>CM055404.1:53243454-53256177 GCA_029228625.1 Pseudolycoriella hygida | reverse complement strand
GGGGGGTAATAAAATCTTAAGCGGTCTGCAGTCGTCTTATAACGAATTTGTTAGATACTGAATAAACTTGGCTTTGGCGCCGCACACGAAATTTTTGAGACAAATGACCCTCCGTGGACAAGATATTCAATAAAAAGGCGATGTTTACAACGTCAGAAACGAAATTTTTCAGGCAAATGACCCTCCGTGGTCAAGATATTCAATAAAAGGGTCATTCCATGTATGATTATGAGAGAACGACGACTGCAGGCTAAACTAAGCTTTGACCAGATTTTTGTTCAATGGACAAATTACAGGTAAAACGTCAATAAAACGATCTTCCATAAAACATATCTCTTAAAAATAAACATTTCAGTGTGTAGGCATCGTTCTCTCGTAATCATACATGGAATGGCCCAAAAAATGGGATGGCTACAGTACCGTAGGCGTGATTTTTGGAAAAAATAGCCACTTGTACAGGTAGTGAAATCGAAAAGGCTAAGGATTTTCGATGTTTCTATCAATTTCGTGTGCTATTTTAAATGGCAAGTGAGAGAAACACAAAATCCACATATCCACAATCTACACAAAATCGTATTCCTTTTCGAATTCATTAACTGTAGTCAAAATGTTTAATAAAAAATGTGTTGCGGCTACAGAGCCGCAGACAAAATTTTTTAGGCGAATGGCCCGTTCGTAGACAAGATGTTGATGCGAAATGATTTTTAAATTTTTCAAAATGAAAACATCAAAAAATAGTTATTTCCTTATTTTCGAGCTCTCAAAAGTTAGGCGGGCCCCCAAAAATATCCAGGTCCGGGGAAAATACCCCCTTTTCATGTCTGTCCAGACCTGAATGTCGCTAGACCTGATGAGATGTGTCATTTTTAAGTATTGAGCTCGAAACTATATAGTTGGAAAAATAAAAAACTTTTTTGGTACAATTTAAAAGAAGATTTTGTTGTCAAATTCATTTATCCCTAAAGTTGAAATAATTGTGCCGAGTTTCGCACAATTTGCAATTTAATCTTTTTCGTAAAGAAGTATATTTCAAAATTAAAGATAAAAGTAACGTTTACCCGATCGAATGTGGCTGAGTTAGCGACCGATCGAGCGGCACATTTGACCAGTTCGAACCTGTATATATTTGACATTTGAAGCAGACAAACTTTATTGAGAATTCTGGCATTTGGAGCAGATTATCTCTAGTTCATGATATTGACGTTACGAGGATGCATCTACGTATCTAAACTTTCCCTTGAGAATGGTCTTGAGATCGGAGAGATATACGTGATGTGTTTTACCTATAGCGCTTAACTCACAACCGCAAAAAAAGCGTTTAATTCCCAAAAAATGATTTACTTTGTCAGAGTTCGGTTCAGTTAATTCGCGTACATTCAACACGAATATCCCAAATATCCCCTAATGATTTTAAGAGGTAAGGTTAGGTAAGACCTCCCTCAATAGCCAATTCATTTTTTTATCCGAGTCTTCCGAAATAATTTCTAATTTGATGGATGGATGGAAGCCCCAAAAAATTTTTTTTTTGAGAAAGTTGCTCTCTTCGAGATTCAAAAACACGATTTTTTTGCCATTTTTCAAATTTCCAACGCTCGCAGTGCCATCACATTTCCCGTTATTTTACTATTTTTTTCCAGAAGGCTCATTTCATTACCTTTGAAACGACACCTCACCCATTAAAATTTAACAAAAAATGAATTTTATATTGCAGTTTTTATAGGAGATTGTCATGATAAATTTTCTTCGAAAAAAGAAATCGGAAAATTTGGGAAAGTAGTCTTTCGAAGAAAATTAATCACGACATGTTTGTATAAACGCTGCCGTATAAAATTCACAATTTGTTCAGTTTTAACGACAAAGGTGTCGTTTCAAAAGTAATAAAATGAGCATTCTAGAAGAAATAAATTAGTAAAATAACGGGAAATGTGATGGCGCTGCGAGCGCTGGAAACTTGAAAAATGACAAAAAAACATGTTTTTGAATTTTGAAGAGCGCAATTTTCGCATAACAAAAATTAAAAACAAATTTGTAGAGCTTTCACATCAAGACAATATTTTGTGTACAAATTAGAAACTATTCCGGAAGACTCGGACTCGGATAAAAAAATAAATTTGCTATCCCTCACACTTTGTTTTTTCACTGCAATGCAATTTTGTACCATGTTAGGTATCAAAAAAGAAGGTGTTAAAGAAGATATTGACTAGCAGGAAATTAATGGTATTTTATACTACAAGAACTTTAAAGGGTGTTTTATGTTCGAGAAATGGTACCATTTCAAGAAGAACTTGTACAGTTCTTGCAGTGTAAATAGTT
Organism: Pseudolycoriella hygida; assembly: GCA_029228625.1. Classification (NCBI taxonomy): domain Eukaryota; kingdom Metazoa; phylum Arthropoda; class Insecta; order Diptera; family Sciaridae; genus Pseudolycoriella; species Pseudolycoriella hygida. Next base: position 53,253,864 of record CM055404.1, on the reverse strand, counting down.
TTATACACCTCAGTGGCTGTCTAGGGAGATAAGTCATACACTACTGTCTTGTATCAAAATTTGTCTGGCTGATTTCTTGCTTCGGTGCATAAAAGCTCTCTCGGAGGATTATATCATTTGCCTTCGGCTCGGGATACAAGCTATCTCCTCGAAGATAAATAAATTTTCCCGCAGATGCGTAATAATTATTACATATTGAAAGCTTAAACGCACTTTATTTGATCGAAAACATAGCACACATTCTGTTTGTATATAAACGCGTCATCTGTGTAACTTTACAGTTCTACTGTAAAGCTTATACTTTTACAGTTTGAGTGTATAGTAGATACATACAAACAAATAATTACGCATCGAGGAATGTTTTTAAGCAAAACGCTTTGAGAACTGTTTTTGGACGAGGGTAGAGTTTAGATTCCGAGCCGAAGGCGAGGAATATAACTACACGAGTCAAAAAACAGTTCTCAAAACTTCTTGCTTAAAAACATTCCGAGATTGCGTAATTGTTTGTTTGTATGTTATTCCTGTATATTCAAGAAAATTATTTAACAAGGCTCTTACAATGGCCTGTTCAATATGCTGGTTTATCTGAAAAAGCGGTCGGTATAGGTGAAACAACTATTTCGGATTTACAGTACTTTTCATGTTGCGCGAATTGGTATGATATGCATGATTGTGTGCAGCGGTATTTCCGATTTATTTCAGTGTCTGCATTCTTGAATTATTTTTATGAAAGTCTCGAAAATTCGTTAAAATTCATGAAAATTACGAGAGGTTAGTACAATGTAAGGATTTCTGGATTTTGAAAGCACCCTTAGGTTGTGACTCCTCCTTTTCCACAATAGCACACCGATTTCTTGTAGAATTATGTCCTTTAATGAAATTTTGGTACTATTAAATAGGTCATGTTGGTATCAACATAAAAACGCCTTTTTAAAAATCATAGTTGGCCAGAAATTGTTCAATCAAAAGTACTAACCAAGTGAAAATTCATGAAAATGTTTTCACGAATATAGGGAAAGACTTTTTGAAAAATACAGCTTTGCAAAATTCACTCCTTTTTCATACCATTCAGTCATAGATCACTGCATAGAGTCGTTTTGCTATATTTTTCCTTTATCAAAATAAAGTTCTATTGAAGAATCTAACCAGAGTCATCTGATATCTGGTTTGAACTCATTGTGGATCGCTCTTCTCATTTCTAAAGCCTAATGTAAGTTCTTGAGAGTCCGTTTCTTTAATCAGTTCGTCGCAGCGGTCGGAGCATTTTGATAAAACTTTATTTTGATTCAGGAATACGTAATTCGTAAAAAGCACGTATTTGTCAGTATATAGTGAGCATAATGTCACATGAAATTCAATTAATTCGTTGTTATTGGCTTCAGTAACTATACTTTCGTATTAAATTCAAGTAATTTATTTCTTCAAATAACATTGCATTTATCGGCCTATTTTGCGGCCGATAAATACACCATACCGGCCGCTTTCAGATAAAAGCTTATACCGGGCTTTTCATATGGTGTATGCATACTTTAGGCGGTTGATGTTTATAAACGAATTGCAAAGCCTTCTTTATATCGAGTTTTTTGCTCAAATAAAGTGCGTTTTATATGCACGAAACATAAATTCTTAAATTCAATTTTAAATGTTGCAGTGACTAAGGGCACGCAAGTAGCTTGTAATTTCGTTCATTCAGTATTCCGACATAATTACTATTTTACATAACAATTTGATGAAAAGAATAAATCACAACATTTTAGAAAAAAAAAACTTTTTATTCGAAAGTATGATAACGGAAAGCGGAATGTGTGAACATTTTATTGGCGTTTTGGTCGTAGTCGTAAGTAGTTTGCCCAAAATTGAAATTAGAAATTGTTGTTTTGCGTAGGATTTAGATTAGATATGTTCAATAAGAAATGCAATCTAATTTTAAATGCGTGGAACCAGAAACATCATTTGGTGTGGGTGGTGAGATCATCCTCAAGTTATTTAATTTTTTTTTACAAGTCATCAATATAAAATGTTTATGTTCAAAATGAATTATTATTTCACTCATTCAAACTTCTGAATTTGCTTACGAAAAGAATACTTTGTAAAAGTTAATTATGAGCTTTACACCAACCTGTAATTAAATTCGTAGTAAAACTAACAATCAACCTTAAAAATGATCATGCAATTTAATAACATTTATCACGAAAATATCTAAATTGAATTAAATGCATGAGAGTAAACGGAGTAAACACACATGCTGACTGCAGGTTTTGTTTTTTTTTAACATAATCATGTTTCGAACGCTGAAAACAAGGAGAATGTAGGCTGGAATTTCTCAATAAATTCAAATAAAAATTTTGTAATAGCCAATCGAACGAGCAAAATAAAAAAAAACTGGTTACCAAACTATGCAGAGTTCAAAAACTAATATGTCATCATTCATTAAATGTGTCATAATTATCTTAGTCAATGGAATCAGGAATCATAATACCGCGCGTGTATTTGATTTCGGTCGGTACTTACCTAGTTTTCGAATTACAGATTTTCTCTCAAATGACCACGGTAGTGTAGTGTAATGTAATGGCACTTCTTTGATATTGGTATAACGTACGTTTGAACTTTCACAAAAAATTATGCTTGTTTGTCAATAGGTAAAAGGTAAACTTCAAAATGAATCGACCAATAAATTAATTTCAATTTAAAAAAGGCGTTTTATTTTAAACAATCAATTTGAACGACTTATTACCGCAATTATCGTTCTCAACGTTTTTGTCTATTTGTAATAATAATACTTGTCAACAATTTAAATACATAAACTAAACAAAAAAATATAACGAATCAAATCACACGCAAATATTGTGTTCCATCAGAAATTACAAGACACGTTTCAATTACTTGAGTTCCATCAACAAACTAATTCCCAGTTTGCGGTGCTGTATTCACATAAGCAAAACAACACTACTAACAAATCATACTCACTGTCGTGGAACCAGCTAAACAAAAAGAACTGGTTTCTTGACTTACAGTAGAGCAATTCTTGGCACAATCATTTTTTTATTCGGTTTTAGTGACTCAACTCATTAGAACAGATCTCCCGCGTTTTATGCGGATTTGGTTATATGCGGTTTTGACGGGTTCGAAATATGCGACGTAACTTTGGGTATATGCGGGTAATGTGTTACCAGATGTGTGTTAAATTTTGCAATAAAGACAACAATAGAGTTTGAACGAAAAAGTAATTTTTGAATGCGCAATTATCATTTGTTTTGGATTTTTAAGTAAGTAAGTGCGGACGGGATTTGTGAAAAGCCACTTTTCCTTGGAGCGTGAAATACTTTATAAACAGCCTCCAATGCCTCCAAAAATTGTATTTCTGTATATCAAGAACAACATTCGCTACATTGCACTGTGTGACATTTCTGTGAAAATGGCGGCGTGTGTCAAAATCGGGCACTACGCCAAATTTACCAAATAAGGCAAAATCGGGGGTAAGGATGTTGAATCTATTATGAGCTATAAGCAACGTTACAGTAAATTTTTTTTAATTTGTACCGATTTTGCCTTATTTGGTAAATTTTGCGTAGTGCCCGATTTTGACAAACACCCCCATTTTGAAAGAAATGTCACACTGTGCGTGTGCATTGAGACGATTCAATTTTGGAATCTGTCGGATGGAGTACTGAAATTTCGCCACTTCGTCCGTCGGGCTGTAGATCTCATTCGCTGAAAAGTCTTTTAGCATTCCTCAGGAATAAAAGCAAATGAACTAATGATTTTTGTGACGACATGTGAAAACCAAAGAAACGTGTTTAATAAACACATCGTGTGACAAAAATTCTCAATTTCATCGCGAATTTTATAAATTTATGAAAAAAATGATATGATAGATTGTCATGTCCACGGAGACTATATCCATTCAGAAAGTATGACATGAAAACTCATTTGTTGTCACTACACATCGGATAATACATTTTTAATGTCAAATGTTGATAACGGTATCAAGCTCGAATTATGCGGTACGAAAACACCGCATAAAACGCAGGAGATCTGTAACGGCTAATTCCATCGGTAACCCATACATTGTCGCTACCATGTCACCTGGGGAACGATTGTGTTTTGTCTCATGTTCATCTAAATCACATTAAAAGAGTGAAAGAGATGAAATCCGTTACCCAGGTGACGGTACCGATGGAATTAGCCAATCATAAATGATGTTCCAAATGGTGGAAATTGAATATTTTGGAAGATGTAAATTTGTTTGTTTTTAACAAACAGCACTTAACACTTAAGTAGTAGAATGTCAATGCAAATTTTATTATAGAGTACCAAAACGTTAGATATTTCAGCGTTAATGACATTAAATTTGATTTTTTTTCTCGGATTTGAACCCATCCCTTCCAAAAATATTGTTGATCATAAGAAGTCCTTACCTAATTTAGTTTTTGAAAAAAACGCCAGGTAATATGGCCAGCGATTTATTTACGTATTTATTTAGCGTATGGATTTGTAACTGATATTTACAATTATTTTTAACTTATATTCTAATGACTTGAAGACCAAGAGGTCCAAGGACAGGTTTGGCTTCTTTCTATCACAACATTAAGTTTATTCATTTCTATTTCACACATTTTTCAGTCTTGTCGTCCGCGTAAATACAGTGCAGTTTGCCGGGAGGTTGGTTGTCCAACAGACTCGGCAGCCGATATGGTGACATTTTGTCCACAGTGACCACACGAACCCAGCTGTGTGCTGCTCTTGGGTTGCTATCGTTATCGTCTTTGTTTTGAGTATTTGGAAGTTGAGTGCCATCTGTGGGATTCTAGCGGTAGCTCCACTTGTCATGCCATTCGGTTACTTTCTTCCAGAGAAATACACCTGTGGCGAGTCAGAACGCTTTTGTGAATGACAGCTACAGCTGGGTTCCATGGGAGAGAATTACGTACAAAATTGGGCTGGTTCTTTCCCACACAGTCAAACTGTCTTTTACGTAAGCGTTCTACCTCGCCACTGCTTTCTCCACTGTTCTTTGTACATAAACCGCTACGGATGTGAGTGACGTCACATATGATTCTTTGTGTACGGTTTCGTTACGGGGTCAGAAATCCCATATCTACCCAATTTATGAAGCATAGGTGAACTTAGGGAGGTTCCATATTGATTGTTTGTTATTAAAAATCCTACACATCCGGGGATCGAGCCCGTGTTTTCTGTGTGGAAGACAAGCGCGTTCACCACTTGATCATCCCATCCCATGCCAGCGATTAATTGTCCCTAGTACAAAAGTATCAGTTTTACAATACTGTTTTGTTTCAAGGAAGGTTCAGTAGTTAAATTCTTGTTGTATGTGGATGGAGGTGGAAGCTACTTGACTTTTGTTTAATCGATTTTGATTTGAATTTTGAGTTCCACATTTCAACTCAACTGTGAAGCCACATAGTCATTGGTTAAAACTTGAGGTCTGCATACTATGAGTACTGAGTCATTACCCAACATCGGTTTGAAAATTATTGAATCATGAGACTTGATTCAATGCTGAACTTGATAGAGTGAAGTCAAAGAAGTTGATTCCCTTGGTTCAGCTAGGGCAGTTGTTGTTTTCACTTGAAAACGGGGATTGCGGCTTAGTCGGGCAGTTAGCAGCAGATTACTGGAGGGATATTCTGGACGCATGTGCTAGTAAGCTACTTTTTGAGAACAAAAACATCATTTAGGTCGTGTTGCCCGTTAGATACCCATGTTTATTCTGACTTTATTCATAAGGTTCGCCTCGTATTTATACTCAAATTATGGCTTAATAGGCTATTTCTTTTTAATTCAAACGCTTCGTGTTTCTTTGAATGCCCATTCTTTGTAGAGTAGAAACACACCTAGTTCAAGATTCAACATTCTTCCACTATTTTTACTCTGTAAAAATACCAGTTTTTTGAATTATTTTGCTCCAATCAAATTGTTGCATGTTTGACCAACCAAACTAAACATCGTGAACATTTTCGACTTAACTGTTGACCAACTCCTCGTTAACATTGACCAACTTCTTCGTTCACTGTTGACCAACTTTTCTTGTCAACTCTCCTACCATTTTTACGGGAGTAAAAATTCCCTTTCTTCAGCTACGATTGTCTCGACCAGGCTGTTGATTACCACTCGACCAATTAATGGAACCAATCATGTGCTGTCGATGACCACTGACCAAACCAACTTCTGGATGCTGCCAGATTCTATTGACCGAACCAAACTTTCGAAAAGACGCAGAGAAATATTGCCAATACTTTTGCTGCTCAAACTTTTGCCACTCACTTTTGCTTCACATGCTTCTGAAGCTCATGCTTTTGTAGCGCATACTTTTACAGCTCATACTTTTGCAGACAAGTCATCCAATGCTTAGACCAACAATCCAATGCTTTGCCGCTGGGTAAAGATCCGAATTCGTTGACAACGCCCAACGATATGTTGTTGACCAACCCAACGAAACGATGATCATCTTCGAGAAGCTGTGTCTATCCGACTCTCTTTCCAGTGATGATACCTTTCAACGTTTTTCTGTTGGTCAACCATTCACTTCGTTGATCAACCAAAATCGATGACGTTACTCGTGCTCTTCAATTTACACGCTTCAACGATGAAATTTTTTTTTTGAAAAGTCGTGTGCCGAAACATACATCTGACTCTCGTTCACTAACTCCCACTAATCCACGCGGGGGCGCCAAATGTTGTTTTCACTTGAAAACGGGGATTGTGGCTTAGTCGGGCTGTTAGAAGCAGATTACTGGAGGGATATTCTCCCCAACACGCATGTGCCAGTAAACTACTTTTTGAGAACAAAGAAATCATTTAGGGCGTGTTACCCGTTCGATACTCATGTTTATTCTGACTATTCATCAGCTCCGCCCCGTATTTATACTCAATTCATAGCTTACAAGGCTATTTCTTTTTAATTCAAACGATTCGTGTTACTTTGATTGTCCATTCTTTGTAGAGTAGAAACACACCTAGAGGTGTAGTGCATAAACGGGAGAGTTATAGTTATTAACTGCATTGGCTATGTATTTCAGTTGTAACACATCTGCGAAAGTTTGCGATATCCGAGCCAAAGGCGAGGTGTCGTAATCGCAGATGTGTTACAACTGCATATCATAGCCAATTCAGTTCAAAATTTTAATGCATAAGCGAGCGGTATGTTGAAAACACACCAAAAAATATTTACATATTTTCCACACGTTCGCTTTGACAACAACAAAGCGGCCATGTTTTTCGTTTAGTACGATGAGAGCGTTTCATACCTTACACAGTAACTAGATTTACATGGTTTCGTGCAGCTTATAAGTGGTTTCGTGCAGTTTACACAGTTTCGTGCAATTTCGTGGCATTTATTTTATGTATACATTGGCGATGAACCATCAATGTAACACAACAATACCGCTCGCTATGCATTAAAAACATAAACTAGCTATCGCTACTTAATAAGGATGGAAAAACACACCTACAAGAAATTATTCAAAAGTAGAAAAATGGAACGGAAATTTTTTTGCGAAAAGAGCAATAAAGCTTCACGTATCATAATGCGTAAAGAATTTCTCCACTTGCATACATTTGTCTTCATGTTTATACGCGTTTTCATTCAGAATTTGTTGATAAGAATCACTGGATTAATGCTTTTGTTAATGAGAAAAGCTTTCGAAAAAGCTGAGTTAGTTGCTTGTGAGACTTGATTGATAGTAAGTTGTAAAAGGAGTGTAGTGTGTAAAAGTAAATACCGGTTAATGCAGTCGAAGATATATCTCCATATCAGTTTTACGACTTTTTTTAAGTTGATGCAAGAAAACATGAATCTGGAAATTAAATTTTAAATTTCAATTTTATTACAAACACACCAATAGTCTCACAAAGTGGTAATGTTTTCTTGAGAATTATTGCTATTGAAACTATTGCATGTAAACAAATGGGGTACCTCGGTAAAGTCTTTACAGTTTTGTCACCATTGTTTTCGTAAAATTTCTATCTGTGAGTTCAGAGATCGCGCTTGATGACTCTGGTAATCCTACGTGAATCACATTAGAAACGTAAAAGTGTTTAAATTTCCATACCTGCAATAAGCTCGTCTTGATGATTTATTGTTAAAAACACTTTTATGTCCATAGTGTTTGAAGATGTTTCTTTGTCGTGCATACAATTAGCTTCAAGTTATTGTATTAGTTTTCAATATAAGACACGTTATTGTGTCTATTGAATTTGTGCCGAGACGAACTTATCTAATGTTCGTTTTCACTTATTTCAAGTTTTATGAACGAATATGAATGCAACGCTTCTTTATGAGAACTGCAACGTTAGGTAATTGATTTGTTTATACGAAAAGATGATGCATGTGAAGACGTAATGTTTTTTAAGTTGTTACGTAATCGACCGAGTGTCACTTATGTATAATAAAGCTTTATTTATTTGCCGAATAATATGTCGCTCGCGATCGCGATTCGGCCATTCATATCAACTCAATCTCATCTCATCACTCACATCCATCCATAACATTCGGACATTTGGAAAATTGAGAATTTTTATATCAAGTTACCCATTTTGTTTAACTTACTCGACTTCTAGGAACTGTAATTAATAGACAATACAAACAACTCATAATTATGGACATTATTAACAAATTCTTAATTAGCCACAATTAACACTTCTGCTTGGAATATAATTGCGATATAAATTAACTCGCATGATACACTTCCTCCAATTTGCACCTTTTTTTGTCACGGTATTCTTAGCGCTAACTGCTGGTTAAATTTATTGACATTTTTTAGACTTTCTGTTTGCTTGTGATGTAAACGTTGAAGGTAATCTGATACTATTGTCATATAATTAGCATTTTGGATTTAGTGCAGAATGAAGTGTTAAAACTCCAACGCTATTTTATGTGAGGTAGCTACTAGCTTGTGGTAGTGGTCTCGCACAAAACATAATTGGGTGGTGAAACTTTTTCAAATGACAAAAGTTTTCCCTCTGACTTTCACAAGAAAATATTTGTCGTAACTCCAAAAACATAACGTAACGGATAAAAAACATATGCAAAAAAAAGATTTTCCGATGTACATTTCAACCGTACGTTATTCTACGTTTGAGCCGTACATTCCACGGTTAATGCGTAAAATGTACGTCAGAAATGTTCAATGTACATTTGTGTAAACCAATGGTCTGTCTTCTCAGCGATTTGTCATTTTAACCGTATAGCATAGGGAAATTAACTTTTCATTACATCGAATACGAAACTTGTATATTTCTCTTCCCAAATGAGACGTGAAAATTAAAAAATGCAACTCTCAGTAGGCCTTAGAATGCTATGGGAAGCGAAAATATTTTCGGCCATCTAAACAGAGGTGCGAAAATAAACAGAGGGACGAAAGTTTTTTCGGTCCTCTAAACAGAGGTGCGAAAATAACTGACACAACAAAAAAACTTCGACACTTCATTGAGTTTACTTCGATCAAAGTGTAACAAATCTGTGCGCCTGTGCTACCAAGATTTTTTATGCGGAATTAAACATGATATTGCTGAAGAAGGAAATGTTATTTTTTTTTAAATTAGTTTTGTCTTTCTAGTTTTGTAAGGAAAAACTGCAATATTCTCGTAGTTCTTGTTATGTGAATCACTTAGTTTTGGATGTGTATCATGAGTTTTGGATGTGGATCATTTCGCATGAGAATCACAATGGTTATTGCTATGGACGATTGATTTTAGGCAATTTCGCGAACTAAGCAGGTGCACAATGCACATACAACTTTTCATGAATTGGGCATAAATTACAGAATGTTTCTTGTAATTTAGGCGCCCGGCATGAAAAACATCATATTTTTAATTTCTACATGCTGTTGCTGCTATTACTGCAGTGATGTTTAAATCATAACAATTCCAATGAATAAATTATTGACCTTAGTTGAATTGATTAATGAGTAAGCCTTCGTTTCGAGTTGGATTTTTTAATTTTCGCGTCTATTTGGGATTCGAAAATTACAAGATTCGTATTCGTTGTAATGAAAAGTTGTGTGAATCACATGTGACGACGTACAAAATTTCAACCTGTGCGATTGCCGCCCTTGCCTTCGGCGCGGGCTGAAAATTTCGCACACGGTTGAAATTTTTCACTTTCGTCCCTTGTGATCCAAATAACTATTTGACCTTGCAAAAATTAGGACAAAAGCAAACTAAGCGGGATTCGGTAGGCCTTAGGTACCTGAATGACGTCCAAAAAGTCCCCATGGATATTTTGCGAGTGACTCGAGAAAATCGGAAAAATCCGAAAAAAACGAGGTCAAGTGTAACGTTTTTCTCGTTGTTCAACGAAATTTTAATTTTTTCACTTTTTTCACAAAAATGTATTTTTCTCTTATTCCACACATCCCAACGTTTTCAACGATGTATCAAAATAAAATT
>CM055404.1:53225345-53242954 GCA_029228625.1 Pseudolycoriella hygida | reverse complement strand
CCTCATCCACTAGACAACAACAAACAACTTTTTTCTTCACACCGACACAATCTCCTTGATCCTTTACGAAAAAAATCAAATTTTCATTGAAAAAGCGATGGTGGCGCCACCATAGCCAAATTCAGCCAATTTTTTGATCACCCTGACATCAATCAGACAACGAGAAACCATTTTGCTGAATTAATAATTAATTTAAAACGAATTTGTTTAATAAAAACATCGAATATTTTTCACCGAACATTTTTTACCGTGCAAGGAAATTTTCGACATTCCAGGAAAATTTTTCTATAAGGTGGAAAGTTATAACATACTTTTTAGGAAGTGTTCAGCATAGTCCAAAGATGTTTTAAAGTCTCTAACATTAAAAATTTAGAGATACCTATTTTGGGAATGGCGGCTTAAAGTCAAAACAAGTTTTCGCAGAGGTCAAATTTTACATGAAATTTTGACTTTGAAAATTCATATCTCGGGTAAACAACAACCAAAATTTTATTTTGATACATCGTTGAAAACGTTGGGATGTGTGGAATAAGGGAAAAATACATTTTTGTGAAAATAGTGAAAAAATTAAAATTTCGTTGAACAACGAAAAAAACGTTACACTTGACCTCACTTTTTTCGGATTTTTTCGATTTTCTTGAGTCATTCGCAAAATATCCAGGGGGAATTTTTGGACGTCATTCAGGTACCTAAGGCCTACCGAATCCCGCTTAGTTTGCTTTTGTCCTAATTTTTGCAAGCTCTTCCATATACATTTTTTTAATTTCCCTACACTAGTAGGACAATTTACGTTTCTTACGCAGGACGTAAATTTATTTTATTTTATTATTATAGCAGGCCACGGCCCATTGCTATATAGATCAAAACTTTCTCCCGAGGGGATTTGTCATCCGTATGTCTTTTATGTCATGTACGTTTTTCAATGTCAAAAATTTTTCGCCCAGACGGACAAAAAACGTCAGATTTTCTCACCAAATTTAGATCGGGACACATTTGAATGTCATTTTTTGCCCTGTCTGAAATGTCGTTTTCTACCCACCTGTCGTTTTTATCCCAGTCTGATGTGTCATTTTTTACCCACCTAAAACATCAACAAAATAAGACTTCATTTTGTTCAAGATAATCATAAAACAAAAGTTCACCTCAGTCGCACTTTTACGCGCGGGCACACACCTATTTTCGATATTATTAACCACTCAATTCTAACAAGCACACGCGAATCAAAAAAATTCAGTAAAAAATATTTCAACAGAAGTAAACAACGAATCGAATGAAAACAATTTAAGTGACTCAATTGAATCGTATACTTATTACGATGATAATATGAAATTTGAACTTAAGTTTGTTGAATGTTTTGTTCGAAATCTGACTTTTTGTCCGTCTGCGCGAAAAATAGTATACAACACACGGAGCTAAAACGGTGGTGCTGATTTAGACCATGGTGGTGAAAAGGTCCTCCTCGGGCTCCGCTGCGCTCCACCCTCGGATTTGACCTTTTCACAACCTGGGTCTAAATGCACCGTTTTAGCTCCTCGTGATGTAATGTACTATTGCGATGTCATTTTGTAAAGGCTAGTTATTTCTCTGTAAACTTGTAAGTATTTGTGCCGTATTGCTTGATTTCTGAAAATTCGTTAATTTCATTAAGAGTTGTAAATTATTCCTTTGACTTTGGTATTTCAAGCATGAAAACATTTTGTGGTCCATAGTGTCATTGACTGAGCAAATTTCGCATAAAGGCGAATTGTTCAGACCATATAGATATTGTAATTTCCCACACATACCATATCCGGTCATCATTCTGTTGATTATTTTTACTGTGTTAGCCGATATTAGCGGGTTGGCCATAAAACCATGATTCCAGACTAACTTTAGGGTGTATCTCCATCTATTCGCCATTTCCTTCACATATTGTGCCTGCCACTCCTTTAGGAGTTCTTCTCTCTCTCTGTTTCTTCGATAATTTCTTCCATGCCTTTATTGGTAAATTTATCCGCCATCTCATTGCCCTCTATTTCACAGTGAGATGGAATCCACTGTATCGTAATTTCTTTTCCCAATTTAGCTACCAATCTCCAAATAACAGGAATTTTATAGTTATCTTCTTCCTCACGTTTCATCAGAGCCTTGCAACTATTCATAGAGTCCGTGTAAATGACCTGTTTATCAGAACTGCTTGCAATTCCAGATTCGTCATCGTGATTCTTAGGGAGTCTAAAACTCGGTGATTTGATTAGAATTTTCGTCTTCGACGTCCTCGTTGTAAAAGGGGGTTTAATCGCGAATGTGATACTGGTAGGTAGAAAAGTGAACTTTCGACAATACCTCGGACCGGATCCGTCCATTAATGACTTTAAACAGAAACATTTCGTCTGCCAGCAGCCTCCTGCTGGCCAATGATCTCATTTCCAATGCCTCAAGCCTTTCCACGTACGACGCCTTTTTAAAGCGCATCTTGAAGTACAACAGCCTAGTATATTTGCGCTGAATCCGATCAATCTTCGAGACATATACCTTGTAGAAGGGGTTCCAGACGACTGAACCGTATGCCAAAATAGAACGGACCAAAGAGTTGTATAGAAAGGAAAAAGTCTTCGCGGATCTAAATTTAGCACATGCACGAAATATGAATCCGAGCAGTCTGTTGCTCTTTCGCAATACATGGTCGATATGCCTATCAAAACAGAGCTTCTCGTCGAAAACAACCCCGAGGTCTTTGATCTGATTGACCCTTTCCAGGACATGATCGTTGATGACGTAATCATTCGTCAAAACATTCAACTTGCGTGTAAACGTCATGACAAAGCACTTTACAATATTTAGGTCAAGGTCATTCTCTGAGCACCACCCGCACAGTTCTTGGAGATCAGACTGAAGTATCACTCAATCACTCGGAGATACGATTTGCCTAAACAACTTAAAGTCATCGGCGTATGCCAAATTACGGAAGAGCAGAGATTCAGGGAGGTCATTTATGTAAATAACAAATAAGAGAGGTCCGAGGAGAGAACCTTGAACGGTGACGTAGTGTTGATGTAGGTTTTGCATTCTAAGATTCTGGACGTTCAATTGGGGTTGGATGATCCTCTAGTTTTTCCACTATTGGTAAACACAAAAATTTGGCCTTAAATATTTCCCTTTGAGTTACCCATTTCTTCCGAATATTCAATGGCATGTTGCCCGCTGACACATAAAGATTTGCTACCGGTGTGGAGTTCAGAGATCTGAGACATATCCTGAGTCCCTTGTTGTATAGAACTGTTAGCCTATTCAATTCCCTCACATTTGCTTTCCCGTATATTGATATTAAGTAATCTATAATACTAGGAACTGTTGCCTGTAGTATGTTTATTAGTGTTTGGGGATGACCCTTCCCCCTCCCCATTTATTGCCTGCCACCATTTTAAGAATGTTTATTCTGGCTTCAACTATGTTAAACTTCGTAGTTCGTACATGTTGACAGTAATGTAGTAACTGTTAAAAATAAAGTTGAACAAATACAAATACTTGGTGGCTCAGCGGTTAAGTCAAGGATCGGAGATCGGGTTATGGGTTTGAAACCAGCCAATGTAAGAGATTTTCATATGCGTTTTTAATTGTAATAAAATTCTGTGGCGGAGTCTCCAAATAGAGCCGTAGCCAGTCGATAGGCACCCAGATATTTTGCTCTTGATTTCGCCAAGGCTGAACAGTGGCAGAGAAAGTGTTCGGCTGTTTCGATATCTCCGCATTTACTACAGTAAGGATTGTCCACCAGCTTCAAGGTGAACAGATGTTTGTTCAGTGAGCAATGGCCTGTTAGTATATCGGTTAGCCCCTTAGTATTTCTTCTGGTTTGCAACAGTATTGAAGTATTTCGTATGGTTCTCATTTATCGATAGGCAGTTTTTGGCTTGTCGAGCCGAGTTCATCAGTCACCAATGATTCGCAAAATTTTCACTCTTCCACTTATCAATGATGGTTTGCAGGGTCGAGAGTGGCACTGGTAGACCAGGCGCTGGACCGCAAAAAGCCGTTGCAGATGCTCTCTTGGCCAATAAGTCGGCTTTTTCATTACCGTTATGGCCATTGTGGCTCGGGATCCATACCAGCGAGATTTGTCGTTTAGTAGCGATTGACTGAAGTTTGTCATGATAGTGGAGCATGAGAGATAAGGTGAAGACGCAGGTTCTAAGCGCTTTCAAGACTGCGTTAGGAATGTCCGTTGGCAGCTGTGAGTCTACATCCATTTCTAACTCGTGATTCCAGCGATTTCTGATTGATCGACGGTTAAGAATTTACCTTGTGGCCCCAACACTTCTGAACCGTCTTGAATACAGTGGAGGCCTGCAGCCTCGGACCCATACTCCCACGGAAAAAGAGTTACATTCGAATTTCTTTACAACAATACACAGAAAACCTCATAGGAATATTCAACTCATGAAAAACAACCAACTATTGTGTAGTGAGTAAGGTTCATAGAACGCCCCCACAGCCTGAAATACTTTACCGATTTTCACCATTTTATTTTTGGCTCAAAACCCAGCTCCCACATTTTTTTCGCTCATACCTTCGGAAGTTGTCTGCGATTTTGCCCATTTTCAATCCCAACTTTTCTTTTTCGATTACCTTCGATTGGAACAAAATTGAAAATTTACTCCTTATGAATTCGACTTGCTTGCTTCTGAGCAAGCACACCTCATTCGACGATTAGGAAAGAATATGATTTACGTCGTATTTTCAAAAAATTTACCAGTGGCTAAGAGTTATTTGTTAGAAACTAGAATCTGAACTGAATTTTTTCGGGTCGTTTTTTGTTAGTTGAAGTTATCACACCCCGACGAATACCCGACGACCCGACCCGACCCGACAAAAAAACGAATACAAAAAACCCGAACCGAGCCGACGAGTCAAATTGATTCGGGCTCGGGTCGGGTTTTCTTCGAGTTTCTGGCGGCCCGCACATCTCTATTCCGATCTACTTCTGCAGTTCTTGATCGATTTTGCCCGTACGGCTCCCACTATGTGTGCTGAAAGTATTGTAATCTCATTGCGCTCATCAGTACTTAGTATCCGCACAAAAAACTCTTACAGAGGAGGTGTGACGCAAGTCTTATGTCTGCTTACAAAAGTTCTGAAATCAAAGATGGGTAACGCATTAAGTTTGAAAACGCATTAAAAAATTAAGGCGAAGTTACGTTGTGTTTTTAAAAAATTACCAAATGCCAGACCCAATAACGAAATAATTTTTTTATGCTTTTAGTTTTTACGCTGCAGAAATTTGACTTTTATTTCTTTCCGCGAAGATTGTACTGTGCAAATTTGAATTTTTGCGTGTAAAAACAGAAAGGGTTGAAAAATCGCAATTTTTTAAAAACACAACGTAACTTCGCTTTAATTTTTTTGCGCATTCAAACTTAATGCGTCACCCACCTCTGATTTCAGAACTTTTGAAAGCAGACATAAAGAATTGCGTCACACCTCCTCTGTAAGAGTTTTTTGTGCGGATATCAGTACTCTTGTAAGTTAATTTTCATCTTTAATAGAAAAAAATTTGTTCGAAAGAATTTTGGTGAATAAATGTATCCCCCAAACTCTCGATTATGGAAGTGGCCATATACCAGTATTGGGCCATATTTCACCAAGACCCTGAAACACGTGTTCGCTTGAATTTAATTCTTTACAACTTCGCCTTTGGAATCAACTTTCTAACTCTCGTAGTTCTGTAGATTTGGGTCATCTTGTCCAATTATGGAAGAGGCCATATAACAATATTGGGCCATATTTCTCCAAAACCCTGAAACACGTGTTCGCTTAAATTTAATTCTCGACAACTTCCCTTTGAAACCAACTTTATAACTCTCATAGTTCTGGAGATTTGGGTCATCCTGCCTAATTATGGAAGTGGCCATCTACCACTATTGGCTCATATTTCCACAAAACCCTGAATCACGTTTTCGCTTAAAGATTCTCTACAATTTCGCCTTTGGAACCAACTTTCTAACTCCTATAGTTCTAGAGGCACGGGCTACATCTCATGAAAAATTATATGAAATTACAAAACCTTACAAAGTTAAAAAAAAATGTCACAAAGATCCAAAGAAGCAAAGAAAAAAAAGGGAGAAAGGTTTACCAAATTAACTATTTAAAAATATTCGCTATGGAAAGAAAATAGCTAACTTGTTTAATTCATATCTCTGGATTGGCTGAACCGATTTTAACGAGTAAAAAAGCATCTCGTCCTAAAATTTTGCGTAGAATCCGGGAAAAGTATTTTCCGGGGAGTACGTCGGTCGGAGGCAAGTCAAAAAGTTCATTTATATGTAAGGGGCCATTCATAAATGACTTCCGGTCGGTTGGGGGGAGGGGGTTTATGAAATCCGGACGAATTCGGACGTGGGGGGGAGGAGGCATTGTGAAAAGCGTGACGTCCGGTTGGGAATTTGTAGTTGTGTTAAATTTCTGTAACGAGTTTAAAACTCGCTCGTAGTTATTTGTCGAATCACAGAAACACAGAGTTAGTCAAAAGTTTTCCCGTAGTTTCTTTGACAAATCACTTTCACAGTGTGTTACAAGAAAACTGTACATATAAATCACGAAACTTATAGTAAACTCTCCACAACGAACTTTGTTTTTTAGACGATTCTTTGGTTATCTCCGGCACCAGATAAGCTAGAACAATAGTATTATATGATCTAGGAAGAAAACACCTACAGCTTTCCGAGGGGGGAGTCAAAAAACTGTCAAAATAACCGGACGTCATTTATGAACGGCCCCTAATCCTTAGTCTACGAAAAATTTCTTGTGAATTTTTTGACGTGTAAGACTTGCATCACGGCCTCTTACTACCGTGGGGCCATGATATCGTATTCACAATTCAATTGTGCAAAACAAAAATTACAAAAGAAAACTGTTAAAACTCGAATGAGTGTTTTCACTCAGAAATTCTAATATTAAGGAAAGAAAAGTAGTTCTTTTAAATCATGTAAAATCTAGTGTTCTTTGTGTAGTTTATTAGTATAAATACGAAAACATTGTATGAAATAATTCAGAATACATTCGTCTCTTGCGTAGACAACAAGTCTAAAGGGCGCGTTTATTTCTCAAACGACCAACTAGGTCAAACAACGGCTAACTAAGCCATACAATCAAACGACCAACTAGGTCACAATAGTTTAGTTAATGTTACTCGTCTTTTTAGCTGGTAGCTTTAAGACTACGGTTTCAACAAAAACTATTTTTTTTTCATGTCATGCGGCCACCCATTCATCATGTTACAACAGCGACCTTTGATACTTAACTTGAACGCTTGACACTCTGCGATACTACCCATGCTGCTATCTGACATATTCCTGAAGCTTCGTTACAATAAATATCCGATGTTTGTCAGATCTGCATGTAAGCGGCTAACAGTGCTTACTGGACGTATGATGAAAAACAAAATTTTAAACGCGTGGCACGTCAACTTGCTCTCATATGTATACTTACATATGAGACGTTAACTATACTTGGTGTGTGGTAAACTTACATGCCCGACGTATAATAAAATTTTCCTTTTTTCAGTGAGGTTCTACAACTTCATTCGTGTATACATAGATAATGAAGATGAAATCATTCACAATTGGCTCCGATTGGCTCATAATTGAGATAAGTATAAGATTTTTCTGTATGCAATTAGATTGCAGACGAGTTATGTAGAAGAAATAAACCATTGAAACGTGTCTAGGAAAGTAGCGATAGACTGTTGTAAAGTTAAAATCACCGATGACAAATCATCGATGACAAATCATCGATGACAAATCATCAATGACAAATCATCGATGAAGGATGCACAGAAGGGCGGACGGACAGGAAGGGTGGAAACATAAAGTTGCTGTCGCTACTTAATAAAATCATCGATGACAAATCATCGATGACAAATCATCGATAACAAATCATCGATGACAAATCATCGATGACAAATCATCGATGACAAATCATCGATGACAAATCATCGATGACAAATCATCGATGACAAATCATCGAGACAAATCACCGATGACAAATCATCAATGACAAATCATCGATGAAGGATGCACAGAAGGGCGGACGGACAGGAAGGGTGGAAACATAAAGTTGCTGTCGCTACTTAATAAAATCATCGATGACAAATCATCGATGACAAATCATCGATAACAAATCATCGATGACAAATCATCGATGACAAATCATCGATGACAAATCATCGATGACAAATCATCGATGACAAATCATCGATGACAAATCATCGAGACAAATCACCGATGACAAATCATCAATGACAAATCATCGATGAAGGATGCACAGAAGGGCGGACGGACAGGAAGGGTGGAAACATAAAGTTGCTGTCGCTACTTAATAAAATCATCGATGAAAAATCATCGATGAAAAATCATCGATGAAAAATCATCGATGACAAATCATCGATGAAAAATCATCGATGACAAATCATCGATGACAAATCGTCGATAACAAATCATCGATGACAAATCATGGATGACAAATCATCGATGAAGGATGCACAGAAGGGCGGACGGACAGGAAGGGTGGAAACATAAAGTTGCTGTCGCTACTTAATAAAATCGAAAGGAGAGTACAGAGTACTAGTCGTACAAAGTAAAGGTTGGAGACGTTAGGTGCGGCCTTTTGGGAAGCATGTAAAAGACGAATACATTTAATGGGTTGTGCTGGCGGTTAAGTAAGTAAGTAAATTTACTGCAAATTGTCATTTAATATTTTGAATTAATTTAATCGTTACATTTTAGTAACAAAATTTTTTAAAAATTTTATTTTAATTCCATAAACTGTCTTGCAATGCTATGGATCCAGCCAATAATCCACAGCACTAATTCAGTTTCTATATTGCTAGTCTGTGAGTACGAAAATAAAATTGCAATAGTGAGAGTTTTGTTATTAGGAATTCATAATTAAAATTTATTTACACACAATGTTTAGCGTAGTAGGAGAGGTACCGCGATTACTTTAGAATACTTTACTTTATAATACTTCATTATTGTTTTAATTTCTCTACAGTAAATTATTTTTTAATGAATTTTTATCGTAATTGAGCTTAACATTCATTAGATAGTCGTCGTCTATCGAAGATGTTCGAGGCGACCCATTACTTTCAAAGTCTAATCCGGTTGGAACATCCTTCTCCTTTTGTAACATGAAGACCAGATGTTGCGTTGGAACCGAACCATCATCTTCTTCATTGTCCTCCTTTTCTTCGCTGTTCATTTCTTCATACGGTGTTTCTTTGAATTCCTCATCTTTTTTACCCAATCGAATAAATCCGTTGTCGGATCTTCCAAATCGAATATATTTATCGTTTCTTCCCGGTCTATTGATTGGCTGAGATGGTTGAAACAAATTTTCTACGTTTACATCATTCGCCACAGAAGAACTATCTTTCGCATTGATGTTCTCGATTCCGCCACTATTTCTGCCAAATCGAATAAATTTATCGCCCCGTCTTCCGAATCGCATTGCCTCCGAATTATCGTTTCGACCAAATCTGATCAATCCTTTGTTGCTGCGTCCGAACCGAATGAATCCATTTCCATTTGTATTCTCATTACGTCCGAATCGAATAAGATTTTTATCGGCTCGTGCATATCTTGAAAAATCTTCACTGTCTCTAGCAAGTCGAACAAAATTCTTTTCGCCATGTTTAACATTTCTTTTGTCTCTCATTATATGACGATTTTGTAAAAGTGAATCCATTTCGGGACGCCGTTGATTAGTCAATTGCGTGAAATGAATTGCTGCTGATGAAGAGGTAGACAACACGTTATCTGGATCAATAGTTGTCGGATGTACTAGATTGGGATCAATCAAAGCGGCTGTTAAGTGGCACAGTTTACTGACGAAGAAAATAAGAGTAATCGTTGTCACCATATTGAAGTCAAGTTGAGGAAGTGCTAGAGAAAGTAAAAGAAAACATTGTTAGGAAAACATGTCAATATTGTAGGTGATATTTGATGTTATTTCTTTGCCGTTTGCATTAAATTATTAGTTACAGTTCTTGGATGATAGCGGCAATCACAATGGAACAAACGTTAATTTTTTGGTACTATGTTTCGAATTTTGTGATATTATTTATGTGCAATTTTTTGAAATTTTTTTTTGTTTAATAGAGAGTTTGGGCAAAGCCACTTATAGCCAAATTTATAACATATACATATAGCTATAAGTAATAAGTTATTTGTTCACGTTATAAGTCACAAGTTTACGTTATAAGTTAACATTATAAGCTTATAGCCCAGATCAGTATTGTAACTGATACATACAAGTACTGATCAGTTCCAAAACTGATCCACGTCAGAACTGATCAGTTTCAAAACTGATTTGGATTAGTAGTTTTAAAACTGATCAGTACTGATTAAGATCAAATTTAAAACTAATCAGTACGTATACTAATCAGTTTTAAAATTAATCAATACGTATACTGATCAGTTTTGAAACTGATCAGTACGTATACTGATCAGTTTTGAAAATGATCAGTACGTATACTGATCAGTTTTAAAATTGATCAGTATTGATCAGGATCGGTTTCGAAATTGATCAATACTGATCCGGATCAGTTTCGAAACTGATCAATACTGATCCGGGTCAGTTTCGAAACTGATCAGTACTGATTCGGATCAGTTTCGAAACTGATCAGCACTGATTCGGATCAGTTTTACAACTGATCAGTCCTGATCTGGCTCAGCTATAATACTGATCTGGGCTATAAACTTATAACTTGTACCGTAAACTTGTAACTTTTTACTTATAAATTATAAATCATAGCTCGTAACGTAAACTTATAACTTCTAACGTAAACTTGTTACTTTTAACGTAAACAAATAACTTATTACTTATAGCTAGATGTATATGTTATAAATTTGGCTTTAAGTCGCTTTGCCCAAACTCTCTAATGTAACTTCTATACGACGAATTATTTTTCATAGCCTGAAGAAGAGTCCAAATTCGACTCGAAGCAAAGCACCAAAAAACTAACGTTTGTTCCATTATGATTGCCGCTATCATCCAAGAACTTTCACTAATGATATTGTAAGTGATGTCAGGTGATCATTTCTTTTCGAATGAAGACGATGGAAAAAACATATGCAAGGAACCTGTTCGCATCAGAATAGATGTTGCAAAAACATTCGAACTTATCTAAATAAATGTTGCCTTAACTAAGTTACGTCGACATTAAATTGGATTGGATATTGCTTAAAGAGCAATATTGAAAAACCCGTCTGTAGAAACGGAGCAAAAACCTCTCTAAATCCCTAAAAAAATCTCAAAGTTTGAAAAAAATGTAATAAAAAAATTGCACTAGGGCCGATCTTAGAACCTACCCAAAGCACTTAGAAGCAGCGCTTATTATTCGGAATTTTTTTGGAATTTTTTAAGAACTTTGAGAATTTTAGGAATTTTTTAAGAATTTCCAGAATTTTTTGAGAATTTTTTAAGAAAAACTTTCAAAAACCAGATAAACGTGTCTGTGTGACTATTTCGATTAAGAGTGATTTTGCGAAAACTTCGTACGGAATCGGACGATCTGGGAACACGGTGTCACCGTTTAAGGCGAGCTATGGCTCATTCGATTTGTTGGACTGTCGCGAGAAAACATTTGACTCATTTTTTCTGAAATTTTACTTCGTTGTTGAGTTAGAGCTATGGAACTAGGGTCATGTCAGGGGGTGTGAAAAATGGTTTTTGGCTGTAACTCGGGCAAAATGAAATATAAAGTAATGAAACTTTCTACGATTATAGGCCTCTATTTGACTCACATTTTTGCTGTGGAAGTCCTGGTCTAGGTTGACCAGGACCTAACTGAAAAACGGATGAATTGGACATATACTACACCTATACCGAAACAAGAATATGCAAAGACTTCCTTGGTTAAAGCCTGCTGCATTGATTGGGACGACTTGCCCATATTCATGTTACCATCGGGTAGGCTTTTGAAGCTCCCAACAGAGTAACTCCATTTTAAATATTCATCTTAGGGCTGTATCTCGTTGCCACACATCTAAGCTTTCCAACGATACCTAACTCGATATATTCAGGTGGGTGAGACTGGAGCTATAAAGTCAAATGTGGTCCATAATTCACCTACTCGAAAGCTATGGACTATTTCATCAATCTTATAATCAAAATTTTACATTTTTTTGTACGAATCTGTTTTTAATGGATAATTTCTAACGCTTTTAAGTTGATACACACATTAAACACGTATTTGGACAAAAATGTGCAAAATTGAATCGCATCAATAACCGCATGGCGAATATGGAATTTGTTTTTGTTACACATTGTAACAATTGTTTTATTGTTTGCCGTGAACGTGTGAACGCGTGTAATCATTTCACTTTTCTTTGTGCCTGTAACTCATGCTCAGGAGTCAAACTACCGCTTCATGGTATGTTTCGAAGCGCTGAAGTAATTTGGAAACGAAAATCAAATCATTTCAGCGGAACACAGCTTTGCATGAATAAGTTGCTCGTCGATTGTTTTCAATGGACCTTCATACAATAGCAGTGTTTTACTGTGAACTATGCTCCGAAGTAAATCAGTCGAATTTGCCCTGAACTATGTATTGCACGTGGTGAATCGGGCGAATTTGTATCGATTTCGGAATTCGTGTAAGCAGTTGCACGGCTGAACTGGTACTTTTCCTAGTTGTCGTCCGGCTCAGTGGCTATGTTGTTGCTTTGATACTTTGTTTGCCTTACGTCACCCGCCGGGTCATTCCTCAGCTCGGTTTGTGGAACGAAGGCTTTTGCCGCGGTTATGGCTCGCTAGCGAAGCTATGCCAATGAGTGAAGATTTTTTGGGCTACATAGCAGTCCCCAGCCCAGCTTGTGGACCGGAAGTCTTTGTCTTGTATAGGGAAGGGCTAGTAGGCACTATTCCCATGTGCGCGCGTCATTGGGCTACAGGGTAGCTAAGGTCGACAGGTAGAGTAGTGATAGCAGGTCGCAGAGCGAGAAAGCCTTGCGGTTTATGGTGTGAGGTTAGACCTGGACTGGACTCGCTACCAGCCTTGTGGTGAGGACTAGTTACTTGAATAGGGTAGCATCTGATTGCATATGAACGTGAAGTAGGAGCTCGGGTCCTATGACAGGTGTGCAGCTGTTCAAGAGGTGTCCAATCGATTGCTGGCTCTTGTACAAGGCTGGTGATGTGGACAGGGTTTTCGTGTGGAGGTGAGGTCCTTAGCAGGACTTCTTAAAGGATTTTTATGATGACTGGGTAGCACAAAGGGTCCATTGATCTGTGTGCATCGATCGGAAATGGTCGGACCTAACTGAGAAATCTAGAAAATAAGCGGATGAAGCAGTTCGGTCCCAATCCTTGAACTTGCTGTAGTAACCTGCAATACACGGAAACATATTTTATTACGCTAGACGTGTGCTATGTGATTTTACACAGCACTGCAGCTTCTTGAAGAGAATTGGGTAATGAAGGCGAACATGGATTCCGTTAAAACCCATTGGGACGGAAGCGCCTCGTTTCTTTTGAAATGTCCGGTCGAAGGCTGTGCATAACCCGGAAAGCATATCCGACGTATTATTCATTAAAGAAAACTCCTGGGAAACCTTAAAAACTTGCCGCGTCTAAATGGTATTAATCGGGAATGCAGAATCCTTTGTTAAGTGCGCATTCCGATACTAACACATTTTTGGTTGAGACAGACGGTGCATCCACAGCTACAATTGATACAAACGGCAACGATGATCAAACAGCAACGAATGATTCGTCTATAGCAAATGAGTTTAATTTTACAAGTGACCCAGTGACGACATGTCAGTTAGTTAGTTCTGAGCGCTGAAACCCAAACTACAGTTAATCAACCTTTACTTATTGACCTTCTGAATGAAGAAGATGAAACCCAGATTCAACCAGACATTCAATCCGAAAAAGTAAACACAATTCGTGTACCAAAGAGTGGTACTACGAAAACAAAATCGTTGCCCGTCCAACTGAGACAATACAGCAAGCGATTTTTTAAAAATTTTCTAAGAACTTTAGGAATTTTGTAAAAGTTTTGAGAAAACAAAATTCCGAATAATAAGCCTTGCTTAGAAGAGGCCTCTGATTCATTCTTCCATGAACAAAAATTTTCGCATATTTTTTCTCTTGTTTGTGGTGACTACAGGGGTTTTGAACGTGGTAGGCAAGTGTTCTTGTGGATCGGGTGAGGGATATAGTTGAAGGGGTTCTGGACGAGGTTCAAAGTGGCTTTAGACCTTTTCGGGGATGTCAGGATCAGGTATTCTGTATTCTGTCTAAGGCAGGCAATCGAGAAGCTTTATGAGAAGAGTAGGGATCTGTACTTATGCTTCATCGACTTAGAGAAGGCATTCGATCGGGTACCAAGGTAAAAACTGTTTGAGCTAGTTAGCGAATACGGGGTCAATGGGAGTTTACTAGGAGCGATTAAAAGCATTTACTCAGGGAGCAGTGCTGCGGTCAGGATAGATGGCGAAATTAGCGAGCCATTCGAGGTTAAAGAGGGTTTTCGTCAAGGCTGTTGTCTCTCTCCGCTCCTTTCATGGATAAAATCATCAAGCAAGCCAACTTACAGGAAAATGTTGAGGTGGGTGAGGTTATTATGAAGATCCTGGCCTATGCGGAGAACGCCAGCGATTTGCAGGGTTGGATTGACTGTCTAAACGTCGCATGTGAGGAGTACGGGATGAAGATTAGCGTAGGGAAGACTAAGGTTATGC
Organism: Pseudolycoriella hygida; assembly: GCA_029228625.1. Lineage (NCBI taxonomy): Eukaryota > Metazoa > Arthropoda > Insecta > Diptera > Sciaridae > Pseudolycoriella > Pseudolycoriella hygida. The sequence continues at coordinate 53,228,228 of CM055404.1, read as the reverse complement.
ATGTCGGCAAATCTCGGAAGGAGGTAGCCTGCAGTCTGAATGGGGAGCAGCTGGAACAGGTTTCTGAGTTTAAATATTTAGGTACCATTTTTTCAGAAGGTGGAAAGTTAGTTAGGGAATTTGAGGAAAGGACAAAGATGGGTAATGCGGTTGCTAGTCAGTTGAGGGCTCACGTGTTCAACAAGAAGGAATTAAGTAAACAGACGAAGTTAGCTATCCACGGATCAATCTTAAGGCCAACGATTCTGTATGGTAGCGAAAGTTGGGTAGACTGCGGATATCTAGTGCATGACCTGGAAGTTTGTGACATGAGGATTCTTAGGAGCATAGAAAAGGTTAATCGGAGAGAGCAGTGGGAGAATCATATTAGGAACGTTAGGGAAAAGCTGGGGGTTTCGTTAGTAGAAGAGGCGGTAAGGGTTAGCCGTCTGCGCTGGTTTGGGCACGTTAGAAGGATGGGCGAAAACAGGCTGCCAAAAAGGATCTTGGACGCACAGGTCCCGGGAGTTCGACCTAGGGGTAGACCAAGGAGAAGGTTTATAGATTCAATCAAGTCAGGGTTAGGAGTTAGGGAACTTTCACTGGACGGACAAATCATCTCCTAGGCCGGGGATAGGAGGGCATGGAGGAGGGTGGTTCATCCATCGTCCTAGGGTTGTGGCTTAAAGACCTCACACCGAAAGGTAGTACCGGTCTATGAAGTGCGATGATGATGATGATGACTTTTTTCTCTACAACACTGCACAGAAAACCTCATAATTAAACAAATATTCACGACAAATCACAAAATATCGTTTAGTGACGCGGTAGCGTTAGTTGGGCCCACACTGAGGACTCTACATCCCGAACCACTCTACAGATTTTCACTAATTTTATTTTCGCGATTTTCTGATGTCCATATCTTTTATTTAAAACCTTCAAGAGCAATTTTCGTTCTAATTTCGGCGGTTTCCGTTCTAATCTCGCGGAGAGATAAGTCAAAAAGTTCCACCAACCTTCAAAAAAAGACGTTTTTGACCACTTTTTCGACCGTAACTTCGAAAGTTAGAAAAAAAGATTTTGAAAATCGGATAAGATTTACCCGATTTATGTGCAAAAGACACGTTTGGCCCTAGTAGAGACTCAGTTTTACGGCCGTGGCTGAGTCCATGAACTCCAAATCAAAGAATGTTATGTGAATGTTCCATAAAGTGTCGGGCATACCTACATCTTTATGAAAAGATTTACGCGAATTATGTACAAAAGACCAAAAACCACTTAGCTCGGTGGCCCCTGAGCCGACACTGCCCAGATTCAATCTCATAAAAGATTTTTCAATTACCTTACAAGGAAAAAAAAGGTTTTGAAAATCGGTTGAGTTTTACTCAAGTTATCGCGGTGACGGACGGACAAACATTTTTTAATTGTTGATTCGTCATCTAAGGACCATTATCGATGCTCCCTCCTACTCCCGGGATGATTTTGGGGTGGTTACAAACGTCGTGGTAAACACATAAGGCCACTTTTCGAAGAACTTCGTTCTTTGTACGGGCCTAAATATACGAAATCTCTCAGTAACTTTAAAAGTTTGCATCACGACCTATTGCAAGAAATAAGAAATGGAATCATCAATTTGTCGTTTAACGGAACGGAATGCTCTTGACAAATTATTTCACATTTGGCTGGAACTATAGTTCAAAGAAACATTAGTAGCTATTAAGAAAGCGTCTCCTTTCGTTGGTCTTAGTACAATTGTGAAATAATTAATTTCCTGCGTAATAAATAATAAATAAACGAATAATAAATTGTTTTTACGTAATTTGAATATCAATTGAAATGTTACTGATAAACATAAACATAATTTTCAAAGAGTAATAAATAAGCAGAAGGGTGACAACGCGATATGGTGGACAATTTAAAAGCTTAGACGAATGCAAAGACAGAAAGGTAAATCATTAGGTCAATTAGAAAACAGTATTTGAGGCTTTTTTTGTAAAGAAAAAAGGATTATTTACATTGCAATGACGATATTTTCAGCTTAGTATTGAGTTACAGTCTCAAGCAAACTAACAGGTCCTGGAGCACTTTGGGAAATGTCGTTGTTAAAATGTAGGTTTAAATAGGGTTAAATAAAATGAAAAAACAAAATCAAACACCCGTACGTTCCTTAGAATTTTACCTTATCAAAGTAATTCGGTAGATCTTTAAAGGTTTATCAATCTAACAGGCCTGATAAGAGGCGGGAAACGAGCGGGCTTTAAAAGAGGACGGCCGGTCATTTTGGTGCCGAAAATAAAAAAATGCACCTGAATGTTCATTTTTTCAAAATTTTCACGTTCGGCGCTGAAGCATGTATGGATAGTTCCACGATTCACTTGGATAAAATGGAGAAATGCTCATATCACTGTTTTCTGAATGAGATACAGCCTTACAATCTTCTAGGAAGTTGTTGGCTATATGCGATTTAGAGGGAAAAAATATTAACGTGATAAAAATCGCGGTGTGTACTTAATGATATCCGTGTGTTCCCTACGTTACATTTCCCAATGGAACTACCCATATATAGGACGTATTCATATGAAACTGAACAGCCTACTATTTTTGTCACTTTCAGACTAACACTGAATGATTGAGAGAATAATATAAGGTGTCCAGTAGAGGTGAGCAGGTCGGCCTTTTTTAGAGACCCGAACCCGACTCTATTCAATTTTGAAAAACCCTATAACAAGAAAAAACATAGAAGGGACTCGTACGTATCAGAATAGATGCGGCAAACAGAGTTGATGTTACGAAAAGACTGGAACGTATTTAAGTAAATATTGCGTTCACATTAGATGGGATTGGAAATTGCCCGTTGGGCAATTTTGAAAAACCCGTCCGAAGTAACGGTGTAAAAAAATTCTG
>CM055404.1:53207614-53217776 GCA_029228625.1 Pseudolycoriella hygida | reverse complement strand
TAATTTCTGAAATCGACTCCTTGGAATGTTCCACGTCATCTATATTCAACCAGTCGGCTTCCTCTACGTCGTCTCGAGCTATGATTGCCAACAGTTCGTTGGCTCAAAGAGCGGCGATACGTTTCGGTCGCACTTTCGGAACGATTTGTGAATTCGAATTCGATAAAACTAATCAAAATTAATTTTTTTTCTGCGTACGTACAATCGTGCTCGACACCCCCCCCCCCTCCACCGTACGCTTCCGTACGAATTTTGAAACCCCCTCCCCCCACCCCAAAGTGCGTACGTAATTTGTGTATGACCCCTTGACCCCTCTCGCCCCTTTCCATATGCACCTGTTCTAAACGATTGTTTTTAGGCATCTTCACTTGTAGACCTCACTCCGTTCGGTCCACAACTGAAGAGGGTTTTATAAAAACCTGCTAACTCCAATTTCAATGTTTATTAGTAAATTATAAGAAAAATGAAATTGCACTTAGCAGGTTTTGATAAAACCCTCTTCAACTGGCGAAATTGTCTAAAATCAATCGTCCAAAAAAGGTACACAAGTAACTATTCAAGTTCGAGTATAAAGCTAATACATTGGTGTCTGCAGATTGCAAGCGGTGATGATAAGGAGTCGCAAAACCTTCTTTTCGCTCAAAAGTGCGTTTTAAATAAACAATGCAAGAATCTTGGTGATTTATTAACCCGTTTTGGCGTTGCTACCTTTACTACAAAGTAAATCAAGATAACATCGAGCTATTTACATCATCCAAAACGTTACTAAATTCACAAGTTTCATATTGTTGTATATTAACCACAATCATATTCTTCTCCGAATTCACCAACATTTTCACTCATTTTATTCAAATATTTCACTCATTCTATTCTCTACGTAGAAGAAAAAGTAAGCGTCGTCGTATGTGTGTACGATAAAATCCTGCGTTCAACAAATTTTCTTTTGCTTTCATTCTTGAGAATCTGTATTAGTGCGAGTGTTTATATTTTACGGTTTAATAAATTCCTATAAAACAGGACTCATCTTCGGTGGTTCGACCAGAAGTTTGTCTGTTTTTAAGCGATACAAAAGCGAAAAAGAAAGTGAAAAAAATTGTGTAGTATGAGAAAAATGGACTTATAAACTAACAGAAGATATATTTTCGAAAATATTTTGATAGTATTAATTGGATATCATTTCAACAATTAAAGGAAAATATTTCTAACGGTGAGAATGAAAAACTATTTCGTTTCTTTTCTTCAAATAATGAATAAAATCTCCCCCTGATTTTGTCCAAAATATTTTGTCATTAATTATAAGGGGATTCAAGTTGTTGTAAGAAACAGTTCGCCTCGATGTCGTCTTTTATTATGTCGCAGAGAGGTGTTATAATGATGCAACAAGTGTTGAATGAAAGAATGAAAACGGAAGTATAAAAGAACCGCAGAATCATTGAAAATCTTTTCGTTGTTGTAACATTCACATGCCATAAACTCACCTGAACGCTATATGGTGTAACACTTGAAATTCATTACGAATATTGTGGTTAAACAGCATATAATGTTTATTGATTGTTGTACGTTGGTGATATAATTTCCTCCTATTGTTTGCCAGTTTTCGTAAAATGCCTGATCTTTGCGGTTTGTCGGTTAATTAAAATTAAATTTTCAAAATGGACATTTTTCGGAATATATTCATTCGCTCACAAAACGTTCACGCAATAAAATTTTCAACGAATCTTTTAAAAATGGTTTTCAAACAATAACAAATTCAAAATTGTGTCATTTTACCAGAGCTCTACTTAAGGAACTGTATTCAATTTGATGCCTTTGTTCACGACTTGAAGATTATCCCTATTATCTGGCTTATCTGTGACATTCATTAAGAAGCTGTTTTTGGAAATTCATTGTTTGCATTATAGTCATAAAGGTTAATATCACTTCGATGGACACTTTCTGCTAATAAAGATGCGGAGCGCAAGTGTTTGTATATCTGTTATTTACGGCTTATTCCCTTGACGTAAGTAGGAGTCTATGCCTAAATGAGTGTCTGTAACGATTTTTTTCATTATTTTTGTGATGTCTTGATGGGCTCTAGGGCAAAATTTCAACGGACACAAAACAACGATTACAATATATCTACAGGACAAAATAGACCCCAAATTTCTGAAAACTTTTAAACAAAATTTGCCTGTGGCGTGAAAAGTATTTTTTTATGTTGGCGAGCTCTTCCGTCCTATTCCTCGCCTAAGCGCCCGCGGTGAGCTCAATTACGCCCTGCCGGCTGCCTTACAGCCATGGAGATAGATCTACCCCATATCGCACTAGAAGCTCCGCCCCTTAAAATTTGGTTCTTAGTTTGGGACGATAATGTGTTTCTAACTATGAAAAGAAGGTAAACGGTATTTACTCAAAGTATTCACCAATGGCAACCCCTAAGCAAAAGTGTGCATATTTTAAAATAAGTTTTAATTGTGCAAGTTCTTCAGGCCGTTTGGCTTCTTTTAATTTACTAAACAAAGTGATTCTCAAACTACAACACAACTAAAACAATTTTCTAATAAAATTAAGCATGCGATTCATGGCTTGCTATTGATAATGCATTGATCGCAAAAAAGCAAAGAATTTAATCGCTAAAAACAAAGAACTTGCACGCACATCCTCACGTACTGCGAAACATTTCGCCTCACTCTGACACCACAGGGACTCCATGGCCACTAAGGTTTTTGATTTCAATTCTTCCCATAAAATTGCGCCATGGCGGGACGAAGTAGGTTCGAGGAGTGAAAAAGTTAGTAATTCTTTAGAGAAAAATTCTGTGAAGATCAAATTAAAAATCGAATTTTTCGTAGAAACGTCGAGTCTTGTTAGAAACATCCCCATTTTGGGCACACACCATAACTCAATATTGGCTAAATTAAAAAAAATTTAAAAAAAAATTGCACTAGGCCCGTCCTTAGAACCGACCTAGACACTTAGGAGAGGCCTCTGAACCATACTTCTACGAGCAAAAAAGTTCGCTTCTTTTTTCTCTGCAACACTGCACAAAAAAACCTTTTCATTAAAAAAATATTCACGAGAAACCACCAAATATCGTGTAGCATCGCGTAGCATGAGTTGGGCCCACACTGAAGACTCTACATCCCGAACCACTCAACAGATTTTGACTAATTTTCTTATGTAAGATATGTATTTTAAATCTTTAAGAGTGATTTCCGTTCTAATTTCGCAGAGATATAAGTGAAAACGTTTTCACCCACCTTCAAACCACATTTTTAGACCAGTACGAAGAACGAAGTTCTTCGAAAAGGGGTCTTGTACGTTTACCACGACGTTTGTAGCCACCCCAATTTCGACCGGTGAGTAGGGGGGAGCATAGATCATGGTCCTTAGATGACGAATCAGCAATCAAAAAAATGTCCGTCCGTCCGTCCGCCGCGCCACCGCGATAACTTGAATAAAACTCAACCGATTTTTAAAAACTTTTTTTCTCCCTGAAAGATAATCGAAATATATTTTATGGGACAGGGCCCGAGGGCCGCCGAGCTAGGGTCGTTTAAGTGGTTTTAGGTCTTTTGTACATAACTCGAGTAAATATTTTCCGATTTTCATAATTGTTTTTTTAATCGACAGGTCTGTGAAAGCCCAACAATTAATAGAAGAATTAGGCCCTAAGATGAAGCTAGGTCACTAAAAACGAGTTTCTGCTAGCGCTCTACATGTTTTTTGTACATAACTGGAGTAAATCTCTTCCGATTTTCAATTATTTTTTCATCGAAAGGTTTAGGACTGACTCCCATTTTAAGGAAGAAACTTTTTTGATTAGAAACCCTTGGACTCAGTCAAGACCCTAAAACTGAGTTTTTACTAGAGCCCAACGTGTTCGCTTACATAAGTTGGACAAATCCTAACTGATTTTGTTGATTCTTTTTCTATTTGAGAGGTAATCGAGTACCGAATTATACACAAAAACTAACTGAGGTCGGCCCTAACCAAAAAAAATCTTTTGTCTATTTTTTTTTTTTGTCTATAGAAGTATGTGTTCGAGGCATATTCTTATGGCCCTAGGTCGGTCCTAATGTATGCCCTAGACAAAAAAATGGTTTTTTGCTATGTTGTAGAAAAAATTGGCACGAACATTTTTTTCTATTTAGGGGTAAATTTTGTACTTGCGGAAGGCCTTTTTTACACCGTTACTTCGGACGGGTTTTTCAACATTGCCCTCTCGGCAATTTCGAATACAATTTAATGTGGACGTAATTTCATACACTTAAGAGTTAAGGCGACATTTAATTAGATACGTTCGAATCTTTTCGTAACATCAACTCTGTTTGCCGCATCTATTGTGATACGTACAGGTCCTTTGCTTCGAAAGTTTTCGACTCAAATTCATCATTCGCCCAAATTCATTCTTGTAATCAACTTTCTGATTATTTTTCAGGAAAAAACAGTTTTTCAAAATCGGTTAAGATTTACCCGATTTATGTAGAAAAAACACGTTTGTTCCTAGTGAGATTCAGTTTTAGGGCCCTGGATAAGTCCAAAAGCTCAAAATTAAAAAATTTTCTACCATAAAATGTCAGGCATGCCCAGGCCTTTCAAACAAAAAAAATTAAGAAAATCGGTGAAGATTTCTCGATTTATGTACAAAAGACCATAAACCCTAGCTCGGCTGCCCTTAGGCCGACAGTGCCCAGATTTCAGGGAAAAAAAGTTTTTGAAAATCGATTGTTTTACTCAAGTTATGGTGAGGGACGGACATTTTTTTTTATTGTTGATTCGTCATTTAAGGACCATGATCGAAGCTCCCAACGCACAAGACCCCTTTTCGAAGAACTTCGTTCTTCGTACGGTTCTAAATATACATAAACTCCTCCGGCACACTGCACTGATTCAGTTTTTGATATTTCGTTAATAATGAGGCGAATTGATGACCATGTTTGACCATAAAACTCCATGGAAAAACCTTGGTCACTGATCCAGCGCCGTAGCTAAGGGAGGCTAGGTGGGGCTGCGCTCCCCTTAGATTTGTTTTTTCCTGATAAATAACAATGTTCTCAGAAGTGATGGAACAAATCTCAGGGGGCGGATAAAATCTGCCTCTAAGGAGAGACCTCTTTCATACTTAATTATTGAAAACCGTTGAGCCTTCCACTACACATAAATCACAGCAAAATTTCTTTATATATAACGAAATGCATGAAAAAGTGTTTCGCCCACTGTATGGGCCTGAACCAGTAAATCAATTTGCATAAACGTTATTTAGTTAGTTTTTTGAGATTTAGATATAACTATATTTCATTCAAAACCTTGAAAAGCAATTCCCGTTTTAAATCACGGAGATATAAGCAAAAACGTTCCTGCGACCTTTAAAAAAATACGTTTTTGACGACTTTCATAACTTCGAAAGTTCTTGAAAAATTTCAGTCAGGCCCGGGGAATGCCCTATGGCTGAAAAAAGAAAAACGGATCCTAATTTTCAAAATTGCGCTCAAAAATACCTACATTTGGTTAAAAAACTAGTTAAGAGCCTAAAAATTTTCACCTACGGCGTTATAAACCCACGAAATTAATCAATTACTGAAAGTCCTACTTATAATAAGTCCTACAATCAAAAAATTTCTCCTGCGGCAATTAAGCCGTTTTTCGATTTACCTTAGAAACTCTCTCTCGTTCACAAATTTCGCTTGCGGCGCCTTACCCGATGTGACTATTGAGCAATTCTTCGAATTATCTAAAGAACGAGGAAAGCGAGTCCAAAGTTGTGCCGGCGGCGCGGCGCCTTTCTCGATGCGGCAACTAGGCAATTCTTTGACTAAAGTAAATTTGAATAAAACCTTTACTTGCACCATTTGAACACAATTAAAAAAATCGTCTGTGGCGCTAAACTCAAAGAAAAGCTGCCAACTCTTGTATACTTTGTGAGAATTTGAGGAAATGCAAAACACTGACTGTACTACACAATTTTGAATTTTGCACAAAAAAAAGAAAGTGCATTTCACTAGAAACCGTACATAATCCAGCGATTTGATATTATAAGCATCCTCAATCCTCACCCTTTACACCTAACACATTGTTCCAGTATACCATTGTGGTAGACAACTACTAGGTGGAAGTAACAGTAAACCGTACATAACGATCAACACAACGTAATTTATTATTTTTATCATCTTTTATGGCAGCAATAAAGGCTAATTATTCGCAGATAATTTAATTTTAATTAACGTTAGTGGGGTGAATCTTCTTTCATGTATGACTTCCTTTATCTGTTGCTTCTCCACGATTTCATTTTATTAAAAGATACACTTTGCTCACCCTGGTCCATCAACTATTTTGAAATTTTATACAGGTTATTCGTGCAGAATAACGAGACCGTGTCTTCGGGTCTTGATATCAAAATCAAAATACTTTATTGGGAATTTGAGAGTGATCCTTGTATAAAAGGGTTAGACTTTGGATGCGATTAGTTTAATTTTTAATTAAATAACAATATCATCTTGTACATACATTTTTGAATAACCGTCGCGGCCGTCGGACGTCTGTCTTCTGAAATGTTTTAAAACTAATAAGCTTTGCTGATCTATTTTTCTATTACCTTGTAGAAATCCAAAAATAATTATTCTTAAACTGTTTTCTGTTTCATGAGTTTTTCAAGTTATTTGTGGATTATAAGTTTTTGAATGTTTGAATGAAAGGACAAATTGGAAATCTCTATATGGATAGTTCCACGGTCTAGTTGGATAAAATGTAACGTAGGAACGCTCACATCACTGCTTCCTGAATGAGATACAGCCTTACAATCTTCTAGGAAGTTGTTGGCCATATGCGATTTAGAGGGAAAAAATGTTAAAGTGATAAAAGTCGTGGTGTGTACTTAATGAGGTCTAAGTGTTCTCTACGTTACATTTCCCAATGGAACTACCCATATAGTTCACAATAAACTAAATAAGGAATGGCTGAAGAAAGCTCGGCACCCTCGTCGAATACGTCGTCTACCTCATTATCATAAGGAGTGATCATGCCCGCAGCGGTAGAGGAGGACGTGATGCAGTCCCCACACCCCAAAAAAGAAGTCCACAAACTCAAAAAACGCCATACAAAAACCTTTGGAACAAGTCACCATATATGCCAACTTTTGAGTTTTTTCCACTCGCCCCCTCCATCTCCAAATTATTTTAAAAAATTTTTATGTCGCAGCAGCTTTCCAACGAGCCTAGACTCATCAAAACTAATTGGAAATTGGCTGAGATATCGAGGTTTGAAAATGAAATTTTTCTGTGGGCCATGGATTTTTCTATTGTTCTCATTATTATGAAATTTTTTTTATGACCTGTCGGTTTCTATCTGCCTATCTGTTAATAATTTTCGATCTCCAGAATCGCTGCAACGATTTTCAGGAAATTTTCAGGGAACGTTAGTCTCGGTCCCAAATGAAAAATTTCATGGTCCGCTTTTCCGGGAAAATTCTGGAAAAGTCGTGGCATGGGAAAAAGTGGTCAATTTTGAGGGTTTTTCAGGTAGTGTTCGGAGTTTTCGAATTTTACTTAAAGAGATGGTTTCTTCTAGAAAGTTATAGAGTTTCATCTGGAGAATTTTTTGGTATCATAAGAAAATGGCTGCCAAGCGGATTTTGTGAATACTCAAAAATGCTATATTCTGAATTAGAATAGTTAGACAGTTGGTTTCTTCGGAAAAGATTGGTGCGAAAAACTTTTTTCAGAGAAAATTTTTTTTCGTTGAAAATTTTTTTCTGAGAAACTTTTTTTCGGATAAATTTTTTCCGTAGAAAATTTTTTTTTGGAGAAAACTTTTTTTCGATAAAATTTTTTTCCGACAAATTTTTTACCGTAGAAAACGTTTTCGGGAAAATTTTTTTTGGAGAAAATTTTTTTTCGGGATTTTTTTCGGAGAAAAATTTTTTTCGTAGAAAAATTTTTTTGGAAAAAAATTTTTTTCGGAGGAAATTTGGTGAAATTTTACTTTAGGTCACAGAAGCTGACAGATGTGTGTGATATGTCGTTCGATGCAGGACCTCACCCTCTTTCAAAATCAAGCATTAAATCTTAGCGGTCGCCACTATAGAGTGGATTGTTGGTGAAAACTGAAAAATAATTTTCAGTTTTTTGATTTTTATTGCTCTAGGTTAGAAAGCTGCTGTACTAATATCGACTTCATATCTTGTCATCCGCAAGAGTTATGCCAGTTTTAGTGTTTTTCAACTTTAACTTTTTCTTCTAATCTAATGTAACGAAATACTTTAAAAACTGCATAAAGAACACTTCAAATATACTAAACGAAAAAATATCCACTTGTTACAACAATTTTTAATTAACAAAAATCTATTCACTCATATCAAAAAACCTTAAATTAATTGCGCAAGCCCCTTAAGACTAAGATTACATCTAACCTGTTATTTTTACGTTGGGTGATGAGACGTTCATTCATACGATAAAACCAGGATTTAACTCCGAAACGCTACTTTTGCGAAACCAAATTTGCGATACAACCTAAAAGCTTGGTACTTATGCCCTTGTTAGCATGAAAATCTTTTCCCTTCGTTAAACCTTACCTCGGTCCTTCGAGCTTTTCAGGTCTAAACGAACAACACGTAAAATTTCACAACTTGAATTAAAATACAATTGAAGTATCCAAGCGTCTTTACTCGTTGAAATGCACGATCGAAAAGACCCAATCGGCTCTCAATACCGGTCATCAAATGTTTGGCCTTCAAACCGAGACATATTCGTACCGATTGCATTTTATCTATAAGCAGCTGCATTTGTTTTTACGTAGTTACATCACCGTGTCTCCAAATGTTTCACCGTGGTTAATTCAAAACTATTAAAACTAGTGTTAGGTTGTTTACAACTTTTCTTACACACTAAATAAAGGTGGGTTACAAGAACCATTAGTCGGACGCGGCTGATAGGGGGTATCGTTCGATTGGTACGTTCGTCAGCTTGCCAACGACACCCTTATCGCTTCCGTACAAGCGAAGTTTTGGTAAAATTCAAGTTTAGGGGGGTAGTGTAGGAGGGAGGGGGGAGGTGATGTGGGTGGTAGAGTTCGATTGTGGGCAAATTGTGTACACATTGTGTGCAAATTGGATGCACATTGTATACACATTGTGTGCACATTGTATACACATTCGTAGTATTTCGTGAAAGGGGAAATCTCTTACGTAACATTTCGTAAAAGGGATCATCAGTCGCTTACGTAACATTTCGTAAAAGAGATCATCAGTCAGTTGCCTAACATTTTTTAAAGCGCAACATAAGTCGTATTTGTAGCATTTCGTCAAAGGTATCATCAGACGCTTATGTACCATTTTGTAAGAGGGATCATCAGTCGGTTACCTAACATTTTTTAAAGCGCAACATAATTCGCTTTCGTAACATTTCGTAAAAGGGATCATCAGTCGCTTACGTATCATTTCGTAAAAGGGATCATCAGTCGGTTACTACGCATTTTTTAAAGCGCAACATAATTCGTATTCGTAGCATTTCGTAAAATGAGCGCTATAAAAATTTATAATAAAGTGTACAAGGTGAACAATTGAGATTCTAGATTTTTTCCAGATTCCAGAGCGAATGAAGTCTTAACGTTGTTTGTAAATAAAACGTTCTATTTCGTTTCGTATGGGTTCTTTAAAGCGCTCATTTCGTTTCGTATGGGCTCTTTAAAGCCCTTATTTCGTTTAGTATGGGCTCTTTAAAGCGCTCATCTTGTTTCATATGGGCTCTTTAAAGCGCTCATTTTGCTTCGTATGGGCTCTTTAAAGCTCCCAATATACTTCTCCTCCTCTTCGCTTTACTTTTGCAACATTTTCTAATACTGAAAAAAAAAGTTTTTTGACACCCTCCTTCCCTCCCCCCCACCAATTGATGGGGGACTGGTTCCATGTCATTTCCACCCACTAAACTGTAATTTTTCCAAAAGGATGTCATATTTCAATCCTCCGAAAATTGAAATTTGCACAACTTCAAACAAAGCCGATACCAGCGCCACCTACTGACTTCAGATAAATGATCAGGGGGTCGAACTCTACCACCCACACCACCTCCCCCCTCCCTCATACACTACCCCCCTAAACTTGAATTTTACCAAAACTTCGCTTGTATGGAAGCGACAAGAGTGTCGTTGAAAAGCTGACGACCGTACTAATCGAACGATACCTCTATCA
>CM055404.1:53142267-53196308 GCA_029228625.1 Pseudolycoriella hygida | reverse complement strand
CATCAAAAAAACTGCGTACGTAATAATTTTATCGGGTCGGGTTCGGTCCGGGTCGGGTTTTAAAACAGTTCGGGTTTCGGGTTTCGAAAATTTTAATCGGGTCGGGTTCGGTTCGGGTCGGGTTTCCAAAAATGGTACCGCTCATCTCTAGTAAGAGTCAAATAGAAAAGAAAGGCAGACACATCCTAAACCTTATGGTTTTCGAGTAAAAATCATTGAAATAGTTCGATTTTCATGAAACTAAAACGATGATGTGAAGTCAGAGAATGAAATGACGTCATTTCATGATATTGGTGCAATATTTGAGATAAAAAATTGGTCGACCTAAACTAGTCAGAAATGACAGTTTCTTCAACGTTCTTCGCGTCTAGTGACTGTCACCGTCACATAGTACCAAAATTTCAGCCGCAACGACGCTCATGATCCCACGGAATTTGATAGAATTCCACATCGATTTGCATGGTGGGGTTAAACCAACTTTTACCCAAAAGTGTTTACACATAGGATTTTTAGCCCCGTACGAAGTACGATGGGCTTATGTCTTTACTGTGAGGTATGTAATTTTGAAGATCGACCTATAGTTTCTTTGGCAAAGTTGTTACTTAGGAGTTCTAGGAGATTGCAGAAACGCAAAAAATGGTCTATTCGTCCGTCATCACTATAACTCGAGTAAAACACATCCGATCTCGATAATTTTTTTCCCTGAAAGATATAAACAAAACTCTAGGAGATATAGCCAAAAACTTTAGACATAGGGCCGTGAAACTTGTTTGAGTTTATCTTCGTAACCATAGCACGGATGATAATGAATGAGGTACCAAACGAAAGGTATTTATCATAATAAATAAGATAAAAATATCAGTATATGAAGATATATTGGGCGCTTTAAAGAGCCCGCCAAGGAAAGTAGGCGCTTTAAAAAGCCCACCTTAAGCAAATTGAGCACTTTAAGTAAAAATGTAATGTAAGCAAGCATTCGCTAAGTGGACATCAATTTTGTGTACACTCACACAGGATACGCCGCGTGGAAGCTGCCTACTTGTAACCCATTGCCCCTGAAAAGGGCCTTTTTTTCGTACTGAGATGGGGACCCCCTTGGCTCGTCACTACCGAAGTATTTGCCGACTCCTAACCCCACTCAGTGCGATTATATCGAAGCAAGTATAATTTGTTGCTTGTCATAGATCTTTTCCAACTCTTCCTTCAATGCCCAGAATTTGTTTTCCTCGTGACGACTTTTCCGCTACCGTCGTAAAGTGAACCAACCAACTTACAGAATTCAGTAAACGGCTGCTGATTCTTTGCTCTACAAATATCTGCTAAGGTTGTCCGCTAGAAGATCGCTTTGGCGGTTATGCGTACCAACTACTTATTTATCGTGACGCCAAGATCCTTCTACGCTGTTGGTGTGTGCGCCTGTTTCGGGATCTTTGAAGTTAATAGAACTGTGAGATGTTGGAAACCTTCGTCGGCCAGACAATTGTAAGCACGCCAGCTCGTCGAGCAAATGTCGCATACCGATATCTATATTTCAATGATCCCATGCATAGTGCAGAGAGACGAAGTCGTGCATACTCTTACGACGACACAACGAACAAGGGTGTCACCTATCTATATGGACGCATCAAACCATGAGGATGAATAGTAAACGTACTCGCTTCGACATAATGGTACTGAGAGGGGTTCTGAGTCGGTAGTGACGAGCCGAGGGGTCCCCATCTCAGTACGAAGAAAATGCCCTATTCAGGGTCAATGGGTTACAGGTAAGCAGCCTCCACGCGGCTTATCCTGTGTGAGTGCACACAAAATTGATGTCCAATCAGCGAATGCTTACATTATCGATAAAATTTCTACTTAAAGGGCGCAATTTGCTTAACGTAGACTTTTTAAAGCGCCTTCTTTGCTTAACGTCGGCTCCTTAAGGCGCCCAATATATTTTCATGGCAATCTCCGCTCTTCCGTCACTCTTCCACAACCTTTTAACCACTCATCCAGCTCCAGCTTTTCCTAGCCCTTCGCAGCACTTCCCAACACTTCATAGTACACAAAAAATGTAAAAAAAGGAAAAAAAAAATTTTTAGTTTCGACATCCCCCTCTCTTCAGGGAGGTGACCGCCGCCAAATAACTAGTGATTCTTAGTTGTGGAGTGGTCCCCTCTCATTAGCACTACCCCCACCCCAATCACCGACTTGACCAGAAAACTTAAGTTTTGCCCCGAATTCATAAAAATTCACGGAATTCAACAAATTCGTAAAAATGCACCGAAAAATTCAATTAAATAGGCCCTGCATCAATACGAATGTTGTGTACGATGTTTACACAGTGTTTACATCTTACAGCTTCCAACGCAAACTACTCAAAAATCAACTAAAATCCCAAAACAGAGCAATAAAACAAATTATAAAAAATATTAGATAGAATAATTGTGAATTCTACCGAACGCAACTGAGCGAGGGCGGAATAATTCCCTTGGCTGAAAGTCAAAGGGTCTTATGAAAATAATAACTCTGATGAAAATGTATGAAATACAACTAATACTTGTAAGCAGAATAACTTGAGTAATTCTTAACCATTTTCTTACAGCTATACCTTATAATGTACGGAATTACATTTTCGAGGTCATGTTCGAAGATGTGCTATGTGGAACTAATTATCTGGAAGTTATTCCCAAAAAACAGAAATTTTGATGGTTTTTTCTGGAGTACATGAAAAATGTTAGATTGATAAATCGAAATGTAGTAGAATATATTGAAAAAAAATGATGGTTGTTTCGAATGAAGTTTATATTTAGTTCGAGAGTCATGCTCATACTTAACTATCAACTTGTTAGTTGACTACCAACTTAAAAGTTAACTATTGACTTGATAGATAAAGTTTTCCGAAACAATCAACTTGATAGTTGACTATCAACTTGATAGTTCACTATCAACTTGTTAGTTGACTAACGACGTGATAGTTGACTATCGACTTGATAGTTGAGTATCAACCTGATAGTTGACTATCGACTTGATAGTTGAGTATCAACTTGATAGTTGACTATCAACTTGATAGTTGACTATCAACTTGATAGTTGACTATCAACTTGATAGTTGACTATCAACTTGATAGTTGACTATCAACTTGATAGTTGACTATCAACTTGATAGTTGACTATCAACTTGATAGTTGACTATCGACTTGATAGTTGACTATCGACTTGATAGTTGACTATCGACTTGATAGTTGACTATCGAATTGATAGGCAAAGTTTTCCGAAACAATCAACTTGATTGACTGTAAGTATTGAATTTTCGTTGCGATATTGTGAGGTTCCGTACGAGTGATCGATTGAAAAACTTTTACAAGTCGAAATAGAATTTAAAAGCTCTATCACAAAAGTTTTACAAGTGTGAAGTTTGCGGACCGAGTGAAGCGAGGGCCGTAATCGCACGAGTTAAGTTAATTGTGTGCGAAAAGAATTTAGTTGCTCAATTGAAACGAGTAGTTGAACTATCATTTCGATAGTCTGCGCTTTGCGAAGCGAGGCTCGTAATCATGAGAGTGAAATTAATTTTTCGAGAATGGAATTTCGTTGATTGATTGAAAAACATTTACTAGTGCTCGTGTTAAGTTTGCCGGAAGAGCGAAGCGAGCGCTGTAGTCGCACGAATTTAATTATTTGTTCAAAAAACACTCACGAGTGTGAAGTATGCGACTGTGTGCAGAGCGAGGCGAACGTCGTTACCGCATGAGTTAAAAGAATTTAGTTGATCAACCGAAAAACTTTTACGAATGTGAAGTTTACGCGAAGGGTGAATAAAATGAACAGAAGACAACTGTCAATATTATCTATACCTATATAAGACAAAATGGTAAATAATAAGTCAAGGGACCCGACCTACCCATAAGGTGTAAAATACATACCACCGTTAAAACTTTTTGTAAAAAAAACTTTCTATTGTTATAAATACTTTAAATTGTTTAAAGAATCTTAAACGTGAAATCGCTATCAAATATTAGGTCGAAAATAAGCTCAAACTCAACGTTAATTTATTATAAGTAATTTAATAAAGTTTATCAGTGAAATCAATAACGGAGTTTGAGCTTATTTTCGCCCTAATATTTGCTATTGTTAATTGTTTTTTTACGGCAACAGCTTAACTTTTTAGCGACAGGCACGTTGCGATGTAATAAGGGCTCTGCCCCCAAAACCCCGCGCCTGCGGCGCGGCGAGCTGCAAGCTCTGCCTTAAACTCCGCAAGAGCGGACTGAAAAATTGGACTTTGTACTCAAAAAAAGTTGTTTGTACACGTACAAAAATAATTCTCTTGAAATTAAAAAGGATTTTGTACAAAAAAAAACAGGTTAAGCTCGCATCCCCACTGTATTTGACACAGTACACGGGCTTAAGCTGCCTATAATAAAAAGTGTTGGAGATCTTCCCTTAAACCCATAAAACTAAATTACGTAACGCCCCCCCTCCCCTCCGCTACGTAACGCTAGGAAAAATTTTTTAAACATTGAAAAAATAAAATTTATTTGCGCAGAAATTCAAACTTACGGCTAGGGAAAAACTGAATTTAGGTAATTTCATGGCTTACACTTGTATAACTAAAATGTATGTCAAAATGTAAACGAAATTATAAGTTTCATCAGAGCCTTTTATAAGGATTTCGAACTGGGGGGCCCCAAATTCTTAATAAGAGTGCCCAGTTTTTCGTGCTTATTCCTATTATGTTCGCGTTGTGAAAACCTGATATAGTAGAAATAGTGAAATATTGTATTGACGAGAATTTCTTTATAATTTTCTTTCAAGCTAGAAAATAACTTATGCGAGCGTAGCGAGCGAGAAAAATTTTATTGAATAAAACGAACTATGCTGGAAGCAATTAATTTTCGATAAGAGGAAAACTAAAAATAGTGTCAAGCGCCCGCCGGTGAAGTTTTTTTCAAATTGCAATACTTTGAGTATAAGATGAGGGAATCGCGAGCGCAGCGAGCGAAAAATTTTTGCTGAGTGAGACCCAATAGGTGAGCCAATTTTGAGTACAGAAATTGGGTTTTGTTCGTTTTTTTCTTTTTTTCGCTTTGAAATAAATTTAAAAAACACGAAATTGAGTTTATGACAATAGAAAATTGTATTTTAATAAAGAGTCGTTCATAAAAAAAACCGTGGGACTATTCCGGATCGCTGTAGGCGTCGCGCCAGGCATCCACAAATAAATAGTTATGCAACAAGTTGCGAAAAGGAAAAATTTTAATTTTTGTCAAGAGATGTGAATTTATCATACGAGCGTAGCGATGGCAGCTGCGTGAAGTGCCGTAGCGCCAAATTTCGTACCTACTTCCAAAACTACTGATATTACAACAAAAACCTCTTAAAAGGTAAAGTGTGACGCAGTCCCTAATGTCCGGCGGCAGGACATTTCTCCGCCGCAAATAACGCTCGGGGCGTTAATAACACCCGGTGCGTTATTAACGCCCGCACCTCGGGCGCTAATAACGCCCGGGGCGTTATTAACTCCCACACACTTTTTGTGTAATAAGTTTTTTAAAAATGTTGATAGTTACAGCCTTATCCTTTTAGAGGTGTATAATGTGAAATATATAGATGACATTTGTACAATGATTTCTAACAGCTTCAAAAAAACATAGAAGGGACCCGTACGTATCAGAATAGATGCGGCAAACAGAGTTGATGTTACGAAAAGACTGGAACGTATTTAAGTAAATATTGCGTTCACATTAGACTGTATTGGAAATTGCCCGTAGGGCAATTTTGAAAAACCCGTACGAAGTAACAGTGTAAAAAAATTCTCCGAACGCACAAAATTGACCTCCAAGTAGAGAAAAATGTTCTCCTCAATTTTGTCTACAACATAGTAAAAAACTATTTTTTGGGTAAGGCCGACCTAGAGCCTTAAATGGAGACCTCGGATATATACTTCCATAGACAAAAATGTTTCCCTCAATTTGCTCTGCAACATAGCAAAAAACTTTTTTTTATTTTAGGGCCGATCTTATGACCGACATGAGGCCTACTTGAGCCCTAAGCACAGGCAAAAATTCTTCTATAAATTGTCGGCCGTGCCGAGATCTTTCAAACAAAAAAAAGTTTTTGAAAATCGGAAGAGATTTACTCGCGTTATGTACAAAAAACACGTAGGGCCCTAACAAAGACTCTTTTTTAGTGCCCTAGCTAAGTCCAAAAACGCAAATCGAAAAATGTTTTTTCCACAAATTGTCGGTCATGCCCAGATCTTTCAAACAAAAAAAAACTTTTGAAAATCGGTAAAGATTTACTCGAGTTATGTACAAAAAACACATAGAGCCCTAGCAGAGACTCGTTTTTAGTGCCCTAGCTAAGTGCGAGGACTCAAAGTAAAAAAAGTATCTTCCATAAATTGTCGGCCATGCCCAGATCTTTCAAACAAAAAAAAATTATGAAAATCAGAAGAGATTTACTCGAGTTATGTGCAAAAGACCAAAAACCACTTAAACGGCCCTAGCTCGGCGGCCCTTGGGCCGACAGTGCCCAGATTCAATACCATAAAATATTTTTCGACTACCTTTATCAGGAAAAAAAAAGTTTTTGAAAATCGGTCGAGATTTACTCAAGTTATCGTGTTGACGGACAGACAGACCGACAGACCGACAGACCGACAGACCGACAGACAGACAGACCGACAGACAGACAGACCGACAGACCGACAGACAGACAGACCGACAGACAGACAGACCGACAGACAGACAGACCGACAGACAGACAGACCGACAGACAGACAGAACGACAGACAGACAGACCGACAGACGGACATTGTTTTTTTTCGCTGATTTGTCATCTGGAAGCAACAAAAAAAGTTTTCTCCTTACTCCCGGGTTCGAATTCGCAATGTAACAAACGTGGTAGTAAACGCATCAGACCTACGTACTTCTTACGGGTCTAAAAACATGATGCAGATACAGTTTCAAAAGCCGAAAATTTCAGCTAGAAAATGGTGAAAGTGGAAAATAAACCTTGGCCGCACACAATGTCACTAGAAAGAGTTGACTAAGGGGAAAATTTTCCTTATACAGAATGTAACTAGAAGGAGTCGACTAGAGGAAAATCTTCCTTATGCAGAATGTCACATACATAATGTCACTAGAAGGAGTTGACTAGAGGAAAATCTTCCTTATATAGAATGTCAATAGAAGGAGTTTAGTAAGAGGAACATTTTCTTTACAGAATGTCACTAGAAAGAGTTGACTAAGGGGAAAGTACAGAACGTCACTGGAAGGGATTGATTAAGAGAATCATACAGAATGCCACTAGATGGAAGAATTTTTTTCTCTGCTCTTTTATTTTTAAAAAAGTTGTCAATAAAAAATCAAAAAATTACATGGAAACTTTATGAAAGTCATTGAGCACTGCGATTTTGAAATTTAAAAATTTGAGTAAAAGGGATGAATAAAAGCAATACAAAACGAGATGTGTACATTAAAATGTCCTAAGCTTCTGAATTTAAATAACTTCCAATTTATTCTTGAAGCTCAATAGTGACCGTGTACCGAATTATATAGCTGGGCGTTGTTAACACCCGGAGTGAGGGCGTTAATAACACCCCGGGCGTTATTAGCGCCTGGAGTGCGGGCGTTATTAACACCCCGGGCGTTATTAGCGCCCGGAGTGCGGGCGTTGATAACACCCCGGGCGTTATTAGCGCCCGGAGTGCGGGCGTTATTTGCGGCGGAGAAATGTCACGTCACCAATTAAGTGCAAGGTCATACCCTGTCTCAAGCCCCGCAAGGAGCTCTGCCGCTTAGACATCGCAAGGGGAAACTTCCCTTCATAACCTCCCGCGGTTTCTACCTCTCGACCCCGCTTTTTTTATTTTCTGTTATGTTCACGTCCTGCGGCGCTGGTGTTAGAATGCATTGAACATGTAAAATTGAACTAACGGAAAGTATTTTGGACTTTATTGAGCGGGCGATACTACGCCGCACATGGCCAATATCACTCGCTCAATAACGCCCTGAAAAAATTACGAGCGACCCGCTCAATCAAATCGTTTATAAAATTTTCCCTTTTACGAATGCTTTAAACTTCTACTTTACCGCTTTAAAATAAATTTTAGGGGCCATAATACATCACGGTACTGTTCATCCACATAATACTGTTCCTGCGTAACACCACAAAATTGTTTTTGAATTTGTACAAAATTTTCTTGAATTTGTACAAAATTTTCTTTTAAATATTCAAAATCAACTGCGGTAGTGTACAAAATCAATTAAATATTTGTGTACACTAAAGTAGTCCCCAGTTTTCTCGCCAATTCAATGGATGTAGCGTTTCATATCAGAAATCATGAAAATACTATTCACAATAGTCAGTTCATTTTCATGCGACAACTCAGGCGGCTACTTCAGCCGGATTTTCTCGTCAGCATCATCAAATAATTTAACAATGTTCGTGGAATTACATTTAATTGATTTTTTAAGTTTTATTAAAACAATTGAGTTTTCCATTACGCGTCTCTTATCTTATCAAATTAAGTTGAATTCGCATATTACTTTTCCTATAAATACATAAGTCAATGCCAGTGAGAATTCAGTACCATTTCAGTTTTATTTCTACAGTCTTAAAATCTAGTGCAGAATAAAAAAGTAAAATGAAGGGTAGGTTGAGGACACAAAGTCCTTCATTGAGAAAAGATACGATAACAGTTTTTGTTTAATTAAGTTGCCATTATCTTTGTGTTGGTTGCATTGACTGCTGTCCTCGCTCGTGATCCATTATGCCCTGATCAAGAGGAGACCGAAGCTGCTCTTATTTATCCTCATGAGAGTGATGAAACTAGGTTTTATATATGCGGAACGAATGGAACTCTTATCGAATTTCAATGCACAGAAGGTCTTGCCTTTGATGCTGAAGTGAAGGTAAGCCGTTACAGATTTAATTATGCATATTTTCAAGTCAATTTACCTATATTTAGGTGTGCAATTGGCCAATGCTCATTAACAAAAACAGAGAAAGTGCTCAAGAATAAATACAAGCGTCTTTCTGGAAAATTGGTTCTTTAAAATATTTTCTCGTCAATAAAGTTGCACATTATTTACGTTACCTGCAACTGTTTTTTTTTTCTTGAATCAAACAAAAATATTCAGACGGTGGTATGAAGAAAAGCAAAGCACATAAACCATTAGAGGTAATTCCAACTCTCATGCTCCATATTTTCAACAAGCAAGAATGAGTAGGGTAAATGCACCAGTTATCGGTCATGTAGAAGTCTCCGGCTAAACCATAGTCTCACTAATTACCGGCAACATTTCGCATTCAAATATGTCCCATGGCTGGTGCTGGCCGGATACTACTACATGGCCGATAACTAGTGCATTTACCTTATCTCAGTTTTACCTCAGTTCTTAATTCGACAGTGAGAATTTGTTTTGCTCGAGTTAGAGCAACGGGAGAGCAACCGTTGAGGAAACATCGCACAACTCCTTGTTGAAAATAGGGACTGGATTAGGCGTTTCGCGAAAACCGAATTTGAAGTGACTATAAATTGGAAAAATAAAATTTCTGAGACACATGCCACGGTGAGTTCGGCAATAACAACAATTTCAAGAATAAAAATCTAGATTTTCCTTTGTTTGGGGGCAATTATAAATATTACAAACTTAAACTAAAATTATAGATGAAATTCTCTTTTCTCTACTTTCTCATATTATTCTCTTGACTGAAAGTCAGGGTCTTACGAAAGAAGTCCACACAGTATGCTACTTCTGTTCAGTGTGATAAAAAACGGAAATTCAAGAGAAGAGGTACCACGCTAACTGGAGAAGTTCTTGACCGATAAAATCCAATTTTTGAAATCCAAAAATTCAGTCAAGGTGCCTGACCCACCCAAAAGGTGGAACATAGTTTTAAGAAAAGCAAATAAAATAAGATTTTCATAGCAATCAGCTGCTGAATGCGTCAGCCACACAAAAAAAAGATACAAAGCGAAATACAGCCATAAGCTTTTAACTTAATTTTAAACAAAAGAATTCTAATGAAAATGATGAAAGTTAATAGCACATCGCTGTATAATGTAAAAATCGTGTGAAATTTTAGATTTAAGATTTATATATTCTTTTTTTCGTTTTATCCTAATGCCTAATGCCTAATGCCTAATGTTTGTCCTGCGTGGGGAATGTACTTGAATTGGAGTGAGCAATCAATATGGCCAAAATAGGTCAAAAAATCTTCGACTAATACAATTCCTCGTTCAGCAGAGAGGTGATATTTGAACTAGGATGTAATTCTTCTCTGCCGTTCAGTGATGGAATTATCGAGCGTCGTTAAACTTTGAAAGGTAAAAAATTCACGAAAAATCTCGAACGTTCTAACACAGCAGAAGTCTAAAAACAGGTTGAGTAATGTGATAATAGTGCTTCCAAATTGGTTGTTTTGAGTCTTAGGAAGTTTTCTGCGTGAGCGAATGTTGTAATCCTACGAGTCAAAACCAATATTTGGAAGTACTTGCGTAATAGTGTTTTATGCTACAAGAACTGTAAAATGGTATTTGGTTCGACTTACTCTCGAACCTAGTATACGACAGCGAGAACCGAGATTTCATTTTACATTTCATGTAGCATCATGGCCCCACGGTAGTAAGGGGCCGTGACGCAAGTCTTACACGCCAAAAAATTCACAATAAATTTTTTCGTAGACTAAGGAACATACATACAGAAACTTTTTGCCTTCCCCCCCCCCCCCGTGCGACGTACCCCCCGGAAAATATTTTTCCCGGATTCTACGCAAAATTTTAGGCCGAATTGCTTTTTTACTCATTAAAATCGGTTTTCCAATCCGTAGATATGAATTAAACAAGTTTGCTATTTTCTATGGAAACGAAACCAAATCGAATATTTTTAAGGCACAATAGGTGCGAATAGTGAAACAAAGTCTAATCGCACAATGTGCGTATAGTGAAATAAAGTCTCATCGCACATTGTGCGAATAGCCATATAATGACTATTCGCACATTGTGCAAATAGCCATATAAGAACTATTCGCACATTGTAAGAGTGTCTTTTTGGACCCGTACGAAGTACAAAGGTCCTATACGTTTACTACAAACAATTTTATTGTAACATGGGGTAGATCGAGGTGGGAGTGGGGGGGATGCATCTATTATCGTCTAGAGATGACGAATCAACAATAAAAAAAATGTCCGTCTATTCGTCTGTCCGTCTGTCCCTCCGTCCGTCCGTCTCCACTTTTTTTTCCAAACGGCTCAACCGATCAACCTAAACTTTTTTTTCCTGAAAGGTACATGCCTCCCATGATCCAAGTTCGAAGATGAGCAAAATCGATAAAGTGGTTCCGGAGATATGGTCGAGGAAGTGACCAAAAACATGGTTTTTCGAAGGTCGGTGAAGCTTTTTTGCAAATATCTCAGCAAGTATAGCACGGAAATTTCTCATGTTGGTGTCAAATGTAAGCATTTGATGTCACAAAACTGGGAAAAAATTTTGTGGGAATCGGTGCAGGGGTCTGGGCACTGGGACCAATGGAATGGACGAAATTGAGATTCTTGGCCATACGACAACAGTTTTTCGTCTATATTTCCTTAACTATGCAATATGGAGATTTACTGTCAAAGGCAAAGTTGTAGAGAATTAAATTTAAGCGAACACGTGTGTCAGGGTTTTGGGGAAATATGGCCCAATCCTGGTATATGGCCACTTCCATAATTGGGCGGGATGACCCGGATCTCCAGAACTGTGAGAGTTAGAAAGTTAGTTCCATAGGCGAAGTTGTAGAGAATTAAATATAAGCGAACACGTGTTTCAGGTTTTTGGTGAAATATGGCTTAATACTGGTATATGGCCTCTTCCATAATTTGGCAGGATAACCCAGATCTCCTGAACTATGAGAGTTAGAAAGTTTTGTTCCAAAGGCGAAGTTGTAGAGAATGACATTTAAGCGAA
The DNA here is from genome assembly GCA_029228625.1 of Pseudolycoriella hygida. Classification (NCBI taxonomy): domain Eukaryota; kingdom Metazoa; phylum Arthropoda; class Insecta; order Diptera; family Sciaridae; genus Pseudolycoriella; species Pseudolycoriella hygida. The sequence continues at coordinate 53,184,370 of CM055404.1, read as the reverse complement.
CACTTGTTTCAGGGTTTTGGGAAATATGGCCTAATCCCTGGAATATGGCCACTTCTAGAATTGGGAGTGTTTCTATAGCACTTTTCAACTTCCAATATTTTTCGGTATTTTTCGACATGAATGAGGTCATCCAATGGAGCTTCCTAGGCTTATGGGATTCTTATGGATTTTTCTAGCACTTTTCAACTTCCAACAGATTTTTTGATATTTTTCGGTTATCCAGTGGAGTTTCCTAGGTATGTGATTCTTGTAAATTTCTCTAGCCCTTTTCAACTTCAATGTGGTTTTTTGATATTGTCGGTCATTCTGGACATGAGTGAGGTATTCAAATTGACCAATATTTTGAGGGGTTTTTGGCAAGAGATAAACTTACAAAAGTACTGATAGCCGCCAAAAAACCTCTTACAGAGGAGGTGTGTGGCAAGTCTTCATTTCTGCTTACAAAAGTTGTGAAATCAGAAAAGGGTGACGCATTGAGCATCTAAGTTAAAACCATTTTCTTCCAGTTACAAAAGTTCTGAAATCGGAGGAAGGTGACGCATTCAGTTTCGATACGCAAAAAAATTAAAACGAAACCGCGTTGTGTTTTTAAAAAATTGCGTCACAAATGCCAGACCCTACAACAAAATAATTTTTCTGTACTTTCAGTTTATACTCTGCAAAAATTTGACTTTTACTTCTTTTCGCGAAAACTGTACCGTTCAAATTTAAATTTTTGAGTGTGAAAGTGAAAGTGTTGAAAAATTATTACGCTGGTTGTTGCATTACTTCCAATGGCGGTGGCTGTTTGCCTTTTGCCTAGATAAGATACCATCAGCTTACATGCGTCTTTCGAAAGCCCAAGCCTTTTAAACTTTTTCACCAAACGGTTAGTGTCAACAGTGTCAAACGCTTTTTTAAGATCGATGAACATTGCTGCTACCATTTTTCTTTTGAAGTTTGACTTGATGATGTCGATTAATTGTAGCGCGGCACTCTGACAACTTGAATTTTTTAAAAAATCAAACTGATTGCGAGCAGGTAGCAGTAGAGCTGTCGCAGTAAAAGCTCCTCAAAAATTCGTGAGAGGGAAGGCAGGGAACGTCAAACCACGAAAATTGTCGATATCGCAGCTACCAGATTTGTGTATCAGCTTCAGTCTCCCTTTTAGTAGTTCACTGCGATATTCTGATGCATCAACCATGGCATTAAAGCATGTGGCAATTGATAAAGCGATTGTCAAAAACGACAATTTCAGCAGTTGAATCGGCACTCTGTCGAAGTTAGTTGATTTTTTGTTAGGCATAGTTTTGATGACTTCAATGATGACTTTATCAACTTGATAGCCAAGGCTGGCATGAGCGCCGCTCATTTTTCAAAAACACGAGTGCGAGCGGGAGCGCCGCTCATTTTTAGCGCTCACGCGCTCATTTACACGTTGGCAAATAAATGTACAAGAATATTTTAAACTGACATCCCATGGTTGATCTTTTTTCAACAGGAGGAAGTTATGGAGAGTGATGGAGGAATTAGGGGTTCCCAAAAAACTAATCTCGCTAACAAAGTTGATAATGGATGGAGCGAATTGTCAGACGCTTTCGACATTGAGGACGGACTACGTCAAGGTGATCCGCTCGCGACGCGGCTTTTTAATTTGACCCTTGAAGCAGCAGTGAGAACCATGGACATCGACACCAGCAGCACCATTTTCACCAAATCCAGTCAATTGCTGGTCTTCGCTGATGACTTGGATATCTTGGGCCGAAATATGGAAGCTGTTAAGGAAAAGTTCACGGCTTTGGACGAAAAGGTACCGACCTCGGGTTGAAGGTTAATGACACAAAGACCGAATACATGATTGTCTCCCCATCGAATCGACAAGACGACAAAAGCGTAACAATTGACACACACACATTTAAGGTGGTAGACAAGTTCGTATATCTTGGATCTCTGCTTAATTCTGACAACGTAATCATGGACGAAATCAAAAGACGGATAACTCTTGGCAACCGGAGTTATTACAGCCTGATAAAAATTTTAAAGTCCAAATCAGTAAGCAAAAACTCTTAATGCGCACTGTACAAATCTGTGATAAGACCAACAGTTACGTATGGGTCGGAGTCGTGGTGCATGACTCAGAAAGACTAACAATCGCTGCTCACGTTCGAAAGAAAGGTACTGCGGACAATTTTCGGACCAGTATATGACGAAAATATGAACAGATGGCGCAGACGATTTAATCATGAGCTTATGCAGCTGTATGGAGAGCCGGACATAGTTAGAACAACAAAAATCAATAGACTACGATGGCTTGGTCATGTACAGCGTATGATCGACAATCGTATCCCGAAGAAACTTTTAATCACCAATCCGGAAGGCAAAAGAAGTGCAGACAGACCAAAATCCAGATGGTGCGATGCAGCTTTTGCCAACCTGAGAACTGCGGAGTAACCAGCTGGAAGACGTTAGCTGAGGATAGGTCCGGTTGGAGAAGCATGTTGGAGAAGGCCAAGACCCTTAATGGGTTGTAAGGCCGGTTAAGTAAGTAGGTTGATCTTTTTTAGTTAAAATTTGAGATAAAAAGTTATTGCTTGACGTTACAGACGGCTGTGATTTTTTAGTACAGTAAATGAACAAGTGTCAGACGTTTTAAAGAGAAAACAATGAACAATGAAATTTGCAAGCGTTAGTAGTGATCAAGTCTTATTCGATTGAAAATAAAGGAAATGTAGACAGCGAAATATTATGTTTTAGGTTCCCGAAGATGTTGGATGACAATTATTTAAAAGCGACAATTCTGCATCCGTTTTTCAAGAACTTTAAGTTCCTAAAGAACGAACATTCGAACACTCGCCTACGAAACAAGTTGATTGACGAGCTCATTGAAGAGCTCAACTCGGCAATGACTGTTACTGGCGTTTCATCTGGTAGTGTCGGTAAAACATCATTGAAAAGCTTCAAATTTTTTTCAAAATTTTTTGCCGATGATTCAAATCCAAATGAGAGCGATGACGATGAAGCTACTAGCCACTGTCCAACCGCAGAGGAGTTGCTTCGGAGCTATTTGTGGTCAAAGGACGAGACCATCGAAAGCCTTCAGAAACATCAAGAAGTTTCCAAACTGTTTATCAAATACAATACCACTTTGACGTCAAGTGCTGCTTCAGAAAGATTATTTAGTAGCGCTAAAAGTATTTTTAGAATGAACAGATGTTCATTGTCGAATGAAAAGATAGAATGGCAGTTGTTGTTGAAAGTGAACAAGTATAAGTCCGTTCTTAATTTATATTAATTTAAAATCTTTTGTCACCAAATCGAAATATTATTATTATTTCTCAAAATTTAAAAAGACAACAAAAAAACAAAATATTCGAAAAAGAACAAAAAATTAACATAAGAAAGAGCATAAAATAAAAATTTGCAATTTCAAATTTTGCTAAAATTAATTTTTTTTCTCAAGTAATTGAGCGCTAAATTCATTTTTGAAATCATGAGCGCAATCGCGAGCGGCGCTCGATTTTGGAGGGCTAGAGCGGGAGCGCGAGCGCCGCTCATATTTTTCGTGAGCGCGGCCAACCTTGTTGATAGCTATCCAACAGTTGTCCAACTTAGATAACTATAGACAACTATCAAGTTGATAGTTAGACAACTATCAAGTTGATAGTTAGACAAATATTAAGTTGATAGTTAGACAACTATCAACCTGATAGTCAACTATTAACGTGACTGTCTAACTAGCTATAAACTTCATACATTTACATCCATAAGAGACTGTTACTATTGCATTGAGCAAACCTCCAAATTTAATTTTCTCTATATGTCATGACATGTATGACATGTCATACTACTACATTTCTATGTATCATTCTAATACTTTTCAAGTACTCCAGAAAAAAAAAAACAAAAAAAAATATCGGTTTTTCCGGAATAACTTCCAGATCCGTAGTTCCATATAGCCCATCTTCGAACTTAACCTCGGGAATTTAATTCCGCAGCGATTAAAAAAAAGATTTGGAAAATTGGTTAGGAATTACTCAACTCAAGTGCTAACAAGGAAATTTGTTTGCAGGTATTTAAGGTTTTTCATGTAGATATCAGAGAGTTTGGGCAAAGCTACATATAGCGGATGAATTTATAACTTATAACATATAAAACATTTTTGTATAAATTCGATTTTCGAAATTTCTGACATTTTTCCGAGGTTTTTACGAAAAATTTGTATATGTTATAATTTATAAATTTCGCTATATGTAGCATTGCCCAAACTCTCTATCATACATTTTTCTCATAGGTATTTATTTTCATAAGACCCTTTGATTTTCAGTCAAGGGAATAAACAATAAACAATGTTTTGCGGACTCACCCTTTAGATTATTCTTGTAAATCGAATGATCTAAACCTCCCCCCCCCTCTTGAAATTAAATACTAACAACATGAAAGTCGGCGCGTATGGCCTTATGATTGAGAGGTATAAACAAATTGCAGATGCTAAACGCACGCGCGTGCGAAGAGTACTTTGACTGTTTGCACGCGATAAAATTAAACTCACGAAATTTAATGAAGAAATTTTAATTTTTCTGAAATAAATACCATCTGTACAAGAAAAAACTCATTTTACATCCGACGTCTTTACGTCACCATTTGTACAAGGAAAATTTCATTTTTTATCCGATTTAACTCTTAGGTTAATTTTATTGCGTGCTGCGTATAGTCACTTCGTAAAAAAATTAGATTAGCGGGTTGCCCGAAATTCGGAAAAAAAACGCCCAAACCCGATGCGGCCCGAACTCTTTTTCACTGGTTTGGGTTTCGGGCTTAGAAAATACAGGTCGATCGGGTTTTAGAATTTCCGGTCGGGCGGGTTTCGGGTGTATCTTTTATCAGGTTTACGATTCGGGTTCGATAATATTGCTACAAAAACAAATTTTGAAAATTATGCATTCTAAACTATCCAAATAACATCAACAACGAAACAATGACTCGTTGATAAAAGATGAAAGAACAATACACGTTTGTGAGCCGTACGACGAGCAAATTTAAACGCTTGAAGCGTGATTTTGTGTAAAAGGTGTAATTAAATTTACACAGTGACCATTTTGTAATAATAACAGCAAATTTATCTTTTATGGTTTGTGAGTTAAGAGTCAATTCGCGAAGAGTTCAGGTGATTAAAATACAAGTGGTTCCAGATATCGAAGCGAGGTGGCTTATTGGATTCCTTGGTCCTTTCTGAGAATTATGAACTGCTGACTTTTATCATGTCATTCAGGTTCTGGAAGTAACTTTCAAGTGTCATGTAAGAAAATCGTTAAAATTTTATATTGAAAATAACTCCAGTAAATAAAAACGAATAAAGATAAAACTAATAGGGTCTGTGGGCGGGGTCAAGACTAACAACATTTGAAGTATGAAAAGATCCGGAGTCGACGTAGTAGGGTGGGATGTTCATTTTTAGTTGAAAAAATTGTCATTTTCAGTGAGTCCGGAAGGACATCAGCGCGGCAATATGATCGAAGGTTTGTATCCTCTAGTATCTGCAGTAACCGATACATCCTTGGATATCGGGGGATCTGACTCAAGGGAACTACACTAGTAAGGTCATGAAAAAAACTTGAAAAATTACTTCTTCTTTGATGTTCCTGTGTTTTTAGACCGATTGTTGCAACGTAAAATAAAATAACTGACGTTAGAGTGCGAGGCGTCGACGGGGAACAATTTTACTTCCACTGAAATACGAAGAAAATCAAAAAAATTCACTAAAATGCAGTCAATACTGTTCAATTTGTACATACATGACTTACCACAATCAAAATCCAGAAAGTTCAATTATGCAGACGACATGGCGTACGCTTTCCAGCACAGATCATTCTCCGAGGTCGAAAAATCCTTAACAGCAGACATGACGACACTCGTGAAGTTTTGCAAACTTTGGCGGCTAATTCCCAACGTTACGAAAACAGTTGTGTCGTGTTTCCACTTGACCAACCAGGCGGCCAAGACGGAGCTTAACGTAACTTTTGATGGTGTCAAACTTCGTCACGAGTTCGAACCCGTTTATCTGGGCGTGAAATTGGACAGATCGCTCACGTATAGCCAACACATCCAGAAATTACGATTGAAATTGAGCACCAGAAACAATCTTCTGCAAAAATTGGCCGGCACATCATGGGGAGCAAACGCATCCTGCCTCCGCACAACCGCTTTGGCGCTAGTTTACTCTTGCGCCGAATATTGTTGCTCAACGTGGCTGAACAGTGCACATAAAATTGACACCGAGCTGAACAAAACCATGAGACTTATCACTGGCACGGTTAGCTCCACCCCCACTGAATGGCTCCCAGCTTTAAGTCATATTGCCCCCCCCCCCCAGATATTAGACGCCAGCACGCCCAACTATACAGCAAAACTGCTACAAACAGCGACACTCCACTACGCAAAGATGCTTCTATGACTCAAATACGAAGACTCAAGTCGCGTAAGCCTGCACTTGCGACTGCAAAAGAGCTCAGCGATCAGGAATTCAACTCCAAAAATGCGTGGAAACAAAAATGGGAGGACACCGGAACAACAAGCAACTTTGACGATCGGAATCCAGCAGAATTCCAGCTAAAACGAAAACCATGGAGTAATCTCAATCGACTGAGTACTGGTCATGGAAACTGCAAATATATGCTCCACAAATGGAATTATACTGACGATCCCAGCTGTGACTGCGGTTACCCACGACAAACTACAAATCACTTAATGTTTGACTGTCCCATCAACAAATACAACGAGTCAATAAACGACTTTTTCACTTTGACCAACGAAGCAATAGAATGGCTCAGTCAGGTTCACCTATGATAAATTGTGATTTTGTTTGATTTCTCTCATATTTTTGTTACATTTTTCCTACTTTTTCTTATTTTTATTTTATAATTTATGTTAATTTATTATTATTGTATTCGTTAAATTATTGGGCTGTGACTCGAGTTTGCGCCAAATTCTCAAAAACTGTATTTTCCCTACTGTGCAATTATGAGTAAACTAGTAAATACCCCCGCCGATAAGGGCCACGCGGACATTAAGCATTCTTGTCCGCTAGGTCAGAGATTTGCGACATTAATACTAAAATGTATGTAAGAGTGTGCAATTTTCTCCGTACTACCGTTTCCCCGTACAAACGTTAGCACCGTGCTACTTTTTCTCCGTACAACCGTTTCTCCTGTCCTACAATTTCCTCCTTACTATTGTTTTCCCCGTACTACCATTTCACCGTTCTACCATTTGCCCCGCACAACCGTTTCCCCCGCACTACTGTTTTCCCGTACAACCATTTCCACCGTACTACTGCTTCGCGTACAACCGTTTCCCCCGCACTACTGCTTTCCCCGTACAACCGTTTCCCCCGCACTACTGTTTTCCCCGTACAACCGTTTCCACCGTACTACTGTTTCCCGTACAACCGTTTCTCCCGTAATACCATTTTCTCCTTACTATTGTTTTCCCCGTACTACCATTTCTCCATACAACCGGTTACCCCCGTACTGCTTCTTCCCCCGAGCTGCCCCACCAATACTGGTGACTTTTACTAACAAAACTCTAAGACTTTGCCAAAGAAACCTATGGTCTATCACCCATACATTCCAAGATATTTTTAAAAGCATAAATATTGACCCCATGTACAACTGCCCGACATTTTCACCAATGCTGGTGACTTCCACTCACAAAACTCTGAGACTTTGCCAAAGAAACCTATCGCCCAACTCCCATACATTCCAAGATATTTTTAAAAGCATAAAAATTTACCCAATACCCAACTGCTCGACATTTTCACCAATACTGGCGACTTTTACTAATAAAACTCTAAGACTTTGCCGAAGAAACCTATCGCTCAACTCCCATACATTCGAAAATAATTGTAAAAACATAAAAATTGACCCAATGTCCAACTGCCCGACATTTTCACCAATGCTGGTGACTTCCACTCACAAAACTCTGAGACTTTGCCAAAGAAACCAATGGTCTGTCTCTCATACCTTCCAAACTACTTTTAAAAGCATAAAAATTGACCCAATACCCAACTGCCCGACATTTTCACCAATACTGGCGACTTTTACTAATAAAACTCTAAGACTTTGACGAAGAAACCTATCGCCCAACTCCCATACATTCGAAAATAATTTTAAAAACATAAAAATTGACCCAATTGACCCAATGTCCAACTGCCCGACATTTTCACCAATGCTGGTGACTTCTACTAACAAAACTCTGAGACTTTGCCAAAGAAACCTATCGCCCAACTCCCATACATTCCAAGATATTTTTAAAAAACATAAAAATTGACCCAATATCCAACTGCCCGACATTTTCACCAATGCTGGTGACTTCCAATCACAAAACTCTGAGACTCTCATACATTCGAAAATAATTTTAAAAGCATAAAAATTGACCCAATGCCCAACTGCCCGACATTTTCACCAATACTGGTGACTTTTACTAATAAAACTCTAAGACTTTGCCGAAGAAACCAAAGATTTAAACATCAACTAAAAAAATGTACAATGTACATTGTACATACAAAGAAAACCTATACATCATTTCGTTCCATACAAATAATTCCTTACAAAGAAAATATTTGAATACGCTACACAATGCTTAAACATACGCCCCTCCTAAATGCATTGAGAATATTACTGAATGAAGCCACGTGCATAAAATAGTTTTTTCGTTTATTCCTTTTCACATTTATTCACACACACACATAACAATATATTCTCCCTGAAATTACTTGAACAAATTTCTCATACAAAATTACTAATCATTTTTCGTTGTATAAATGTTATACTTCACAGAAAGTACTCAGTTTTAAATGTAGAAATACCACTTTTCAATTCGCTTGAAAGTATCGCCGGTTGGTGATGTCCAGCGCTAAGCGTCGTTGCAAAACGATGCTAGGTGCGGATGGCGATACTGTTCTTATTATGGAAGACACTGTACCCATAATAAGAGCGCTTTATTTTTGTTGGACTGCTTCATTGCGGTCCAGAATTAACAAAAGGAACGTCTCTCGTTCTCTGCCTCTTGGTTTCCCTTGTGGTTTTCTCTTCCCCTTCGAACTTAGGTTTGCATTGCTTTTTTGGGTTAAAAAAAGCAATGCAAAAGGGTTTAGTTCCTCGGAACTCTTCAAGCAGGTCGGACGTAGATAGATTCGCATGGGAATCTTCTTTTGCATTGCCTTTTTTTGATTCATATAAGGCAATGCAAAACGACTTTTTGCTTTAGTTCCTCGAAACTCTTCAAGCAGGTCGGACGTAGATAGATTCGCATGGTAATCTTCTTTTGCATTGCCTTTTTTTCATATAAGGCAATGCAAAAGAAACTACTATTGCATTGCCTTTTCTTTGGCTTTCGGCTTATAAAAGGCAATGCAAAACGACTTTTTGCTTTAGTTCCTCGGAACTCTTCAAGCAGGTCGGACCTATGTTGGTTCACGCTGGAAATTTGTGACCGACAATTTACAAACAAACAGACAGACAAACAGACAAACTTTTGACTTTTATATTATGAGTAAATAAATCCATACGCTAAATAAAAAATTAATAGAAGCGCATTAGAATTTTTATTTGTCTCTTGAGTCAGACTCATCGAAACCTGCGAAATCTTCCTCGTCACTATCGATACAAAAGAAATCATTGCATATTTGCTCAAGGTTCTCTTGGATTCCAGCATCCTCTGACATTAAAACTGCTTTGTTTTGTGGGTTGTAGTGGATCTTCTTGAATCTGGCTACAAGATATGATCATATATGATCTTTGTGGTTGAGTCTAGTCGAATGTTTCGTTTTGCTTATCTGGCTTATGTGGCAATAAAGTATTTCGGAAAATATATTTAGTTTCACGGCAAATAAAAAACATCAACAACAAGAAAGAATCTAGCTGAATGACTTTCGAAGAGAGGCAAAGCAGTTTTTAGACCCATACGAAGAACGAAGTTTTTCGAAAAGGGGTCTATTGCGTTTACCACGACGTTTGTAACCAGTCTAATTACGACCCGGGAGTGGGGGGGGGGGGGGGGGGGTTGGAGCACCGATCATGGTCCTTAGGTGACAAATCAGCAATAAAAAAATGTCCGTCCGTCCGTCAACACGATAACTCGAGTAAAACTCAACCGATTTCCAAAAACTTTTTTTTCCCTGAAAGGTAATCGAAAAATCTTTGATCTCGGCACTGTCGGCCCAAGGGCCGCCGAGCTAGGGCCGTTTAAGTGGTTTTTGGTCTTTTGTTCATAACACGAGTATATATTTTCCGATTTTCATAAATGTCTTTTTGTTTGAAAGATCTGGGCATGCCTGACAATTTATGGAAGAAACTTTTTTAAATTTGAGTCCTTGGACTTAGCTAGGGCACTAAAAACGATTCTATGCTAGGGCCATGCGTGTTTTTTGTACATAGCTCGAGTAAATCTTTTCCTATTGTCATAAACCTTTTTTTGTTTGAAAGATCTAGGCATGGCCGACAATTTGTATAGAAGAAACTTTTTTGATTTTGAGCCCTTGGACTTAGCTAGGGCACTAAAAACGAGTCTCTGCTAGGGCCGTACATTTTTCTTGTACGTAACTCGAGCATAAATCTCTTCCGATTTTCAAAACAAAATTTATAATCGAAAAGTCAAGGAATGTCTCACATTTTATGGAAGAAAGTTTTTTGATAAGATGCCCTTGGACTCTTGTTTACATAAATCGGGCCAATCCTTACCGATTTTGTTGATTCTTTTTCCATTTGAGAGGTAACCGTGTACCGAATTGTATTCTTAAACAAATTTGTGCCTGTGCTTGAGGCTCAAGTGAACCTCTGGTCGGTCCTAAGGTCGGAAACATTTTTGTCTACGGAAGTATGTGTCAGAGGCATTTCCTTATGGGCCTCGAGTTTTAACTTAGGTTCGGATCGGACTTCCAAAAAAGGTCGGCCCGCACACCGCTAATTAGTAAAATAATGTTATAAAATACAGAAAATTAAATGGGTTCAGTGTGTGAATACTCTGCAATTATTACGAAAGAGTTCGATACTGAAACTGAAAATTCTGAAAAAGGAAAAAGCAATCCACTATTTCAATGTTAATTAATAAAGCGGCAATTAACTGCAATATTCACATAACTAGATACAGTTTAGTAAGCGAATGAAGGCTATGCTAAACACTGGCTGAAGTTAAAATGCATGTAAAGTGTTATATGTTCGTTTTATTTAATAATACACCACGTTTTTACATAAAACGCTGAAAAAAGTACATCAGCAATAAATTTAATTTTACAATTGTGCAAGAAGCTACCTAAAGGTTAGCTATAAATTTAGCTCGTTTAATTGAAAATTTACAATCATACGTTCGTTACATATTTCAATGTGTAAGTCATTTATTAATAATTTTTTGTTCAATTATTCGCCACGATTTCTTTTTAAGTTCTTGATCACATAATTTGCAGAGACAACAGTTTCTCCTTTCTACATTCCAACTAACCAGCAACGCTTGTAGTGATTTGCCGTCTGCAATAAGTGATTTTACTTTAGTTTCTTTTATAATTATTTTAATACTTATAAGCTCATCGCGTATAAAAGTTTTTGTAGCTTTCAAATTTGTTTTCATGCTTCGAGGCCAAAATCGAGGGCAATTTTGTAAATTTTCAAGATAAAGATAAACTTTTTGTGTATCTGTTTTAGACGACTGATCTTAGGAATGTTCGCATGTAGAACTCGCTTTGGACGGTCTACAACTCGCGAAATTGCTTCAAATCAATCGTCCAAAACAGACACCCAAATAACTTAAAAAGCTTTAAAAGCATTTTAAGTAAATGTATGTTTTTCAGTTCACTAAAATGACAATTTTCGAATCGCTGAAAGAACTTCTGTTTACTTGCTTGAATGAATCATCAATCCACGGACTTTCATTAATTGTCAGGAAGAAGAGATTGTTCATCGAAAGACTATTTTGGTTACTGTGCGTAACATTGTGCGTAATGTTCACCACGAATATTTGTTTTGGACAATGGTCTCGTTTCCAAAATAGCCCAATCGTTTTGTCGTTGGAAACGAATTACAGAAACTGGAAATTTAGATTACCTGGCATCACAATTTGTTCAAACTATTCCGACAGACAAGTGGCACGTAAAATTGTCGAACGGTAAAACTGAAAATGTAGCTTTTGGTTTGGTTTGGTTTTATTTGGAAATTAGGTCCTTTACAAAATCAGCAAAACTACGCTAAATACTACTGAGGAAAATTATTGCAGTTCTTTTAAATCTGAGATGCACCAGATCAAAACACTGAGGCCAATCCTCGTTGGGCCTTTAGTGCTGTACTTCCGTTTTAACATTTCTGTTTCAAATTCTCCTTTCGGGCCCGTCTAGCCATTTGCTACCTGTAATGAAGGAAAGCACATCAGCTAAATTTAACTTGAACTGCTCTTCAGGGGTCAGGGGGCCTCGTTTTCAGAGCTTTTAAAGCAGGGCAAGCGCATATAAAATGTCTTGCTGTTTCCGGCTCTAAGCCGCAACCTCTGTAAGTCTGATCGTTAACGATACTCTACTTGCTGAGATGATATCCCAAGCTGTTTTGACCTGTTAAGATCCTCACAAGCTTACGTAAATCCGCTCTGCTGAGACTCAGCAGAAGTTCAGTCTTTTTAACGTCACATTCCGCCAAAAATCCCTTCGATTGTCTGCATGTCTCGAGAGCGTTCCATCTTTCTTGATGGTGTTTTTTTGTTCTACTCTTCACTCAACATAAGAGGCAACACTGTTCATTAGAACAACAACTAAAGTTTCTCCGTACTTTTTCATAAAATAAAGGATTATCTTTGAAATTATATATCAAAGGGTAAGGTATTCTGTTTCTACTAAGAATTTTTTATAATTTAATATTGAAGTTTTGTAAGAATTATGTGCTACATTATTTAAATTTAATCTTTTTCCGCCGCTATGAATCTAAACAAAGGGTTAACTTCGTTACCGACGTCGAACGCAATAAAAAACGCGCGCTGTCATATTTCCAATTATAACTGTTGTCATATCATGATTCGAAAGGTACCTGCGCGTTGTAAGAATAAGGATAAAAATCCGTATTCCAAAATCATGCATTCAAAGTCAAGTAGTGATGATAAAATAAATGAAGTGGTTGATGATGACATTAACTCTGATTTGGAAAATGAGCTGCTAAAGCATAGTTCAGACGAGACTGATGATGGTTTGGCTAAACGTAATATTGATATGGCCAAAGATGAAATGTTGTCCTTACTGAAGGAAATTCGGTGCTCTCAATCATCGCAATGTACGAAAAAAGATCTCTTGGAATAAAGCAAATCAATAAGAAGATTGGTGAAATGGATAAGAAGGTGACGTCAAACACTTCATCTATAACCTCTATGGCATCTAGAATTGACTCCATCGAAGCATCTTTAGAGTTGAGCCAATATGATACTGAGCTAGTGAAACAAAACGTCATCTCCAGAAATTTAAGTATCATAGGTGTCCCAGCTGTAGATAATGAGGACTTAACTTCTATAGCCTTAAAAATATTTTCCCTGATTGGCTGTGAGGTGGAAAAAGAAGATATTTTTGGATGCTACAGATTGAAACGTGCCAATACGCTCACAAATATATTCATAGTCAAAATTAATGATTTCGCGGTTAAACACCGAATTTTAAAATGTAGAGTCGATACTGTGTTGCGTTTGAAAGATGTTCTAAATTTAACCACTTCTGATGATAAGCAAGTTATCTACGTTAACAACCACGTCACTCCCTATTTTGGCAAACTGCTGGCTGAAGGTCGCACGGCGATAAAAAATAATTTGATTCATTCGGTGTGGTTAAAAAAAAGTGGTTGTCACCTTAGGTTTGAGGAGAATGGATCTGAGCATTTGTATCGCAGTGTTAAGGAACTTAATGAGTTAATTTCGTCGAATAAGCAGCAGCCTGTAAAAAAATCATCTTCTAAACAGATGAAGCGTTCGAAGCCCGACGATACTTTAATTTCACCCAATAGCCAACATAAATCTAAGAAGTAATCCCTTATAGATTCGGTAGCGGCGGAAATGAATGAAACATTATAAATTACAAATAGCCTAACGGTACTCAAAGTTGGCAATATAGCTGGAATTCTTTTTTGTTTGTTTTTTTTTTTTTTTCTCATTATCCAAATTTCTAATTAATAATCTAACTATATCTTACAAATTTTTCAATAAACTAGCTACTCTATTTACAAAATTAAAAATTTATAAACACACAACTTACTTTAAACTTAAAATCGATTCTACATTTAAATAAAAATCGTAATACTTTTCAACCTGCTACAAATTCTTACCAAATACTTAAAACCAAACATAAACCAAGACATATACGTACAGGTAAGCTTCAAAAAACTTAAAACCAAACTCAAAACCAAGATAAACACACATAGATAAGCTCGAGGGCTTGCTCCTTGCTTACTTGACTCAAATAAGGTTAAGCCAAATTAACTGAAATGATTAAACATCTGCGATTATATTACCAAAATGTCAGAGGCCTCAAGACGAAAACTCTTGACTTTAAATCAAACCTATTGCTTAGCGGGTATGATGTCATCCTTTTATGTGAGACGTGGTTAAGGCCTGATGTGTTTTCTTCCGAACTTTTTGATGATAGTTATATTGTGTACAGGAAGGACCGTAATAATGCTGCATTAAATAAAGATGATGGAGGTGGGTGTATTATTGCAGTGAAAAAGAACATGATATCTAAACAAGTTTTCGAATTTGAGTTAGAAAATGACATCTGGGTCTCGGTTGAGCATGTAAATGGCTGTAAGACTTATCTGAATATAAAGTATATGGAATTAAATACCAAACCTGAAATTTACAATAAGCATTTTAACAAAATCGTAGAAAGTGTGATATCTTCGAACAGTAATGACTCATTTATCTTGTGTGGTGACTACAATCTGAGTATGAGGCTCTCAATACAAACGGTCCTATACCAAATAATCTATTAGATACCATGTCGTTGTGCCATCTCAATCAACTTAACGTCATTCGAAATCGCAATGGTAGGACTTTGGATTTACTCATGTCTACTATTCAACCTAATCATGTTAGCATTTCAAGGTCATCTACCCCGCTAGTCAAAGAGGACGGCCATCATCCTGCACTCGTAATAAAAGTAAACGTATCTCAGTTGAAGTTTTTACCTGAAAATAGGCCAGCTAAGACCAATTTCTTTAAAGCAGATTACGTTTACCTTAATCAAGAACTTAGTAAAATTAACTGGTCAGATGAACTATCTAGTCTGCACATTGACAGTGCAGTTGACAGATTCTATGACTTACTAGAACCCTTCATTAGGGCGATTCCTAAAACAGTAACTCCGAATAGGGATTACCCAATCTTCTATTCCCATCAACTTATCTCTTCAATAATGAGAAAGGAATCTGTGAGGAAAAAAATGAAGTGCGCTAAGTGTCCAAATATTTTAGAAAAACTGAAAACTGAGTTCTCAACTCTCCGTTCACGAGTTAAATTATCTATAAAGGAATGTTTTGATGAGTATGTAAAAGACTGTGAAGAGAAGATAAAAACAAACACTAAGTGTTTCTTTGCATTTACAAAATCTTTAAAAAAAACCAATTCATTACCGAATATCATGAAATTCGGCAATGTAGAAGCCACTGACAGACTATCGATTTGTAACTTGTTTGCGAGTTATTTTAATTCAGTATACAATCCATCTATTGGCCCTATTATTGATGTGGTATATGACCCCTTCGGTCACCAGACCTCATCTTTCCAAGACATTCCAAACTTTGAATTCACACCCGCTCAAGTAGAAAAAGCTCTGACGGGTTTTAATAAAAATAAAATATCGTCTCCTGACAATGTTCCAATGCTGTTCTTTATGCAACTCTCTATGTCTCTCAGTTTACCGCTATCCATTCTCTTCAATAAATCACTGCTAGAGTGTAAATTTCCCTATAAATGGAAAACTAGTTTTGTTTCGCCTATATTCAAAGAAGGAAAGAAGGATGATGTAACTAATTATAGGCCTATAAGCATTATATGTGCCGCATCAAAGATCTTTGAGAGACTAGTCTTCACTAGGATCTTTGATGAGATCAAAGGCAGCATCCACCACTCTCAGCACGGTTTCTTTGCAAAAAGATCAACTCAAACGAACTTATTAGAATATGTTTCTACGGTAGCAGATGAAATTGTAGCGGTGGTCAAATTGACACGATATACACTGACTTCGCTAAGGCTTTCGATAAAGTTGATCACAGAATCTTGTTATTGAAGTTACGGTCACTCGGTATATTCGGAACGATGGTTAATTGGTTCTCCACTTATCTGACAAATCGAGCCCAATTTGTTGTCATCGGTGGTTCTATGTCAAATAATATTGTACCTACATCAGGAGTTCCACAAGGATCTATTTTGGGGCCACTTCTGTTTATTATCTTCATAAATGATCTTCTTGAATCACTCTCTTCTTGCTCTGGTTTTGCTGATGACTTGAAACTATATCGATCTATTAGTAATATCTATGATTGTGAACTGCTTCAAAATGATCTTTCTAAGGTAGTTGAATGGTGTAAAAAAAACAAAATGCTATTGAATGTTGATAAATGCGCAGTGATGTCTACCACTCACAGCCGTAACAAAATAATCTTTCCCTATAAAATCGAAAACAAATGCCTAGAAAGAGTCTCCACTAAAAAAGATTTGGGAATTATTATGGATGATAAATTATCATTTAATGATCACATAAGTGACATGACCCGTAAAGCCTACAGGACATTAGGTTTCATCTTTCGCTGCGGTAAATATTTTTCAAGTCAAGCCAGCATGCGGCTACTATTTCTCACACTTGTCAGGAATAGGCTCGAATATTGTTCAACGATATGGAATCCATGTTACGTGAATGCTATCGATCAAGTCGAAAAGGTGCAGAGAAAATTTTCCAGAATGTTTTATTTCAAATTCAGTATCTCTAATCCAAGACCGCAATATCATTTGAGATTAAAACATTTGAAGTTACACTCTCTTGAAACTAGACGTCTGGAAATTGATGAAATAACACTTCACCGGATAATTCATGGACTCATCGACACCTCACTTCTTCAACGTATCTCCTTCCATGGACCAGCCAGAGTCACGAGACATCAGTCGACTTTCTACATTCCGCGTATGGTCACTAATTATCAAAGAAACTCTCCTATATACAGACTCCAGCGTAATCATGATAACTACTTCCCAGAACTGAAGATTATTGATCCAAGAGCTACTATGTATAAAAAATTGGTGGTGAACAAATTCGACTGGTGACTTAATCCTTTGGACATTCTCAATTACTTGCTATTTCATTTCATATGTTAATTTCTTTTCACTAATTAATTTTCTTAATTTTTGTATTTCATAAATTGTATAAGACTGATTTATTATTGGGCCTCGCCTGTTAATTGGTCTATAAACAAATTTAAAATAAAATAAAATAAAATAAAAATTAAAATAAAGAGCTGATCAGCCTTCTCACCAACAACAGGTTCTGGTCCGATGAATGTAGAGCTACTACCTTCTTTGGCTAATTCTTCAGCCCTTTCGTTCGCACGTACTCCTGAGTGTCCTGGTACCCATGTCAATATATCGTCATTATTTCTTGACAGGTTTTCCAGAGTCTCGAAGCACTGAACAGATCAGAATTCTCTTGCCTTCTACGCCGTCTTCCAGCATTCTCTCTGAACTATCACAGATGGCAACAATTTCTGATTGAAGAACGGTGGCGTGTACACCCAGAGCTCTTGACATTTCGTAATTCAAGTCCTTTTAGTACACACCTGAACCCGTTCCTTCATCAGTTTTTGATACATCCGTGTAAACTGCAAAATCCGCTTCCATCGGAGATTCCCATTCTGATCTTTCATCATTCTGATCTCTGAGCTTATATCGAGTCATCCGGCATTTCGACTTCAGTGAACTCTTGCTTGAGTTTAGTCAGGATGTTAGCATGCCCGAACTTCGGTCCTGCTTCTGCGCAATCCAGTCAGTGGGGGAAGGGGGGAGGTAGGATTGGGGGAAGGGGTGGAGGTAGGATTGGGGGAAGGGGTGGCGCCTGAAAAAGCAGATTTTTGCGTAACATCCCTTATGAACGGACCCTTAGATCTTTTAAATAGTGTTGCCAGCTGGAATTGAAATAGATAACAAGTAAATTAACAAAAACTTAAAGCACCTGGAACATCAACCCGGACGATCCAAAATTTGTTTATTACGAAAAGTTTATTTTGACGATATCTGGTGCTAAATTCTACAACTTGGAAACGTTCATTGATTTCGCTAACGATAAGTCTTTGGATGGCGTCGATTTTCTCGAAGTGGCTTTCGAAGTATGTTTCCAGAGACATGATATGGCGGCAGGTTTCTCCAGATAGACTAAAAATGGGATCGATTCTCAATGAACTAATATGAGATATGAATAAGAAATTTCTCCATATGACATTTTCTTTTATTCATCAGAATAACAATTTATTATGTTCTTTCTGGGGAACCCAGCCGCCATATCATGTCTCTGACAAATTCATTTGTGTTTTAATAACATTAATGTCATTGTGTGTAAAGATGCGGCAAAAACTCCACGTTCCTCCATCACCGGAATACAGCAACGTGATTACGGAAATGGGAGTATGTCATTCGAATTCAGATTTGGAATACATTCAAAGACCATATCGTGGAAACGAATCTGTTTTTTCGATTCCTGAACAAATTCCGGACAACACGCTTTACAGCTCAGTGGATATAATGCGACTAATTGTCACTCCACATTTTCTAGATGTTGGAAACGTTACTATTGTATGTAATTGATTATTGAACGTTTCCAGTCACACTAAAATCATTGAAACATTCAAATTTCTTATAGTACCTTCATGACAAGGACGACATTATAAGTGGGGACGATAACTTACGTGAGAGTCTAATAGAACCGACAGATGTAGTACACACTGAGGTTGAGTTGCAAGAAGTGTTGTCGACGGATTCTATTAGGAGCTTATCGATTAAACGCAGAAAGTGTTTATTTTTTGACGAAAACGTTTTGAATTTTTTTCCAGTGTATACGAGGAATTTATGCAGAATCGAATGTAGAATAAGGGCAGCTTTACGTTCCTGCGCTTGTGTTCCCTTCTTTTACAATTTAAGTAAATTTAAACATTTTTCGTTTTAAGGCTCATTTTCTATGTTTCAATCATAGATGTCACTAAAAAGATGTCTCTTTATCTTTACTTTAGTGATCGTTTGTACAGAGTAAATGTAGAAAGTTTTTGGAGCTACTGACTCACTGATTGACCCAGCTGGGTCTAGCTGTGTACACCACAAGTTCGCCATTTGATTAGTATTTCATATTATTGTCTCACTATTTTCTAGCTGACATGGAACATTTCTGGCGGTCCTCTGCTATTCTTTTCCTGTTATCGACCTGCAGCTTTCAACGTTCTCTATTTTGTGCGGTCTTTCTCTGGCTCTGGTCCCAATCGTTTCGCAGTGTACTGCCCTATCGTTGTCCATTCTTATACACGTCCTGCCCATCTGAGTCTGGATAATTTGATCGCACCGACAATAGTTCCACAGCCAAATAGTTCTTGCTCTCCAAACATCGTTTTCCTGGATAGTGCTACAGTTTTTTCGTGATATTTTTCTCTTATTTTGTTACAATACTATCTCAGCTCTCAAATACATTTAGTATTTTATAAAGTGATCGCTATTTAATAACATTTTCTATAAGGAAAATAATATTTCATCACAAAAAATAAAGAATTTATCACTATAAAATAAGAAAAGTAATCGCTAAGTGCTATAGCGATCACTTTTCATATTTTTTGTGATCAATTCTGTATTTTCAGATTTTCAGTGATCAATCCTTTATTTAAAGCGGTCAGTTTTAGTTTCGGTGTTACTGCTCCGATTTTTAAGTAGAGCAACCGTAAGGTTTGTAGTAACTACAGCGGAATATCGCTCTTGAGTGTGGTTGGTAAGATGTACGCGAATGTACTTGTGGACCGGGTTAGGAACATAGTGGAAGGTGTACTGGATAAGATTCATGGTGCTTTCAGGCCTCTGAGGTAGTGTCAAGATCAGATTTTCTGGCAGACTATCGAAAAGCTTTGTTAAAGGAACAGGGACTTGGAGAAGACATTCGACCGGTACCAAGGCAGAAGCTGTTCGGGGTTCTTAGCGAGTACGGTATTAATTAGAGATGAGCGGGTTTTCGAAACCCGAAACCCGAAACCCAAATTGTTTCAAAACCCGATCCGATTAAAATTTTCGAAACCCAAAACCCGACCCAGACCGAACCCGACCCGATAAAATTTTTCGAAACCCGAAACCCGAACTGTTTCAAAACCCGACCCGGATCGAACCAGACACTCAAGTTTTTCGAAACTCACCACCCAAATTATTTCGAAACTAAAATTATTTCAACGCCCGACGTCTGCATTCTTCACGGACCTTAGACTATAACAAAATTCGTGTAATGTAAGATGATACAATTTAGACGAGTTTTGTAAAATATAAAAAGTCAATAAAGAATCGGGACCCGAATAAAATGATACAACAACCCGACCCGGACCGGACCCGACCCGATAAAATTTTTCGAAACCCGAAACCCATGAACCCGAAAAAAAACAATTCGGGTTCGGGTTCGGGTCGGGTTTTTTGAAGTTTCGGGCAACCCGCTCATCCTTAGTATCAATGGGAGTTTACTGCGTGCCGTTAAGAGTACTTACTCAGGGAGCAGGGCTGCTGTAAGAAAAGATGGCGAAATTAGCGAGTCTTTCGAGGGTAATGAGGGCGTTCGTCAGGGTTGTTGTCTCTCCCGGCTTCTGTTCATAATTTTCATAGACAAAATTATCATGGAGGCCAAATTGCTCGGAGAGGTTGAGGAGGTGGGTGAGATAATAATGAAAATACTTTATTCTGCTGGCAGATAATCCCAGGGATTTACAGGATGGGGTGCACTGCCTCATTGCCGCAAGTGAGGAGTACGGAATGATGATAAGTGTATGAAAAACTAAGGTTGTGCCAGTCAGCAAATCTCGGAAGAGGAATGCTTGCAGTTTGAATGGGGAGGAGCTGGACCAGGATTCTGAATTCAAGTACTTAGGAACCATTTTTTCAGAGGATAGCAAGCTAGTTAGGGAATTCGATGGGAGAAGGAAAATGGAAAACGCGGTAGCCAGTCAATTGTACAACGTGTACAACAAAAAGGAATTGAGTAGCGAAACAAAGTTAGCTGTCCACAGATCAATTTTTAGGCCGACGATTCTGTACGGTAGTTAGAGTTGGGTGCATGACCTGGAGGTTTCTGACATGAGGGTTCTTAGGAGTATAGCGAAAGTTAATCGGAGGGAGCAGTGTGATAATCACATTAGGAACGATAACATTAGGCAAAATTTAAGTGTTTCGTCAGTGAAAGAGGAGGCAAGGAAAAGTCGTCTGTGCTGATTAGGGCACGTATGGATAATAACAGGCTACCAAAAAGAATCTTATGTGCACAGGTCCCGTGAGTTCGGCCAAGCGGTAGACCAAGATTCAATTAAATCAGATTTAGAAGTTAGGTACTTTTTCTGGGCGAACAAACCATTTCCTTGGCGGTCGATAGGAGGCCATGGAGGGGGTGGTACACCTTCCTAGGTTTGTGTCTTAAAGACCTCACACCGAAAGGTACTTAACCGTCTGAAGATGATGAGTGATGGTCAGTTTTAGTGATCAATTCTTCATTTTTAGTGATTAATCATGGGCGCGATAGCAATGCGACCGTAACGTAAGTTTACATACGAACAAAAAAGTAAGAAGATTTTTTTTCGTAGACTGCGGAACCACTTATACAGCTAAGTTTTGACTTCCCCCCTTGCGACGTATCCCCCGGAAAATATTTTTCCCAGATTCATTAAAATCAGTTCAGTGGATCTGGAGATATGACCTTTAGAAAATGATCATTTTCAATACAAAATTTATTACAAATGCATTTTCATAAATGTTAGTTAGCTAGTTACTCGTTTCCATTGGCACTTGTATGAAAAACGACTTTTTTGGCTCCCGCTCGAAGGCGCCATATAAAGCCCATATGTATGTGTTTGTATGTTTAATGTGTGTGAGACAAAAGTTTTGGAATCAAAGGGAAAGTTGTGTGTTTGGTGGCCGCCAAAATTGGAAAATAGGTGGGGGCTCAAAAAAACTTTTTTTTGTTGTAGAGGAACTTAAGGGGGTCATTTTCGACCATGGTAGTAGTAGCCGTCACGCTTCGGTTCGAAAAAAATTCTACATATAATTCGTCAGAAACAATTTTCTTATTTCCAAAAGAACTGATATCACAACAAAAACCCTTTTTAAAAGGGAAATGTGACGCAAGGCTTCGTCCCTTCTTCCAAAACAAATGATATCAATTTGGGTGACGCTTACAGCTTTGGAACGCAAAAAGTTCTTTTCAAATATTGTCACATTTGATTAGAAAATGCGTCACAAATGCCGGACCCTCCCAACGTAATAATTTTTCCGCGCTTTCAGATTTCATACCCCAAAAATTCAGCTCTGCGTGATGGAGTACGGGTAGCCAAATTTTCGGGGTATGAAATCTGAAAGCGCAGAAAAAATATCAAATTGATATCCGTTTTATTTGGAAGAAGGGACGAGGACTTGCGTCACATTTCTCTTTCAATAAGGGTTTCTGTTGTTTCTTTATTCATAGCGGTAAATCATTATTTGAAAACTATCAAAATTAATTCTTCACATTTTAAAATAACCAACCTACGAGTCTCGTTGTGCAAATAACCATTAAATTGTTGCAGACTTAACACAGCCTACTTGCAATTCATTCGGTTTGTACTGCTTATCAAAATCTGATTGGTACGTTAGGAATTGCGAATGTTTTTCTCTATGCGACAGTATAAGATTTGTTGAGATGTATTCGGAGAAAGTTGTGAGTATTTTGATCATTATTAATAAATATTTCTAAAAGTTTGTGAGAAAAAGGAGCATTACTCTAGTAATATCGCTAGATAAAAATTAGAACTCAGCGGCGAAGCGGCGCCGAGTATAGGGGGCAAGGGGGACAGAAGGAATAAACATAACAAATTAAACGAATGGTTTTCATCCACAGATGTTTGAAGCTGATTTGTTAGGCACCTTCATCCTTCATATTAGAAAGTTGAAAAAATGTGCCTACGCCGCATTTGTAACCTAAATACCCAATAGTCGAATGTACATACAATGAAAACTTTCTGCGATGCCGTAGATCTCGATTTTGAGAAATTATCTTTCTAATAAATTACATGATTAGCTCCGTATTAGTGCTTTAGTATTCACATAAAACACAATCATTAGCTAAAAAATAATTGGCGGAATAAGAATAGTATATTTTGTAACGAGTGATGAAAAGTTGAATTTTTTGGGATTATTCGTAAGCTTGTCCTAACGAGACGAAGCCGAGTAGGACAAGCTTACGAACTTGTCCCAAAAAATTCACTTTCATCACGAGTTACAATTACTAACAACGTTTTTTGCTTTGTTATGATTATAATGAGACGAAATCGCACAAACGAACACACTGAAATCACTCTTCAATAGTACTTTTTGCAATTCATCGACAAAAACTCGCTTTTTCGTGCGTCATTTCGGTGTCGCATTAAGTCATTTTGCCGCATTAGTGCAATGACGTTTTTTTGCGCACTAGTGCGATGACGGTTTTTTACGCACTAGTGCGATGAAGGTTTTTTTAAGGCACTACTTGAATTGAATTTTCATACTAAAAGAAAATCTCGTTTTTGTCGGTGAATTGCGAAAAACATTGTTTGATACACGTTACGTATGCTGTTGCTGTATGTGTTGCCGAACTCGTTTCGGCAATCTCACATCTAGTGCGTTAAACTACCTCCATACGTAACTTGTATCAAAAATTATTATTTCCGGTCTCAAACAACACTAACAAAAACTTAAGTTTTCGATCGTAGTTGCCTTAACGAAAAACGTCGAATTATGGTCATTAGGAGCAAAAAAAAAAAATCGTACGCTTCGCTCCCGTTTCGTATACTGCGATCAAACTTTTCCTGTTAAGGTTGAAGTATAGCAGTGACTAATGTTACTGGGAGTGCAAAAGAAGCTCCATTTGACAAAAGCTGTGGTAAAATCCTCAATCCTGCATTTAGCTGATTAACTGATTTGAATTTTTGTGTCACCATGAACGGAAGAAAAGTGGGCGCCTCCGCTAAAACTACATATTTACTTTAACCACCTTTTTAAACGTTGCGGCCAATTGAAGATTATTCAAATCATTGACGTCGCATCGTTTGAAACATTTGTTTGTTTTAGTTTTACTCACATTATTCAAAATTTTGGGAAATTAACGTCAACCATCCAAAATCTCGAATCAAAAGACGAATAATTTTTAGCATTTATGAACTAATAGGTAAGTAAAAAATATACATTAAGAAAGTCTTGCTTCAGTTAACAAAATTTAGTCGCTAATCATCACCTCCCTCCATTTCAATTTAAATTATTTAATTTGTTCATCTCATCTAAATCTAATCTCAATCTAAGTCTAATAGCAGGTCTCCCTCAAGGCTCAGTACTTGGTCCTTTGTTTTTTTCGATGTTCATAAATGACCTGCCTAGCTTGCTGCCTAGTGTAAATAAGATTTCTCATATCTACCTCTTCGCTGACGATGTGCAGCTCTACATGTCAATCCGTCAACTGTGTCCGAGATCTGTCACCTTCTGGGCTGGAACTAATGGCCTAGTGCTCAATGCAGGGAATACGCAGGCGATTAAGTTTTGTAACGGAAACTGGTCGGCAGATATACCTAAAGTCAGGTTAAACGGGATCATCATTGAGTACAGTGGTACAGGTAAAGATCTCGGCATCTTTATCGACAAACAGTTGAACTGGCGGAAACATGCTAACTCGATTGCAGCGAAGATCTTCGCTGGTCTTCGGTGCTTTTGGCCGCATGCTGGCTACCAGCTTGACATTGGTGAAATCCTTGTTCATGCCTCATTTCATCTACCGCTCCCAAGTACTAGGTAGGCTGCAAGTCTCATCGGAAACGATACTTGAGAAGCCATTCAAAGCTTGCATTAGATTTGTCTGTGGACTAGGTCGATATGACTCTACCTCGGCTAACAATAACGTAATGCTGGGTTGTGGCTTGTTCCCGTACCTAGATTACTTATCCTGGGTGTTGATGCACAAAATATTACTGGTCAAAGAACCTCTCTACTTATATGAGTGATTTGTCCCTAGCTCGAACCCAAGGACGTTTAACTTGATCATGCGGAAAGCGAACGGAGACATTTTATCACGGTCGTTTTTCTCCAGTGGAGTTTCGTTCTACAACTCATTGCCACCGGATGTTGAAAAAAAAATTCGTTAACGGACTTCAAGGATGAATGCAGGGAATACTTTTGTGTATAAGAATTCCTGCGATCATCCATTACATTATTTCATTGATTTCGTCGATTTCGGTGGACAATGTTACATGCTACATGCCATTATCCATTATCCAAAAAACAAAGTTTTTGCCGATGTTGTTACGAAGCGCCTACAGCGCCATAATCGTCCTCCCAAATTGTTCTCGCTTTATTCATTTCTTTGCCTATAGTTTCTATTCAATTCTATTTCACTATATCTATGTACCACGTTATTTAAATATCATCATCTCATATGATTTCATCTTTAGTTTCATTTGGTGGAGGCGCAGCCTTTTTTTTAGGATGCAGTTTCTTAAGTTTCGTCGAGATTACATTCTACCTATGTGAGTGGCTCTGCTTGGAAACAAGGAAATGCAGGCGAAGAAAACCGTCTTCTCGACAAGTGACTGATGATTTGGTAAACAAAATTCCTTTTACGAGATGAACTTGGAATTCGATGTTTAAATGTTAAATTATTGTAAGATATTTACTGATAAAATGAAATGTCTATTACTTCTGTGCTTTTCGGCTTTAATTTACTTCGTCCTCAAGGCAAGTTCGCTGATTAGAAATAATGAAAGGGTTAACATCTCAAATCAAATAGAAAACTAAAGTTTAAATTGAGACCTAATGGAGTGTAGCCCTTAATTTGTGTGTCATCCATCATAAGACATTGTAAATTCACACATGAAGACAAATTTAATGTGACCGCCATTTATACGCGTCATTACATATACGCAAGAGACATCCACAATTACTTCCCTTCTTCAACAAGTTGATGATACCACGAGAAACAATAACGAAACCCACTCAATTTCCTGCTATATAAGACAGTATTCAAAATAATGCTAATTTAGCAACTGGTTTTGAGTATACGGCAATTAACACTCTTGGAGCGGTACAATGAGAAAATATGATCCCTAATTGCTATGCGGCGACTGTATAGTTTCGTGAAAAGTCCTCATCAACGTTATAAAGATGTCCTGTAACTGTATTGTAATGAAAATGAACTGCAATAATGAGTCATTGTTACCAATGTAGGTAATTGCAACACGTACAAGGTACTTATGGTGTCTGCTTATAATTTGTTAACGTAACACATCACCGAACCCTCAGACTCAGCTTTCAAGAACATAACTCTACACTCTTGAATGATTGGCTTAATACTAAAAGGACAACCGTTTTTTAGTGATCTCATTTAGATTCCCCTGGCGCTACATGCATTATTTATTGGACTTCGCCTATCAGTTGTAAAGTTTTTGACTTCTCTCTAGACCTTGACCTTGCCCTGCACATTCAAGCCTGTTCCTGTGAACAACCCTGTAGAGCATGAACGTCGAATCATTAACAGTGGATTGCGACTCAAGGATCCTTTTTAAGTTCATTTTGTTTCAGTGTTGGGACAAGACTCAATACTAAAGCGTACCCGCGGGCACACTGCTTGAATTGTGTGTATTACTTAAAGCTAACAACAACCACCGTGAATCGCATGACAAATTGGATGGACTGGCAACTTAACTTCATTCATATGATTCATATGTGTACCACGTGAAAGTAGAAATGTAGAAAGCAAATTACCTTAGGCGTTTGCGGGTGACTCGTTTTCCGCATCTCCCTAATTATGCTCCCAAGCTAGAGGTGTGCGGGTCGACCATTTTTCCAAACCCGACCGAACCGAGCCCGAACCAAAATGAAAATTCAACCCCGATGCGAGCCGAATCTAAAAAAAATTTCAAACTCAACCCGATCCGAACCCAAACAGAACCAAATCCGACCCGAATCGAACCCGATCCAAAATAAAACATAACGAAAGACCCGTACGTATCAGAATAGATGTGACAAACAGAATAGATGTGGCAAAGTGACTCGAATGTACCTAAATATACAAATAAGCAAACAATCCAACGTTTTCTCTTCTTTTATAACTATAAGAATTTCAAAGATCCATAGAAATTACCCAAGGTAATGTCAAAGGCCCTACCATTTTTCCCTAAAACTCTGAAACACGTGTTATCTAATATTTTATTCTCTACAACTTCGCCTTTGAAACCAACTTTCCATCTCTCATAGTTCTGGAGATTCGGGTCATCCTGCCCAATTATAGAAGAGGCCATATACCAGTATTGGGCCATATTTCCCCAACCAACTTTCTAAATCTCACAGTTCTGGAGATCCGGGTCATCCTGCCCAATTATGGAAGGAGCGATATGCCAGGATTGGGTCATATTTCCTCAAAACCCTGGAACACGTGTTCGCTTAAATGTAATTCTCAACAACTTTGCCTTTGGAACCAACTTTCTAACTCTCACAGTTCTGGAGATCCGGTTCATCCTGCCCAATTATGGAAGTTCCCATATACCAGGTGTTATATATGTATCACCCTGTGAAGCGTAAACTATTCTAGTACAATATCCTGTATAATATTAATGACGATGTTTAGTTTCATAAGGAGAATTTAATAAAGATCATTCTTGTTTTGTACTTCAAGTGTATTACATCTCGATACATTACAATTGGCGACGAAGATAAAATTTTTTGTCAGTTCAGTCATTTTAAAGAACACGTTCTTTTTGTTAAATTAGTTTTGCTAATTATTTTGACCGAAGAAAATCATAGATTTTGTTTAATCAGTTTTGCTGATTATTATTATTATTGAGAAGCAGAATAACATTTTTTGGCGCAATTATGGTTAACGTGGAAAGTACCTCAAACACCGTTATTCAATCGACAACGTTCACCGAATTCAACGCAAGCGAAGACAAATGGAAAATTTGGAAAGAGCGTTTGGACATTCATTATACGGAGATAAGTTGCACTAATGAGAATTCAAAAAAAGCCATTTTGCTGAAATCAATTGGATCAACTGCATATGATGTATTGCGTAATTTGTGCGATCCAGAACCACCGATTGAGAAGTCATTCGTGGACTTATGCAACATTTTGGACGGATATTACACACCGCCAACTATTGTGTACCATGAAAGAAAAAATTTTCATGATGCAGTGCGCAGTCAAAATGAAAGTGTGTCATCATGGTATGCTCGCATTAAGCAATTGGCGTTACAATGTAAGTTCGGAGCAAATGGTCATGGACAAATTCATCACACAACTTCCGGAAAAGATTTTCATGAAATTATGCGAAGAGGATGAAAAATTAACCTTACCAGTAGCATTGAAAAAGGCGCTGATTTTTGAGACAAAATTTGCAATGCGAACCGGGGTCACAGATTTAGAGGTTAACTTAGTTCGTTCGCAGCGTGGTGCATTGTACCGTAAATCGAACAATAACAACAACAATGCCAACACCAACAATAGAAACAATACAAACAATAGAAACGGTAAACAACTGCATGGCAAAAAGATTCCTTGCACTCGATGTGGATGGAGAACGCATGAGGCCAAATCGTGTCCGTACAAAGAAGCAACTTGTAACTCATGTTCGAAGAAGGGTCACTTAAGCAGTGTTTGCCGCTCCAAAGATAAGAATAAGCAATTTAATTTTATTAATTCAAATTCAAATTCTACTGATGTAAGTTCAGTATCCAATGATAATTTGTTTGATTTTTCTTTATACAGTCTATCTGATGACAAATCAAATGAAGTGTACTGGTTGAACGTGGAGATTGGAGGCACTTGTTTGGAAATAGCTTGTGACACGGGAGCTCCAAGGACAATTGTCTCAATGACTTTCTACGAGAAACATTTATCACAATTTCCGATCAGAATCTGTAAAATTCCATTCAAAGGGTATACTGGAAACAAAATAAAATTAATTGGTGAGTGTTCAGCAAGTATTACTTATCGTGGTATTAATCGCATTGTGGACATAGTTGTGACTGACCATGTTGCGCCGCCTTTATTAGGTAGAAATTTTTTACGTTTATTCAGATTTGAACTTGTGCAAAACAATGGCGTTTTTTCTATTGATTCAATAGATTCTCAGGAGTTTTCTATAGTAATTGATCAAATCAAAAGTGAATTTTCGAGTCTTTTTGATGGCCAATTGGGCAAATATAACGTTTGTGAAATTTCGTTATCTATCGATAGTGATGCCAAGCCGGTTTTTTGTAAACCGCGTTCTGTTCCCATTGCTTGGAAATCCAAGCTTGAACGTGACTTACGTAATTTAGTTGAAAAAGGCATTCTTGAACAAGTTGATATTTGTAAATGGGGTACGCCATTAGTACCTGTTCTTAAACCAGATGGCAATTTGCGCGTTTGTGGTGACTACAAAGTAACTGTTAACAAATTTCTTGATGATGTTAAATATCCATTGCACCTTATTGAAGAAATATTCGCAAATTTACAAGGGGGGGGGGGGGGAATTATTTACTACAGACGCATCAAAGTTAGACTGAACACTAAATGAATTATCAGACTTTTAATTGTCAACAACATGAAATATGTTTACGTTAACATTTTCTTTTGTTGAATTCTGGGAGATGCGGGAATCGTTAATATTTTTCATTTTTTGTTAATATTATCAATCTGCGACGAAAACACATATGAGCAAGTTGTAAATGTAACCCGTGTTATGTTGTGAAAGTTTAATTTTCTAAACATCGGACACTTTATTAAAAGTCATAAAATTCGAAGGATTTTTTAAAAAGATATTGTAGTTTTCTGTGCCTGACATGAGATTCGCTTACATTCGGCCGCTGGTATCTATGGTGTGGTCATATTTTTGGTTGAATTTGTTTTTCGTTGTTAAAATAACAAAACTGAGTATATGAAATGTGAGGATTTCAATGAAAATGTTAAAGAAAGCAACTTTCATGCAAATTACCAATTTTCTTGCATATAGTTATTATCTTTTGACCTCTATCGGCCCACTATACCTTAGTAGTGAGCTAAGTTTCAATTAAAGTAGTTGTGGGTAACCTAAAATACAAAATTAACCGAGAAATGTGGAAATGAAACAGATTTTTGCTTACATTTGGTGAATATTTCATGAGAATTTTGTCAAATGTGAAATCTGGCTACTTTCAAACGGCCCATTTTCTGGATCTATGTGACTTACGTCGAAAGCGACTTCTGATTTGGAAAGAGCATACTCAAATTGCTCTGGAGATGACTTAAATGCGACCTTTTGAACTGATTTTTTTGATTTTTAGAGATTTTTGGGATTTTTTAAGATTTTTTGAGATTATTACGGATTTTTTGAGATCTTTTAAGATTTTTTTGGATTCATTGGGAATTGAAAAGAATGTGATTTTGAATACGTATGTAACAAAAAGTGTCTTTCATTTGAATTTTTCATTGAATGTTTTAACAAAGTTAATAATAATAATAATCTGCCTTACAACCCATGAAGGGTTAGAGGCTAGATCACTGTTTACTAGTTTCGCTGTTTGTGGTTCTACTTTTTGAGATCCTTTCATTACCGGAAAGTTTTACTGTGCCAGCGGTAAGCTGTGCGACAAACCCAGTGCCATCTATGAGATGTAACTATGAGCGAAACTAGTAGGAGTAGAATGCCGGTTCTCCCAACAATGCCTTTTCCGCTAACCCGTACGATGTCGCTACTCTCAACGTCACTTGACTTGAACGATTCAATCAGTTTTGTTTTGTTTACGAATCTAAAAAACGGTACAAATCCGTCTGCGGTTGAGTTTTGAACCAACGCACTGGCAACTCGATCTCGTAGTAGCAAGCAGACGTGTTAACCACTGCGCTATCGAGTTACTTGTTATTGTCAAAATATTATTATGAAAACGAGGTTTAGGGATCGTTCCTTTGTAGTAGCGAATATTAGTAAACTTGTGTTCATTCAGTAATTTTGGTTGCAAGCGGCCTTCAGTACTCCAATCGTACCACACGCAAAGTACGCCTATCGGTTTTCCTGATTGAATGAATGCGGCCGACTTTGTAAAAAAAGAGGTTTCTTTAAAGTTTCTTCCATTTATGAAACTAAAAGTGAGCACATGAAAAATTAGGGAAGAGTTATCTATATTAAAGAGACACCAGTCACCAACGTTTATGTGATCAATTTGAGTAACATCTATAGCAAGATTGTCTCGATTGTGGATGTTTCGTTCTATATTATCAATCAAATATTTATTGATTTAATAAGACATCTTTCACTTTCTCAATACACTTGCGATCTTTGTCCCAGGCCTTGTCATAATTTTTTTACTCTAAATAGTCGATCACTGCTCACTTTGGTTTTATTGTTATTTAAAAACCAAACAATAGCGGACTTTCGGACTTTCTTTTCGCGGCCAGTGCTGCTAGATATAACAGTGTATATGTCGTTCTCTTTCAAATTGTAAAACTTTTCAGAATAATCTTTTAGTAGCAATTCGCCTGTGATACCAGACAAAACATGTTTATCCTGTTGAATCTCATCCATATCACCATCATCAGATTGATAATCACTTTCGTCAATGTAACTGATATCGATTTCCCCTTCGTCTTCATCGCTCATGTTTTCATAATGAAAATCTTTCTCGAATACTGTAGGAGTGATTTGGCAGGTAAAATCCAATTGATACAATTTAATTCGGAGACTTTGCATATCACTCGACACATCAGCCCTAGCAGCTTCAATTTGTTTGATGATTTCTTCCTTAGTAAGTATCAGTGTCGGTTGCGATTGGTCCATATTTCTTTTTTATAAAAGCGTGGACATTTTATTTAATTTGAGTAATTGTTAATTATATCAGCTTGTAGTTGGATCTTGTTAATTCTGTTTATAAACTCCATCATTGTACGAGAATGACCTTGCCTGCCTGGACAGCTGCTCACAAGGTTGACGACCCTGTTAATATTGAAATTACTCATACTCGGACTCATAGCTACGCGAAAGCGAACTCGCAAAAGTTTTCCTAATATGGCATCTGATTCATAATTGAACGGTGTTCTGCAGTAACTGAGTGTTTTCATTGTGGTAACAATAGAATGACAAAGATGGTGCAGAACACCGTTCAATTCATACTTTTAACAGGGTTCAAAAATTGATTTGATTATCACGCTTTTTTCGTTGATGATCAATTTTGATTTGATTTCAGAAATTTGATTTGATTTTGATTTTTTAACCCTGGCTGCAAACTTGACAAAAAAAAATAAAATTTGTTAAGTTGAGTTTTCGAGTAAACCTTTTCCGATGAGGTATAATAAAAACACATCAATTCAACTCAATGATTGATATTTTCATATATCGATTCTTTGTTGAGGTAAAAAATTGAGAAAATTCTCGTTTTGGTACAATTGCACCCATAGAAGTAATATTTTACTATGGCTGCTGTACCTTCGGCAGATTAAAGTCCACCCGCTTGAATCAACATTTAAAAGCCACTCACAATTCTTCATCCTACTTCCAATTGTTCAACAAAATCGAAAAACTAAAAGTTCTGATTTCGTCGTTTACGACTCATCAGTACACCTTGTCTTAAGACCATGTGTATATCAGCAACGATGGCCATAGAATGATACCCAGACTATGCCAACTCGCCTTTTATACAATCCAGATCCTACGATTGGATGCATGTCATTTCGATGAACAAATTGGAAGTAAAAAAATTGTGAGTTTGTTTCGGTTATTTTTTAATTTGGATTATTCTGCTAAGCAGATTACCACAATTCAACGACTATCGAAGATAGTATTTACGTTGAATATTTCGGCTCCAAGGGGCTAACCATACCCTCTGTGTAAAGAAGTACACAAACTTGCAATCAAGGTAAAAAATTGAGAAAATTCTCGTTTTGGTACAATTGCACCCATAGAAGTAATATTTTACTATGGCTGCTGTACCTATACATATAAATTTCTTCATTGTAACATTTTTCTTTTAGATTTATCGGTATCCGAACTTTTACTAATATCTGACACTATTCAGAATATGATGCATAATGTTCATTCTGGAGTATTGAATTTTGGATATAGCGTATTTTAGAAGTACTTTGAATAGGGAAGAATTTAAACTGATAAATCAAAAGCAACTTTTGCGCGTTATTCGCGTAGATATAAGCGAAAAAGCTTCACCGACCTTCAAAAAGCCAAGTTTCCACAACTTTTTCGATCGTACCGATTTTGCCCATTTTCAATCCCAACTTTCCTTTTTCGATTATCTTCCAGTGGAACAAAACTGAAAATTTAGTTCTTCTCAATTCGACTGGTGAAAAACGTCGTCGTATACGCATATGACGCGCTAGTTCATACGTTCCAAAAATCCTGCCTCTTTTTGAGCAAGCATACCTCATTCAACGATTAGAAAAGAATTTGATTTGCTTCATATTATAAAAAAATTTACAAGTGAGTAAGAGAAACCAGAATCTGAACTAAATTTTTTCGGGTCGGGTAGGGTTTTTCTTCGAGTTTCGGGCAGCCCGCACATCTTAATAGCTAACTGAGCTACGCAGGCTGCTGTTTTGTTTTGTTAGAATAGGGTTTAACATAATGGCTTCGAGTTTATAAACAGAAACATTGAAATCGAATCGTTAGTAGTAGCCATATAGCTTTAAATACTAATGTGTACGACTCGTAACGACGAGGGCTCGGAACGGATTGGGTTCGGATTGATCCGTATCCGAAAGCATCAATATCTCATCCGATCTGATCCGATTCTTTTAAATTTATCTGATCTGATCTGATCCGTTTCTAATGATCATCCGATTCGACCCGATCCGATTTGATCTGATCCGATATTTTTGCAGCTTTTAATAATCATCATAATAAAAAAAAATTAATACTTTTTCAAGCTACTTCACCAAACTATTAGTTCCATAGTCGAAAATGATAACAAAAACAAGTTAAAAAATGCATTAAAAAAATAATTATAAACATTTGGGTTAGAGCTGACGTTCGGACCAACTTGCGGCCCTAAGAAGAAGTCTTGGACTTATATAAGTCAATTCACAAGGGCATCGACAGCTTTGGATATTTTTCAATTTAAAGAATACGTCCACAACTCATTATGAGTTCCACAAATTTGAAATTTTATTAGATTTCAACCTCAATTTCGAATTCAGCTCAAAAAGACGAGTATGAACATCAAAACGTGAAATACACTGACTTTTCATCAAATCCACGACTTCAAGCACATTACTGCGGTAATTGTGTTGTGTTATAACAGATGGTTTTTATCTGATCTGAATCTGAAAAAAGGAAAATCTGAATTTTCAGATCAGTTCAGATTGGTCTGATCTCAACATTTCATATCTTTACTTTTCACAGATTCTGATCATATCAGATTTTTTTCAGATTGGCTTCAAATTGAAGCTTATTATTTGGTTTGTGCTATGAAATACTTAAGTTTTGTAAATGAGGAGTGTGTGGTGAAGTGGGAAGTGTGTGGGATGAAGTAGGAAGTGTGTGGGATGAAGTAAGAATTGTGTGTGTGATGTTTTCATTTCATCCCACACACAATTGTATGAATAGTCATCTTATAATTGGTTGTGAATAAAGAATCACTTTCTACATCATCCCACTTCATGACATACTTTTTTCACTTAATCCAACATACTTACCATTTCATCCCACACAGTTTCCACATCATCACAGACACTTTCCACGTCATTTCACACACTTTTCACATCATCCCACACACTTTCCACATCATCACACACACTTTCCACATCATCCCACACACTTCTTTATTCATCCCACACACTTCCCACTTCATCCCACACACTTCCCACTTCATTCCCCACACTTCTCCCTTCATTCCCTTCATTCCACACTCTGGGGTATTCACGTCTGAATTTTGAGTCTTAATGCGCCTATTAAGACTATACCTTTATTATAATTCCGAGCACAAAAAAATTGATTTAGGTCTATCCAGATACCATTCAGATATTTGTTCAGATATCTCTAAGACTTCAGATGAAATTGAGATCTGTCAAATTCAGATCAAATCAGAAGACATCGAATTCAGATCAAAAACAAAATTTCCAGATCAGATTCAGATTAAACATTTTTTAGATTAATCTGAAGCAAAACAGATATATCTGATCTGCTCCGAATCCTTTGCCGCCTTGTATCGGCAAAACCTTTAATGTGATTTTGTACAGGAAAGGAATTTTTTTTTTCTACCTTTCCAACAATCTAGGAGACAGACAGTTTTGGCTAATATCGGTTGTCATATCGAATTCTGAAGAGGAATGGGTGCAGGTGCAGCCACGACCTCGATCGTTTAAATATGTAATGTGACAACAACTCGTCGTACGTCGCTGCAATCATTCACTGCAGCTTGTATGACGAGATGATGAAGCTGTTGTAAATACAGATTCAAAAGCCATTAACAATTCTTAAAAATTGTTAAAAAAATCTCGATAGAACCATAAAAATAATTAAATTTTACCTTAACGGGTTTTCATCAAACAAAATGCCAGTATGTAATGTCTGATCTCAGGGCTTTTGTTAAGTAATTATTTACTTAATCGGACTAATAATTGCCGAGCAATAAGCCTTTGAAAACGTGGTGTGATCAATGTGTAAAAAACGTTTGTAAAGTCTTACCGCAAGACAATTGCTTAGATTGAAAATCTAATTTCTTTGCTGACGTCTTTCAAATTAAATAAAAAGTATCTTCGCAACACCGAATGATAGCTAACAGAGCTTAGCAGGTTGCCAATACATTCTGTTTTAATAGGGTTTAAAAGACTTCGACTTAAAATACAGAAACGTTTGAATGCCTGCAAATGAGAAATAAAACAGCATATTGTTTGGAAGATATAAGTCTCGGTTCACTTCATTACTAATTATAAACGTCTAATGTCCGTCTGTTTATGTGTCTATTCGTCTATTTATGTGTCTATTTATTTATTCGTCTATAAGTCTGTCTGTCACGATCCCGTTATTTTTGCGTTTAATTGCGTTTACACTGGCGAAGAAAAAAAAAATACTTTGTGATATGTTGTCGGGTATGGTGCAAAACGTCGAGAAAACATGTTCCGGGGTGGGATATTGTTCTGAAATAAGGGAGTTATGGGTCAAGAAAGGGTGAAAATTGAAAATCGTCCAAAAGTCAGTCAAGATGACGTCTTAGAGATTTGGTCGGGGAAGCAAAGTCTTAGAGTTTTTGATTGCCTACAACTTTGTAGAAGAAAGTTTTTTGATCCGACTTCATGCGGAGGAGCTAGGCAGCGAAAACTGTTAAAATTTTGGGGTTTCCTCATTTTGTTGTTAGGGAACTTTTGTTGTTGGACAAAGTAGAGATAAATTTTGAGCATCAATCGATAGTGGAGGTTTGGGGCAACGAAATTGCTAAACAATGTTGGGTGAAAAAGTTTCATATTACCGAGCTGTAGGTCGTTCTTTGGCGAATTTGTCCAGAGCTGGAGCACTTATTAACCAATATCTCGGCCGGTAGTTGCCGGAATGAGGCAATTGAGGTGTCAAATAAAAGGTTTCGACAGTGTGAAGGTAGCCGAATTGGGTTGAAGCAAATCGGTTGAGCGGTTCGGTGCCCAGGGTCGATCAAAGGAGGCAAAAATGGGCAAAAATTTGCTCCGCTGCCCGAAAATTATTGAAAATTTTTTTTATATGTTGTCGGGTATGGTGCAAAACGTCGAGAAAACATGTTCCGGGGAGGGATATTGTTCTGAAATAAGGGAGTAATGGGTCAAGAAAGGGTGAAAATTGAAAATCGGCCAAAAGTCAGTCAAGTCAGGGGAAGTGTCAGAGTAGAATACGTAGCAAGTGCAACGCTGAATACGGGGAACTTGAAATACGGGGAACGTTGAATACGGGGTAAGTGGAATACGGGGGAAGTGGAATACGGGGGAGTGAAATACGGGGAAATAGAATGCGGGGAACCTGGAATACGGGGAAAGTTGAATACGGTGAACTTAGAATGCGGTGAATGTTGAATACGGGGTAAGTGTAATACGGGGTAAGTGGAATACGGGGGAAGTGGAAAACGGGGAACGTTGCATACGTTTCACGGAGGAAGTGGAATACGGGGGAAGTGAGGTAATTTTGCGACAAAGAAAGTGTTTTGATTTATAGTGCCTTTCTCGCCCATTTGGATTTTAGTCTTATTAGCGGTAATATCAACGAAGTGATATAACGACCTTCAACATTACGCATCATTATTTAAAGCGAAAAATTATTTGCTTTAGCTCTCTGAATAGATAACAAGCGAAAATGATAAAGCCTGCGTAGCCCCTAGGGGCGGGGGTTCGACTAGTAGTATATATAGTGTATAAACAGTAAACACGCTCTCGCTACGCTCACTTGTTATGCAGTGCCTATTCTTATGAAAGTTTCCAGCCCACTGCGTTGGTCTCTTTCACTCATATTTTGGATGAGTGAGAGGACATGCTAGTCTGGTAACGTTTACAATATATACATATGAAGTAAACCTCTACTTATATCATCCAAACGTTAATCTACTATTTTGCGTATCAAATGACAACCTCTTGTAACTGGAAGGGATAATTGCGTATCGAATTTTAATGCGTCATACCACTTCCTCTGATCAGTACAAAAAGATCTGCAAAAAAAGACTTTTGTCACACCACCACTGTCCACCTGACTCTATCGTGCTGTCTAATAAATAGCTGTCCGTGATTTCGTGTAATTTTCCTTGAGTCTCTATGAAACTGTTAGATAACAAAATATCACAGACTCACACCGAAAACAACACAATGTTTTTATTTTAGAACAAATTTTCACTTAACTGTCATACTCGTTAGTTCGGTATTAAGTCAAAAGATGGTGACAGCGTCTGATCAATTGATAAAACATATGATATGATTGACGTTTTGGATGTTCTATGGTTTAGTGAAGAGTGGTAATTAAAGAGAAAATAATAAACAATTTTAAAAGTCTTTTTTCAATTTATTTTTCGTTACAAAGCTCGTAACCTTAGTTTGACGAAATGGTAATGTGTTTTGATGACCAGAATGCGAACGATAACATAATGAAAATTCATTTTTTTAACGCAGACTAGCTACACAGATGGTGATGAGCAGATGAGCTATAACGTAGGTTCATTTCCCAAAGACTTTGGCTATGGCAATTTTGAACATGAGGAGAGTCAAAGCAGCAGCGATCAAAAGCCCAGGATTTTACTAATGGGTCTTCGTAGATCCGGCAAAAGTTCCATACAGAAAGTAGTTTTTCACAAAATGTCACCAAATGAAACGCTCTTCCTTGAGTCGACAAACAAAATTGTTAAAGACGACATCAACAACAGCAGTTTCGTACAATTCCAAATCTGGGATTTTCCTGGCCAGATTGATTTCTTTGATGCGTCATTTGATTCGGATATGATTTTTGGTGGGTGTGGTGCGTTGGTCTTTGTTATTGATGCAAGAGACGATTACATCGAGGCTCTAACGAAACTTAATCAAACCGTTACGAAGGCTTACAAAGTGAATTCACGAATTAAGTTTGAAGTGTTCATTCACAAGGTGGACGGCATTAGTGACGAAGAAAAGCAAGAAACTCAGCGTGACATTCATCAGAGAGCAACCGATGATCTGGCCGACTCTGGTTTCGATCAAATTTTGCTAAATTTCCATTTGACTTCCATATACGATCATTCGATATTTGAAGCGTTTTCCAAAGTTGTGCAGAAATTGATTCCACAGTTGCCCACATTGGAGAATTTGTTGAACATTTTGGTTTCGGTATGTTTTTATGGCTTTTATCGATTTTATTCCATTTTCCTACAAGAAAGTACTATGCGCTCGTTTCATCTATCGCTACAAGGCGAACTAGACTAAAGATCAATTATTGGAGGTTGACGTTGTTCTTTTCACCTAAGTCTAAAGGTGTCAGACGACAAAAATTCAGACTTTTTGTCATTAAAAATTCAATAAGCGGCACAAATCTCAAAAGATCCATCTATTTTAGAGCGGTGAAGACGAAGTCCGACTTTTTCGAAACTTTTCACATGACAACCTTCATTACACTCTGCCTTCATTTTATCATTCACAATCACAATGCTCTGGAATCCATTGAGTCGTGACTGGAATCCAATTGTGATGTAACTTCCACACAAATAGCAAGAATGGAAACATCTAAGATGAAACCTTTTCGGACTCCATTCAAATTTCTCCTGTATAGTTGTCTCTCCTCTTCTGTTCATAATTTTCATGGACAAAAACATCAGGCATGCCAATTTGCAGGGGAAAGTGGAAGTGGTGGAAGTAATCATGAGAATCCTGGCCTATACGGATGACTTAACTCTGTTAGCGGATAATGCCAATGATTTGCAGAAGGGGATTGACTGCCTGAATGTCCCATGTGAGGAGTACGGGATGAAGATAAGTGAAAGCAAAACGAAGGTTATTCATGTCGGCAAATCTCGGAAAGAGGTATCTTGTAATGTGAATGGGGAGCAGTTGGAACAGGTTTCGGAGTTTAAATATTTA
Source organism: Pseudolycoriella hygida (assembly GCA_029228625.1). Taxonomy (NCBI): domain Eukaryota; kingdom Metazoa; phylum Arthropoda; class Insecta; order Diptera; family Sciaridae; genus Pseudolycoriella; species Pseudolycoriella hygida. The sequence continues at coordinate 53,144,617 of CM055404.1, read as the reverse complement.
GGATGCATTTTCTCAGAGGATGACAAGTTAGTTAAGGAATTTGAAGAAAGGAGGAAAATGGGAAATGCAATGGTCAGTCAGTTGAGATCGCATGTGTTCAATAAAAAGGAATTAATTAGCGGCACCAAAGTTGCCTATTCACAGCTCAATCTTCAGGTCAACGATTTTATATGGTAATGAAAGTTGGGTGGACTGCGGTTGCCTTGTGCATGGCCTGGAGGTTTCTTAGGAGAATAGCAAAGATGAATCCGAGGAAACAGTAGGAAAATCATATCAGGAACGACAACATCAGGGAAAATTATATCAGATCAATCAGATTTAGAAGTTAGGGACTTTCTCTTGGCGAACTAACCATCTCCTTGGCACGGATAGGAAGGCATGGGGGAGGGTAGTCCATGACCACCGGGCGTAAAGACCTCACACCAAAAGGTATAAACGGTCTATAAAGTTTGATGATGATGATGATTCCAATCTCTTAAGACAGCGTATTTTGTTCTCCTATTTCTAGTTACAAACATTTTGACAGACGTGAAACGAGAAGTGATTTAAAATTTTACAATCTTTCTCGATGTGAAAATTTTTCACTTTTCCACAAGCATGTGCTTTCGCTTCTACGTTTTCTTCATTCGTACGTAAATTTACTGGAAAGACAGAAAACTGTAGGGCGATGATGAGTAATTAATTGGATTATGGGACCATTGGGCTATGAGTGTGCACGTGATGTTTGTAAGAATTGGTGCGAGCTCATTAAAGGGGACGGGTAGATTCGCACACCATGCAAATCTGTAGTGTGCCAGATTCTCCCGACAGGGAATTTAAGCATAATGCCAAATTCTTGCTCGAATTTGGCAGACGGAGTAAATGTCAACTCCTAAAACGTCTGTGCCAAGTGTGCTGCAAATAAGTCGTCTTGTAACAAATTACGTACATAAAGTGCGCACTCTACTGAGGGGGGAGAGAGGGTTTGAAAAAATAGTGCTGTGATACATCCTAATGCATGAAAATATGCGTGTGAAGGGGTAGGGGATCAAAATAGTGCTTTTTTAGCGTGCGTACTTTGTGAATGACCCCAGGCGAATAGATAGCCGTGAAATACTGCCAAAGTCAAACCGTAAAAAGACATTCTACAAATTGGCGACATTTCATAGCATGGCGATTTGACCTTTTGGAATAAAACATTTCATGATTCCAGCAGGCAGCCATATCCTTGCTGATAGCTATATGGGGCTCCGACCCAAAGCACGCAAGTGGGTCTATACCTTTCTCGACCCCCTTTGCGGGGAAATAATCCTTCTATAATATGAAACAGAACATCACTGCACCTCACTGAATATGCCACCACACGCCTCACTGCTACTCACTGCACTACACCTCAATATACTGCACCTCGATGCACCTTACCTTGGTGTACCTCAGTGCACCTTGATGCATCTTGGTCGCACCTCACTGCACCTTATCGCTGCTGACTGTACATTGATGCACCTAACTACACCTTGGTGTACCTTTTTTTACAAGGGTGGGGAAATCTTCATAGACACCCGGTCCTCCCGGACCAAGGTAGTGTTGGATTCCATTCTGCAATGACCTACCAACTAAAACCCCCTTCCTTAGTCTTCATGCTCTCTTCTCCCCGGAACCGCCTTACAGCATTATTTCGGGGAGGGGCTGTGCTTTCGCACCTTCTCTCTCAGATCAACTGGCAGTCTTCTTTGATCGTCTCTCTTCAAAATCAGGAGGCGTCAAAATCCGGTGGCGTCAAAATCCAAAAGCATCAAAATCCTGATGATGTTGTTGCGTCTAGATTTTGTAGCCGTCGGATTTTTATTAATACTAAGTATATACAATACTGTATTTTGAATTTTTTACAAATTTAACATTTAACTTAAAATATATCACAGCGAATGAATGAATGTAATTCATTGGCGACGCGACGGTCTTAATTATATTTGGTTACGCCCTGCAGGCGGCCATATGTGCATGGGGCTCTGCTCCAAACCCCGCTAGGAGCACTGCTCCTTAGACCCCCTATGCGGGGGCTGCTGCCCCTCGACTCCGCTTTTTTTTAAATTTGATTCACGACCTGCGGCGCAGCAATTCATAACCAAGGTTGTGCTCGCTAGTCATTTTTTTTAGCGACGCTAACGCTAAAGCTAGTTTTAAAAAAATTTAGCGTCGCTAACTGATTCGTTAGTCTAAAGAAAAACTAGCGCGCTAGTAGCGGCCGCTACTAGCGGTCGCTCATTTTTCGCTAAATTAAATTGTAACTTTAAAGAAAAAAAATATTGATTTCACTAAAAAAATGCGAGAGGATTATCCGATCTAAATGTTGATTTATTGGACCCGTACGAAG
>CM055404.1:53121383-53141629 GCA_029228625.1 Pseudolycoriella hygida | reverse complement strand
TTTTTCTTATAATAAGTGTAAAATGAATTTATTTTGCTCTCATTTTCGATGAGAATAGATTCGATTTCAAAATGAGTTGAGCCTCAAAGTTTTCGTTGCTAATTTGGCAACGATCAGCTCGCAAAACGTATTTTACTAAGCTAAATAGTCTTTCACACGCGGCACTACCGTTATTTGTGGTGTTGTACTTTATAAATAAACGTCCGATTTGAGGATAGTCCTTGAAAGAAGTCATTTTGGTATTGTCGTCAGACGTATAATTATTCAGAAGCACTTCTGCTTTACAAAGCGATGGACTAGATAAACCGACCTGAGAATCCTGCATCTGAGTAGCCGAAAAGTCTTTGAAATGTCTTGAAATGTTGAATATCAGAACGATCCTCTTCTGGTTCTTTCTTCGAGTCGTTGCAGATCGATTTGTCAATTGAATCTTTCCTTAAATTTTGTTTCTATTTATTCATCAAAAGATTTAGTACCGAAATTCATAATATTTTAGTCCATAAAACTAGCGAATGCGTTAGTGACTAGCGAAAACGTTTCGCTAAAGCAGTTTTAGCGAACGCTAGTCGCTACTAGCGAGATGTTTGCAGTATTAGCTTCGCTATTAGCGGCACTAGTAGCGACGCTGGTGACTAGTGACGCTAACCCAACCTTGTTCATAACATAATTTGTATTAATAAACTGTAGCTGCTGTAAATAACAATACATATTTCGTCCGTATTTTATCCCGATTTTTTATTTTCTGCTGGATTTTAACGCCTCCGGTTTCTGTAGCCTTCGGTTTCTGTAGCCTCCGGATTTTGTAGCCTCCGGATTTTGTAGCCTCTGGATTTTTCTACCGGATTTTGTAGCGGCACCCTCCGCATTGTCTTCCTCTCTCTCGCTGGAAGTTAACCTCTCCATGTTTCCTCCTTCCCTTGTCAGAGGAATCCCACTCTCGCTGCCACTGACTCATTGATTCGGCTCTTAATTGCGTTCTTACTGTTTTGGTAGTTTGACTCTCCCCTCTTTTCTTTCTATGACATTCGCTGTCCTCCGTCAGCCTTTTGCATATGGGCATCGTCCCAGCTTTGATATATACCGCTCCTAGGGATATCGTTCGGTATGCGCTTGCTACTCTTATTCTTGCCAGCCTTTGGGCTCTATTAAGCCTCCTCCGATTCCTCCTCGTATCTAGCGCCTGTATCCACGCTGGTGCCCCGTAGCGCAATGAAAATAGGGCGACGCTTGCTAGGAGCCTCCTTTTGCTGCTGCGCGGTCCAAAGCCGTTTGACCAGTGCTGCGGTGGCTTTCATTGCCTTTTCACACGTGTAGTCCACATGACTATTAAAATTTCTGGAGTCGTCCAGCATAACTCCAAGGTTTGGCGAGTGGATGTATTTCTTCCCCGTCAATGTTCAATACAATCCGCTCAGTTTTTTTGCAGTTACTGACTAGCATGATCTCGGTTTTCTGGTGGGACAGCTTCCGTTTTGCCGTTGTCATCCAGTTTTCGACAGTTTCGAGCGTCTCCATCGTAATTACCTCCACCTCCATCTTCGACGTTCCGGATACCGTGAGGATCAAGTCGTCGGCAAAAGCAATCGCCTTAGCGTATCTTTGCAGTTTCAGCCGCAGCGCTGTGTCAGACATTACATACCACAGCGTTGGTCCTAATGTTATCAACCTAAAAATTTTTCTCGACCAAAAATTTGTTTATCAAGATTTTTTTATAAGATGCACTTCGGGAAGGCATTCGACATTACCTTGGGTAATTTCTGTGGGTCGTTTGTTAAAAGAACTTGGACATTGAGAATCTTTTGCTCTTTCTAAAACTTTTGCAATAGATGTTTTCTCATATACGTATACGTAAAGAGTTTTGTAATAGTTTGGGCGAACCGAAATAGCCAAATTTATAACATATACATATAGCTATAAGTAATAAGTTATATGTTTACGTTAAAAGTTACAAGTTTACGTTATAAGTTATAAGTTTACGTTACGAGCTATGAGTTATAAATTATAAGTTTAAGGTTACAAGTTTACGGAACAAGTTATAAGTTTATAGCCCAGATCAGTATTGTAACTGACCCAGATCAGTACAGATTAGTTTTAAAACTGATCCGAATCAGTACTGATCAGTTGCGCAACAGATCCGGGTCAGTAATGATCAGTTTCTAAACTGATCCGTATCAATACTGATCAGTTTGAAAACTCTGTATCAATACTGATCAGTTTCAAAACCGACTTACAGTTCAGTTCAGTCTTTCGTTGTTCAGTTCAGTCTTTTGTACGGTGCAGACGCGTGCTTTTGTGGTTCAAACACAGTTGCTATTGTTTCTGTTCAGTTTGTCGTTCATTCTGGTCAACAATGGGCAAAACTACGTCTTTAACATGTTAATATTTTAAACGAAGCCTTGTGGTGCTGCATTGGTGGTTCTACGATTTGAAAATTCTACGCTGTTTAGCCGTTTATGTGACCTTTCATTTGTGTTTCGTCACGACAACGTAAGCGTTCTTTGTTCCTGACAAAAAGATGCCATTTTTGAATAGTTTGTGCTATGAATCAATTTAATTGGTGGCATGGAGGACCGTATTTTTAGCGTTAGATCGTAACTTGTGCTTCGACGCTCGATTTGGTCTTAAACTGTTAGTGACGCGGTGTCGGACCTTGGATTATGAAATGGCGCCTTGATAGCTAAAGAACCTCTACTGACGGATGACTTTTATCAGAAATACATTAACGCCTCCTTTATCATGATGTCGATTTGGTGTTCGTATCTTTCTCATTCTCTGCCATGGAATCTCGAATTCAACTCATTGCCACCAATTTGTGTAATAAATCTAATCGATAACTGGCTTTCATCGTTCTCATTGGCCTGAGTTGTTTGTCTTAATTCATTGAAGTTTGAGCTGATGTGTTAAGGCAACCTATCATGTTTTCAACTTATTTCGTTTTCTTACTGTAGAGACTGATTTTTACTCGCCTATTTTATTTTATAAGTATACGATGTCACCTACGAATATAAAATATAATTTAAAAGACCAGAAGGCCTTACTCATGTTATGACAATAAACTACCAACTCCCTACCTACTGTCAGAGCATATTGCTATTCTCTTATTGATAAGTCGTTTTTCTGTCAGTCTCTTGCAACCCTGTTTGATGGCAAAGGTCTCAGACTGAAACACTGTGGCAAGTTTTCCGAAGGGAATTGATGTGTTAAGTCCTAATTCCTCGCAATGAATACCTGCCCCCGTTCCGTCCTCCGTCTTGGATCCATCTGTGTAGACTATCAAGTCCCCAAGCACAGGACAAGTCCCGCCTAGCCACTCCTCCCTACCCGGGAGGAGTGTCTCGAACTTTTTTTCGAATTTAAACGTTGTTAAAATGCGGTCGTCGGGCATTACTGTTTCTCTAAAGTCTTTCTTCAGGGAATTCAAAATGGCCGCGTGTCCCATATTCCTATTCAGCGCCAACCATTGGCCGCTCGTTAATAATCTCGCTATTGTCCGCTCTGCCTCTTGATTTATGAATAAATCAATGGGACTGAGTGACAGCAAGACTTCAAGGGCTGCCGTTGGGGCCGACGTCATCGCTCCAGTTATTCCCACACATGCTAGTCTTTGCACGTGCGTCTGCTCTTTCTTCACATTAGCTGTTCCTGCCTTGCAGGACCATACCAAACAGCCGTAGCTTAGTATCGGTCTCACTATCGCCGTGTACAACCAGTATAAAGCTGAGGGTCTTAGTCCCCAGTTTTTACCGATCGCGCTGCGCCACTGCCAGGAAATTCTAATTGATTTGCTGATTCTTTCTGCTATGTGTTCCCTCAATGTCAGCTTTTCATCTAGTATGACTCCAAGGTTATTGACCTTGTTTGTCAACACTACTTGCTTTCCGAAAAGTTTCGGTTTATTAAATGCTTGGACCTTCCTCCTGTTGGTGAATAGCACCAGTCCGGTTTTATCGGGGTTTACCGATAGTCCTGACTCGTTGCACCATTCTTCAACAAGGCTGAAGGCTCTTTGCGTTAATTGACCAAATACTTCTTCGAAAGGCCCTGACACGAGTATCGCTATGTCGTCGGCGTAACCTATTGCTACGTACCCCGATTCGTTCAACTTAGTTAGCACATCATCAACCGTCATGTTCCAAAGAATCGGAGGTAGTACTCCCCCTTGGGGACAGCCTCTATCTACTAAACCAGTAACCAGTTCTACTGACGCCAAGCATATTTACTGTCAATAGCTTGTTTCCAAGCATTGCCATTATCCACCTTATTAGGGTTCTGTCCAAGCCGAACTTTCTCAAGGCGGCATTTATTGCTCTAAAAGCTACTTTGTTAAAGGTTCCTTCCAGATCAATAAGGTGAGTTTATCGTGCTTCATGTTCATCTCCAGGCTATGCACTACTTGATGCAGAGCGGAGTCTACAGACTTCCCTGATAGGTTGGCGCGTTGATTTCTGTGTAAAGGTTTAACCTTCAAAATGGTGTCTCTTATGCACCTATCGCATAACCTTTCAAGTGTCTTCAGGACGAAGGACGTTAAACTGATCGGTCTGCACGAATTGGCCTGGTCGTAGGTTATACGCCCGGGCTTAGGTATAAAGATAACCTTAATATCCCTCCATGAATTGGGAATATATCCCAAAGCGAGGATGGCCTGCATAATATTATTCAGAGGCTTCATTATTACATGAGCTGACTTCTGAAGAACTATTGGATAGATACCGTCGTTCCCTGGCGACTTGTATGGCTTGAACGAATTTATAGCCCATTGAAGTTTGCGATTGGTTACGATAGTTTCTGCCAGCTTCCAGTCCGTAGAATTTGGCGTTCTTGCGGACTGGGGTTCGGTCTGTGAGACCTGTATATTACCCGGAAAATGTTTTTCCATCAGGAGGTCCACTACTTCCTCATTTGATTCAGTATATGTCCCGTTCGTGCGTTTCAACATTTCTGTGTAAACTGGGTCTTTCGCTAGGGCTTTGTTGAGTTTGGCAGTGGCTTTTAGATCTATGACTTCCTCACAGAATTTCAGCCATGCCATCCTTTTTTCCCAACTCTCTACGCTACCGATGCGCTGTGCCTTATTGTACAAATGGCGTGAAATTTTCCTAAGCTTCTCTATCTGCTTTGTCCAGTATCGAGACTTACGAACAAATATCTTCCTTAGACGACACGTTGCCTGACAGGAGGTCGAGAGTTTCGACTCGAGGTCACTTAGCTCACGGTGTCAGCTTACATCAAATACAATTTTATCATGAAATTTCATACACTTTGATAAGTCAACGTCACTCTAAACGTGTAGATGTTTGATTGTGAACAAAATTCATGAGATTGTTTGGCTTGGAAGCTTTAAAATAATTTAAACAGGAAAGTGAAAGACATTCACCTCACGACACTAATTCGACAACATACCGGATTTCAGAACTCTGGCATAGAAAAAGCGTTCTTATTTGACATCGTTTCAAAGATCTACATTGCCACCGACTGTTCACCCGTAGACATGCAAAGTTATGAGCTTTGTTGTGACATGATCGACGTCGTAATCGACCTATCTTCCATATATGGGTAGGTGTTTTTCAAAGATCTGTCGAATGTATGAACTTAGATGTTCCTTGCAGATCGGATGGAGCCGTTGACAGCCAAAGTGCCAGTGTAATTAAATTAAACAACAGCACAATTCTTTACCTGCGTGAAGTCAACAAATTTTTAGCCCTCGTGTGTATACTTCGTGAAGATAATTTCAGTCGACAAAGTGAGTTCAAAATGAAAAAAATTTTTATTCAGTTGAGCGATCGCTAATTGTCATTCCACGTTTCAGGTGTAATTGACTATAATGTGTTATGCTTTAGAGAGGCAATCAGTCAGGTGTTTGAATTGAGAACAAAAAATCAAAAGGCCAATGGTGACGGTTCGACAGACGATGAGGATGATGATTTCGATTCAAACATCAACGGCAGTTCAATAGTGCAAAGTGAAAATTCCATTTTGACATAAATTTTGTTTAGCCTCTCACTGTTAATTTGATTTTTTTTATCGGAAGGAACATATAATTTGTGTCATTTTCCATTGTTAATACTATGAATGAAGTGGAACAATAATATATATTTTTTAAAAGCGAAATTATTTGGTTTAATTGGCTCGTGAATGGTTTTTTGAGCGCAACAAGAATTTTCGGTTTATCTATAAAAGCTCACAGTTTTCATTTGGAGCGGTTTAATTGAACGAAATATTAGAAAAAGAAATACTAGCGAAGCGGTGTTACCAGTTGCAAAATGGGCAATTTTTCGGTTCAAACGCTACTTCTAATTTTAATTGTTTGTGTGATAACGAGCTGGGCTCAAGATATGTATGTGTACTGAATTCTGTGAATAATTTCTCATAAACTCATAGCTCACTTGCGTCTTTGCAACTTTTAGTTCATTTCCGGAAGGACCAGCTGTACTTACAATTCCTGACGTAGGTGCAACGGATTCTCCACAGTACTATGCCGATGCGAATCTCATGATCGACGTCGACGGATCGGATATTCCAGATGATTTGCTTTTGTGATTGAAATTGAGAGAAGTTTTTGCATTTTGAAGCTTTTGAAACACAAATAAAAAACAAAAGGTTTTGCTCTACACTTGGTCTTTTCTTTTTACTCTGCAAACAACTCGGTTAAACAAAATGATAATCTTGAAGATGACCGGTGAGCAGGTGCCGAAAGAAGATTTGACAACAAGAATAATATGTGAACATTCAGCACCCACCTAGAAGTCGGCGCGTCTGAAATATTAGCTGATTACATCTGAATAATTGGCTTCGACACTGAACCATGCCATCATGCCCCCAAATGAAGAATTTCGTAGGCCGCTTTTCCGGGAAAATTCTGGAAAAGCCCTGGCATGTGGAAAAGTGGTCAATTTTGAGGATTTTTCAGGTAATGTTCGGAGTTTTCGAATTTTAGCTACAGAGTGACAATAGCTAGAGAGTTGGTTTCTTTGAGAAAGTTATAGAGTTTTGTCTGGAGAATTTTTTTAGATCTTAAGAAAATGGCTGCCAGCAGTCAAGCCGGCGGCATCTTCAATTTTCCCAAGCAATAAATTAGGGTTTTTTTGGTTTTCGAATTTTAGCTTCGGAATAACAATACTTAGAGAGTTGGTTTCTTCGGGAAAGTTATAGAGTTTGATCAGGAGAATTTTTTGGGATCTTAAGAAAATGGCTGCCAGCAGTCAAACTGGCGGCATCTTGAATTTTCTCAAGAAATAAATTAGGTTTTTTTGGTTTTCGAATTTTATCTTCGGAATGACAATACTTAGAGAGTTGCTGTCTTCTACAATAGTTATAGAGTTTCATCAGGAGAATTTTTTGGGATTTTCAGAAATCTGCGAAGGTGACGCCATCTTGGATTTTCCTTAGGAATAAATTATGCTTCTACGGTTTTCGAATTTTAGCTCCGGAATGAGAATACTTAGAGAGTTGGCTTCTTCTACAAAGTTATAGACTTTCGTCAGGCGAATTTTTTGGGATCTTCAGAAAGTGTTTGCCAGCTGTCATAGCAGCGCCATCTTGGATTTTCGTAGGCAATAAATTAGGCTTTTTTGGTTTTTGAATTTTAGCTTCGGAATGACAATACTTAAATAGTTGGTTTCTTCTCGAAAGTATAGAGATTGGTGAGGAGACTTTTTTGGGATCCTAAGAAAATGGCTACTAGCTGTAAAGTGACGCCATCTTGGATTTTTTGCTATCTTCTGAATTAGAATAGTTACACGGTTGTTTTCTTCGGGAAAGTTATAAAGATTGTTGAAAGGAATTTTTAGCCTGAAGCCTGAAATTTGTTTTGCCGTAGATTTTTTTGCGGAGATTTTTTTTCGCCAGAAACTTTTTTTCGCCGGAAATTTTTTTTCGCCGGAAATTTTTTTTCGTTGAAAATTTTTTCGCCGAAACTTTTTTTTTTTCGCTGGAAATTCTTTTCGCCAGAATTTTTTCTGCCAAAATTGTTTTTTCCGCCGGAAATTTTTTTCGTCGAAAAACTTTTTTTCGCCGTAATTTTTTTTTTCGCCGGAAAATTGTTTTCGTCGAAAATTTTTTTTCCCGAGAAATTTTTTTTTCGCCGCAATTTTTTTTTCCAAGGGAAATTTTTTTCGCCGAAAATTTTTTCGTGCGGAAATTTTTTTCGCCAGATTTTTTTTTTTCGCCGTAAATGTTTTTTATCGGATAATTTTTTTCGTCAGAAATTTTTTTTCGACAAAAATTTTTCTCTCCAAAATTGGTTTCCTTTTTCTTCCAAAACGGATTGATTATAATTGATTTTACTTTATATGCGACGATACGCCTTACATTAAATGCCAATTTTTGAGACGGAAAATGAGAATTTATTGCATTATTCTCAGTATTTATCCGTCTAGAGGGATAAATTCCACTGTCTAGGGCGATAAATAACCAGCTAGACTTGAAATATTAAATTAAAAAAAACCGTCCGTTTGAGAATCGAACACAGAACGCCCCGCGTTCCAATCAACGATGCCACATACGCCACATGATCTTATCAAATACATGAATTGCGAATTATATTATCGCAGCTAATGTGATTCAGTTGAAAACTCTCATAAAATGTGTTTTCTATATGCGTAAATGGAATCTCACATGTGTGTGTGTTTAATTCGAAATTTTGTTTTCGAATGCACATGCGCAATGCGCATTGTTCATTGTAACATAATCTTCGGTTGTGTTTTATATAAATATTTATATAAAATGTGCATAATTTTTGTGCGCGAAATTTTTTTTACGCTGGTGGGTCTGGAATTTGTGACGCAATTTTTTGAACACAACGTAATTATGTTTTAGAAAAAAGTTATGCAATTTTTTTCAAAGACTAAAACTTTGACCACAAACTAAAATTTAATTCAAACAAATTTCTGCGTATTATCAGCGATAGCTTCACCTCAAACTATATCTCTAATTTTGGGAATGGACATTAGAGACTGCGTCAAAGTTTCCTTTTGAGAGTTTTTGTAGTTAAGAAGTGTTTCGTAGGTAGCCGAAGGTGACACGAAATGTTCCGACGGCAGCCGAAAGTGACACGATGTGTTTCGGGGGTAGCCGAAGGTGACACGAAGTGTTCCGAAGGTAGCCGAAAGTGACTCGAAGAGTTCTGAAGGTAGCCGAAGGTGACACGAAGTGTTTCGAAGGTAGCCGAAGGTGACAACACCGTGGTGAAAATTTTTTCTGAAGAAATTTTTGGCTGAGAAATTTTTTTGAAAGAAAAGCTTTTTTTCAAAATTCAGAATATTTTTCACATGAATTTTAGTGACAGGAACGGAAAAATGAAAACCAACAAGTTTCTGATTTATCATACGAATTTACCATAGAAATCAGAGACTTGTCGGTTTTCACTTTTCCGTTCCTGTACATTAACTAAAAACTTCCAATTCGACTGATATCGCATACAAAAACCTCTCAAAAGGTAAAGTGTGACGCAGTCCCTAATGTCCACTTCCAAAATATCGCTTGAGGTGACGCTATCGCTGATAATACGCAAAAATGTGTTTGAATTAAACGTTAGCTTGTGGTCAAAGGTTTTTTCTTTAAACAAAATTGCATCACAACAACGAAATAATTTTTTTGTACTTTCAGTTTTCACACGCAAAAATTTAAACTGACGCAAAGTCCACATACGTACAAAAAATTAGGAAAATTGTTTTTCGTAGACTGGCTCGTGCTCGAAAACGGCTCGATAACTTTTCTTGAAATTTTGCAGGGATCTTCGGGTGGGCATTCTACGCCATATAAGCCTTTAAAAAAGGGGGTACCGGCCTTGTTTGGGCGCCAGGGCTCTTAGAAGGCGCAATATAAAGCCCATATAATAGAATGTTTTGTATGTGTGTGTGTGAGTGTATTCAAAGTATTCAAATACGGTCAAAGGAAAAGTTGTTGGCAGACGGTATGAGACGGACTTAGGGGAAAATTAATTTTTTTTACATTTTTTTTTGATTGGAGATAGATGTTTGGTGTCAAAGGAAAAGTTATTGGGCTGGGTGTTTAGTGTGTCAGGGTGACCAACAAAATGGCCGACTGTGGTATGGACGAACTTAGGGGAAAAATTAAATTTTTTAAAACCTTTTTTTTTGGATATCATGCTCGGAGCGGTAGCGGAGAGCGTGACGCAGTCCCCACACCCCAAAAAAAACGTCCACAAACCCAAAAACCTCCATACAAAAACCTTTGGGACATCATGCTCGGAGCGGTAGCGGAGAGCGTGACGTAGTCCCCACACCCCAAAAAAAACGTCCACAAACCCAAAAACCTCCATACAAAAACCTTTGGGACATCATGCTCGGAGCGGTAGCGGAGAGCGTGACGTAGTCCCCACACCCCAAAAAAAACGTCCACAAACCCAAAAACCTCCATACAAAAACCTTTGGGACATCATGCTCGGAGCGGTAGCGGAGAGCGTGACGTAGTCCCCACACCCCAAAAAAAACGTCCACAAACCCAAAAACCTCCATACAAAAATATTTAGGACAAGACACGATGTATAGGCGAAGTTTTGAGTTTTTTCCCCTCGCCCCCCTTCCCCTCCAAATTATTATTATTACTACGTCGCAGCAGCTTTCAAACAAGACCTAACTCATCAAAATCGGTTCAAAATTGGCTGAGATATCGCCAGTCAAAGATGACCAATTCCTTTGGAAAAGTGGTCAAATTACCTTTGTAATTAATAACAATTTTATTAAATGAGATATTCTATTTGTAACTTTCTTCTTCATTGTGTTTAAATAAAAAGACTTCCTGTGTGGTGTGTCAACGATCTATCTATATCTGTGTCTCTATCTATCTATCTATCTATGTATCTATCTACTTTTTTTTTCTCGAGAACCGCTCGAGCGATTTTCTTAAAATTTTCAGGGAACGTCAGTCTCGGCCCCAAATGAAGAATTTATATGCCGCTTTTCCGGGAAAATTCTGGAAAAGCCGTGGCATGTGGAAAAGTGTTCAAAGTGGTAATGCACGGAGTTTTCGAATTTTAGCTCCGAAGTGACGATAGCTAGAGAGTTGGATTCTTCGGGAAAGTTATAGAGTTGGGTCAGGAGAATTTTTTGGGATCTTAAGAATATGGCTGCAAGCGGTCAAACTGGCGCCATCTTGAATTTTCCCAAGCAATAAATTAGGTTTTTTTTGGTTTTCGAATTTTAGCTTCGGAATGATAATACTTAGAAAGTTATAGAGTTTGATCAGGAGATTTTTTTGGGATTTTCAGAAATCTGCCAAAGTGACGCCATCTTGGATTTTTGTAAGGTGTAAATTATGCTTCTTTGGGTTCTTGATTTTTAGCTCCGGAATGACGCTACTTAGAGAGACGGTTTCTTCTACAAAGTTACAGAGTTTCATCAGTAGAATTTTTTGGTATCACCTGAGAAAATTTTTTTCAAAAAATAGAAATTTTTCCAACAACTGAAAGCTTCCAAAACGACTGATATCACAACAAAAACCTTTTTAAAGATAGAGTGTGACGCAGTCCGTAAGTCCGCTTCCAAAATTAATGATATCGCTTGAGGTGACGCTATCGCAGATAATACACAGAAGTTCGTTTGAATGGAACCTTGTGTTAAAAGTTTTGATTTCCTGAAAAAATTAGAGCAGGTGTATGTCGTCAGCACCCCCCAAATTTGTGCTAGCATGGAAATTGGGTCTATAATTTGCGCCTGAATTTGTGCTTTCGAATGGTACCAGTCCTAGAATTTGTGCTGCTCTGGGAGCCGAAAACGACTCGATCGAAAATTGAATTTTCCATTTTTCGTCACTTTTGTATGGGGAGTCCCTTTAATTTAAAATTTTCCAAACTCAAGTTGGTTTCCCGAATTAGTGCTCAATTTGTGCTGGCTAATGGTAAAGTTCCCAACATTCAAAGTAGTCGGAGCGCCGAGCACAAATTGATAAAAAAATAAAATTTTTCATTTTTTCGTTAATTTTGTATGGGAAGTTTCTTTAGTTTTTGTCAAATTGGTTTTCCTAATTATTTCTGAATTTGTGCTGGATAGCTGAACAACTGCTGAAGCGGTGAATTCTACAATTTTTCCTTTTTCATCAATTTTTGATTTCTCCACTTCGAGTCGGACCTACTCTAATAGTACATTACATCACAAGGAGCTAAAACGGTGCATTTAGACCCAGGTGGTCAAATCCGAGGGTGGAGCGCAGCGGAGCACCGTTTTAGCTCCGTGTGTTGTATACTATTTTTCGCGCAGACGGACAAAAAGTCAGATTTTGAACAAAACACTCAACAAACTTAAATTCAAATTTCATATTATGGTCACAGTAAGTATGCGATTCAATTGTGTCACCTAAATTGTTTTTATAAGATTCGTTGTTTTCTTCTGTCGATGTTGTTTTTATTGAATTTTTTTTCAATTCGCGTGTGATTCTTAGAATTGAGTGGATAATAATATCGAAATTATGTATGTGTCCGCGCGTACCATTAAAAGTGAGACTGAAATGAATTTTTATTTTATATTATCTCGAACAAAATGAAATCTTATTTTGTTTATCTTGGGTAAAAAATGACATATCAGACTGGGAGAAAAACGACAGGTGGGTCAAAAACGACATTTCAAACAGGACAAAAATGACATTCAAATGTAACTCGAAACCGATTACTTTAGGATCTAAATTCGGTGAAAAAATCTGACGTTTTTTGTCCGTCTGCGCGAAAAATATTTTTCGCAAAATTTTGCATTTATTTGTCATTTTGATCATGAAATCGGTTCACACGATCCTGAGATATGAACTTTTGAAAATTTGAATTTTCATACAATTCAAAATTTTCTTCGAATTTTACTTCTCTATATTATTGCCATTTACACCATCATAAATTGAAGATATTCGAATTATGACAGTGGAATCTATCGATTATAAACACTGATTTCACTAAAGTTCGCTCAGCGTAATTTTATTACACGTTCCTGGGAGGCAACACGCAACCTAGGGTAGGACACATTAATAGTTAATATTTTAACCTCAAATTCAAATATTAGATTTTATTCTATGGTATGTATACACAATAGATGTAAGAATACCCAGTGATGTAATGTTCAAGAACGATTTGAAATAAGATGTATTTGAATGTGTATTTGAACGTGTTTACAACGAAACTTTCGTGAAAAGTGATAACATCGATGATACATTACTCTTACGTAATCTCAATTTATTTGTTTAATTGGATGTGTGACATTAGGTGATCCAAAAATGTATGGGAAAATTAAAATGTCGAAAAGTGGGGGCCCCAGCTCTCAAACGATCTCAAATGTATCCCTGATCAAAAGTTAATATGGAGTAAACTCAATCCGGAGTGATCTAGGGGGCTCCCAAGAGCGAAATAGCAGAAAAAACATGAAAATCAGATATGAGCATTTTACACAGATACTGATAGTAGAGAGCATGTTAATGTGTTAATTTGATTCAATGCCTCTATTTTTGAGCTTATAGTGGTGAATTAATTTTTTGCTAAGATCACTCCGGATTGAGTTGGATCCATATTAATTTTTGATCAGGGATAAATTTGGGATCGTTTGGGCGCTGGGGCCCCACACTTTTCGACACTTTATATTTTTGGACCACCCTAGTGTGACATGTTTGCGGATAATTCTTATTCGATACTTCATGTCTAGGCATTCTTATATTAATGGTACACACGGAATCTAGAGCTCTCACGTTTTGAATCTTTATCTATAAAGTAAAAAATTTCTGAAAACTAGGTTGACAAAAATTAACGAAACTTCATATACAAATTAATGGGAGAAATAAAAATTTTGATTTTTTATCAACTTGTGCTCGGCGCCCCGACTACTTTGAATGTTGGGAACTTTACTATTAGCCAGCACAAATTGAGCACTAATTCGGGAAGCCAATTTGAGTTCGGAAAAATTTAAATTAAAGGGACTCCCCATACAAAAATGACGAAAAATGGAAAATTCAATTTTCGATCGAGTCGTTTTCGGCTCCCAGAGCAGCACAAATTCTAGGACTGGTACCATTCGAAAGCACAAATTCAGGCGCAAATTATAGACCCAATTTCCATGCTAGCTCAAATTTGGGGGGTGCTGACGACATACACCTAATAGAGCGCTTTCTTTGAAACAAAAATACGTTTTGTAAAAAATTGCGTCACCAATGCCGGACCACCAGCGGAATAATTTTTCAATACTTTCAGTTTTTACACGCAAAAATTTAAATTTATCTTAAACAGTCTACGCAATAAGAAACAAAAGTCAAATTTTTGCAGCGCAAAAACTGAAAGTACAGAAAAATTATTTCGTCGTTGGGTCCGGCATTTGTGACACAATTTTTTTTAACAAAACGTAATTTTGTTTCAAAGAAAGCGCTCTAATTTTTTCAGGAAATCAGAACTTTGAACACAAGGTCCCATTCAAACTTCTGCGTTTTATCTGCGATAGCGTCACCTCAAGCGATATCATTAATTTTGGAAGCGGACTTACGGACTGCGTCACACTCTACCTTTAAAAAGGTTTTTGTTGTGATTGATGTTTCGTGTCAAAGGAAATTGTTTTTGCCGCTTTTTTTTGCCGGGAATTTTTTTTTCGAAGGAAATTTTTTCCCCAAAAATTTTTTTCGACTGAAATTGTTTTCTCCAAAATTTGTTTCCTCTTTTCCTCCAAAACTATTGATATCACAACAGCAACCCTTTTTCAAAGATAAATGTGACGCAAGTCCTCGTCCCTTCTTCCAAAACAACTGATATCAATTGGGGTGACGCGACGCTTAAAGCTTTGAAACGCAAAAAATTCTTTTGGAATTTTTCATTTTTGGTTAAAAAAATGCATCACAAATGCCTGGTCCACCATACGCAAAAATTTGATTTCCTATACAAAATTACGCCATACATCCCATAAAGTCAAATTTTTGCGTTGTGAAAGCTGAAAGAACAGAAAAACTAAACATTGGGGGGTCTGGCATTTGTGACGCATTTTTTTAATCAAAAATGAAAACATTCCAAAAAAATTTTTTGAGTTTCGAAGCTTTAAGCGAAGCGTCACCCCAATTGATATCAGTTGTTTTGGAAGAAGGACTTGAGTCACATTTGCTTTTTAGAAAGGGTTTTTATTGCGATCTAATTTACAGGTTTAATTTTTGCAGCGAACTACGTCACACATTACCTTCTAAGAGGTTTGTGTACAGCTAAGAGAAAATGTGAAACTACACTTTGACATTTTCGTTCGTTTCGTGTGGAACCCATATTTTCAATGTAAAAAATCATACAAAAAAATACTCCACACGAAACCCACAAAATACAGGAGAGTGTAGTGGTTTATATTCTCTCAGCTGTATGCGATAAAATATAACAAATGTAACATTGAGGAGAACCTGAGCCGACACTGGAGTGACGAAAGCCGATTTTTGTAGCGGATGTTAATTCTAATGGGAAAATCTTTTGAGGAAATCTCAGAGAATGACTTCGAAGGAGCTAAATAATGGTACATTTCCCCATCTAATGTGTCCGTGGCTTGTTATTTGATACACAATTCAGTAAATTTTACCATAAGTTTAATAATGAAAAATGACCTTCGATTGATTCCGAAAAAACGACAAAATTCTTAACTTTCACTGTAAATCTTCGATAATTTTCTGCATCTCATCCTTTGTGTACATTTGGAACAGTCGATCTGGAGTCATTACCATCACTTCCACATTGGTAGAATTTAGTTTTTCCTCCATGACTTCTTTCAGCGTTCGCAATGACAAATTGACGGCTTCTTGTATGGTCATGTTCGGAGTGTAACTTTCCTATAAAACATCAAAAAAATGTTGAATAACAAAGTTGACACCGGATCCTATCATCACTTACCTGCAAGTTTTGCTGAGCTCCCTCACTTCCAGATCCAATAGCTTTAGCATCATATTGTATGTACGTTCCGGACGGGTCCATATGCCACAATTGTGGATCGCCAGAGTCGATTCCAGCGAACAAAATAGCAACACCAAACGGACGACTCATTGCCGATCCACCATCAGCACTGTCACCAAACTGAATAGCTAAACTTGACACAGCCTGAGCGCATGACTCGACGGACATTTTTTCGTTATAAACAAACCAATGCGTTTGACATTCAACACGGGCGCGATCAATTAGAGTTCTGTGAAGAAATATCGTGAAAGGTGAAGACTTGCAGTGAGTAAACCAAAACTAACCGAGCATCGGCCATTAAGCCAGACGTCGCGCATCCAATATGTTTGTCAACTTCGACAATTTTTTCGACTGTTGCTGGTTCCATAAGTGGAGATGTTATCCGTTTTTCTACAGCCATCACTACACCTTCCGGTGTACGTATTCCAATTGCAGTCGAACCCAATTTGATCGCTTCGATGGCATATTCGACCTGAAACAGCCTTCCTTCTGGCGAAAAGGTATTCACACCTCGATCGTATTCAGAGCGTGTTAAAAACATATTTCCTTCAAGCTGTTGAATAAATATTAATTTTGCGATGGTCAGTTTCAATTTATAGTTTTGTTATTTCTAGGTTATGCTTTGAATGACTATGCAACTTCTTCAGAAGATGCTGTTTTTACCGGCAACTTTCACAACACAAACCTGCTGAGCGTTTCAATTAATGAAAGCCCACAAAGAATATTTTTAAAAATTACTTACTTTTAAATATTTTATTAAGAAAACAATTTGTGCCTTTCAGAGACCGACGACCGTAAATTTTTGTTTTCTCATCAATGTCAAGCAGTGTGTGTACGTTAACTTTTTCATTTTTTCTAGTACAAAAATGAAATAATAGTCCAGCCTCACAGAGGTGTAACACACTTCCAGAGAAATGATGATTTAGTAGGACACTCCTGCGGCCACATAGAAGGAAAATCGTGAATGACAGTTGGTTTCAATCAGAAGATTCTCTACCTCAGTGAAGTATCCAACAAAAAAAGGCAACAATTTTTTTTCGTTGGACAACCCTGCAAATATCCCTAGAGCTTTCTGTCGCCTTTTTTGTTGAAGTAAAGCTTTTTATTGGAAAAAATTGTTGCCCAAAGGCGACAAATTTCCGCAGAAGATCTTTATTGGAAAAAATTGTTGCCTAAAGGCGACACACTTCCGCAGAAGATTTTTATTGGAAAAAATTGTTGCCTAAAGGCGAAGCACTTCCGCAAAAGATTTTTATTGGAAAAAATTGTTGCCCAAAGGCGACAAATTTCCGCAGAAGAGTTTTATTGGAAAAAATTGTTGCCCAAAGGCAACAATTTGTTTTTCGTTGGACAACACTGCAAATATCCCTAAGTTTTATATTGAAACAACAATTTTTTTGGAGAATGCTTTTTGTTGGGAAAAATTGTTGCGTCAAGGCGACAAAAAACTGTTGTTCAGGTCAACAAAAAAGTTTGTTACTTAAGTCAATAAAAAAATTATTGCCCATAGGCGTGAAAAAAATGCTGTGCATAATTGTACATCTCTAATATGATTCAGTTTGAATAAACATGTTTCCATAAGTGTGTGCGTTTAATTCGAAATTGTGTTCTCGAATCCACATGAATTTGACCGTGTGTGTTTTCGAATCAATTGCGTGTTTAATGTGTTTGCATTTTTCGTATTTTTTGTGTGCTCCAACGCGACGTACTGAAAATATTTAAAAGCTTATTTGAAAATATTATTTCTTTGTTATTTTCATATATTTTGTGCAAAAAAAAAAAAAACAAAGTAAAAAAAAAAATTTGACGTCCATCAGAAATTGAACCCCAGACAGATCTCAAAACAATTAGTACTACTGTGCGCTAACTCACTCGGCCATCAGTAGTCATGTTTACTGTTCGACATATCGTCGCTATTACAATAAAATAATATATTCGTCATTCAATGGAACCTCGGTTATTGATCGCGTGTGTAATATACAACTTGATCAATAACTACTCATTGACGATAATCTTATATTAAGTTTTAAGGGATTTCTTAACCTGATAGTTTATTGTGTCTATTAACGATACGGTTCTCGTTTAGCTTCTGGTTTCTGTTGCCTTTGCACAACATTCTTTTCACGCCTATGGGCAATAATTTTTTTATTGACTTAACTAACAATTTTTTTTGTTGACCTGAACAACAGTTTTTTGTCGCCTTGATGCAACAATTTTTTCCAATAAAAATCTTCTGCGGAAATTTGTCGCCTTTGGGCAACAATTTTTTCCAATAAAAATCTTTTGCGGAAGTGTGTCGCCTTTAGGCAACAATTTTTTCCAATAAAAATCTTCTGCGGAAGTGTGTCGCCTTTAGGCAAAAATTTTTTCCAATAAAAATCTTATGCAGAAATTTGTCGCCTTTGGGCAACAATTTTTTCCAATAAAAATCTTCTGCGGAAATTTGTCGCCTTTGGGCAACAATTTTTTCCAATAAAAATCTTCTGCGGAAATTTGTCGCCTTTGGGCAACAATTTTTTCCAATAAAAATCTTCTGCGGAAAGTTGTCGCCTTTGGGCAACAATTTTTTCCAATAAAAATCTTCTGCGGAAATTTGTCGCCTTTGGGCAACAATTTTTTCCAATAAAAAACTTCTGCGGAAATTTGTCGTCTTTGGGCAACAATTTTTTCCAATAAAAATCTTCTGCGGAAAGTTGTCGCCTTTGGGCAACAATTTTTTTCAATAAAAAGCTTTACTTCAACAAAAAAGGCGACAAAAAGCTCTAGGGATATTTGCAGAGTTGTCCAACGAAAAAAAAAATTGTTGCCTTTGGGCAACAATTTTTTCCAATAAAAATCTTCTGTGGAAATTCGTCGCCTTTGGGCAACGAATTTTTTCAATAAAAAGCTTTACTTCAACAAAAAAGGCGACAAAAAGCTCTAGGGATATTTGCAGTGTTGTCCAACGAAAAAAAAAATTGTTGCCTTTGGGCAACAATTTTTTCCAATAAAAATCTTCTGTGGAAATTCGTCGCCTTTGGGCAACAAATTTTTCCAATAAAAATCTTCTGCGGAAATTTGTCGCCTTTGGGCAACAATTTTTTCCAATAAAAATCTTCTGTGGAAATTCGTCGCCTTTGGGCAACAAATTTTTCCAATAAAAATCTTCTGCGGAAATTTGTCGTCTTTGGGCAACAATTTTTTCCAATAAAAAACTTCTGCGGAAATTTGTCGCCTTTGGGCAACAATTTTTTCCAATAAAAATCTTCTGCGGAAATTTGTCGCATTTGGGCAACAATTTTTTCCAATAAAAAGCTTTACTTCAACAAAAAAGGCGACAAAAAGCTCTAGAGATATTTGCAGGGTTGTCCAACGAAAAAAAATTGTTGCCTTTTTTTGTTGGATACTTCACTGAGGAGTAGTTCAAGTCAAGATGGCGGCAGATATGGACGTGTTTGTTTTGCTCTGAGTAAGTTTCGTTTATTTTTTGCCCTCTTCGCGTTTTAAATCACAGTTTCTCGTAAATAAGTTAAGTTAAATTAGTGTGTGTTTTTGTAACTTTTTTAGATATCAATTAAAATCTGCATTTTCTTTTCAAGCAACGTAGTGCTCACATAACCTCAAAGTTACAGCGTTTTTCGGGTGTTTGTTTGTTTTCTTCATGCAAAACAATCGGCGTTTTGTGTTTGTGGTTTTGGTATAGGATTTCAAGTAGGTGTTTGTCTACGGTTACGGTTAACTTCTTCGCTATTCATATAGCAATTCTTTTTTGGCAAAAATAAATGAGCTTGCGCTTAGCATCTCAGGCACGTGTGTGATGTCCCCATTGAGGCTTGAACTTCCAGTGCGGTTCGGCTTACCAGGCCGTCCCATTGTATTCATTATTGGTAAAGACGGTCATAGGCAGCCTCGGACGAGTGTTGGTCACGGGGTACGACCAATGCGGGACTCGAACGGTACCCCATCGTTGACGATCAGGCAATGTAAAAAGGTTGATGGTTTGTTTATTGGAAGTCTAAACGTTAATGGGGGTTTTAGGAGTCGCAAGGGTGAGTTGGTGGACTTGGCAATGGATTATGGTGTAGATATATTAGCGTTGAGCGACATTAGGACGAAAGGGCAGCGCGAAGGGCTGGTGGGCGGTTATAAGGTGTTTTCGTCTGGTGTTCAGTCTGGTAGGGCGAACTGGGGAGTTGGAATGGCTATCAAAAGGGAATTAGAAAAGTTTGTTTTGGGCGTGCGGTATGTAAGTGAAAGGATCATGTGGGTCTCCATTAAGCTGACAGGAGGTATTTATCGGCTGGTTAGTGTTTATAGCCCGTGCGAGGGTAGCAGTGCTGGCGATCTTGACACCTTTTACGAGCCGTTAGGGGAT
>CM055404.1:53076370-53120883 GCA_029228625.1 Pseudolycoriella hygida | reverse complement strand
AGGAGGAAATTACATAAGAGGAAGTGTCACGAAAGGTCAGCAGGCTGAAGGCAGGAAAATCCGCAGGTATAGACGAAATTAGGACAGAATTTATTAAGAATAGCGGGCCGGGTGGGGTTCAATGGCTTTGTAGGATTTTTAATTTAGCATTGAAGTCCTCAGTAGTACCCGCTGAATGGAGCTTCGGTGTTATTGCTCCGATCTTCAAGAAGGGTAACCGCAAAGTCCTTACCAACTACAGGGGGATTTCACTCTTGAGCGTGGTCGGAAAGGTTTATACAAGTGTGCTAGTAGACAGGGTTAGGGTTATAGTGGAAGATGTTCTTGACGCGGTTCAGAGTGGTTTCAGACCTCTGAGAGGTTGTCAGGATCAGATCTTTTGTCTCAGGCAGGTTATAGAAAAGCTCTCTGAGAGAAATATTGATTTATACTTGTGCATCATCGACCTAGTAAAGGCATTCGATCGGGTACCGAGGCAAAAGCTGTTCGAGGTACTTGGCGAATACGGGGTTAATGGAAGTTTATTGGGCGCTATCAAAAGCATCTACTCAGGGAGCAAGGCTGCGGTAAGGCTAGATGGTGAAATTAGTGAGGCTTTCGAAGTTAATGAGGGAGTTCGTCAGGGTTGTTGTCTCTCCCCTCTTCTGTTCATAATTTTTATGGACAAGATTATCAGGCAAGCGAATTTGCAAGGGAATGTGAAGGTGGGGGAAGTAATCATGGAAATCCTGGCCTATGCGGATGACTTAACTCTATTAGCAGATAATGCCAAGGATTTGCAGGAGAATTTAGACTGCCTGAATGCTGCATGTGAGGAATACGGCATGAAAATAAGTGTCAGTAAAACTAAAGTTATGCATATTGGCACATCCCGGAAGGATGTAGTTTGCAGTTTAAATGGGGAGCAGTTGGAACAGGTCTCTGAGTTTAAATATTTAGGAGCCATTTTTTCGGAGAATGGCAAGTTAGTTAGGGAATTTGAAGAAAGGAGAAGAATGGGGAATGCAGTGGCCAGTCAGTTGAGGTCGTATGTGTTCAACAAAAAGGAGTTAAGTAGTGGCACAAAGCTAGCTATTCACAGGTCAATCTACAGACCAACGATTTTATACGGTAGGGAAAGTTGGGTGGACTGCGGATACCTTGTGCATGACCTGGAGGTTTCTGATATGAGGGTTCTTAGGAGCATAGCAAAAGTAAATCGGAGGGAACAGTGGGACAATCATATTAGGAACGACGACATCAGGGAAAACTTAGGGGTTACATCATTGGAAGAGGCGGCAAGGATTAGTCGTCTGCGGTGGTACGGGCACGTTCAGAGGATGGGTAATAGCAGGCTACCAAAGAGGATATTGGATGCTCAAGTCCCGGGTGTGCGTCCCAGGGGTAGGCCAAGGAGAAGGTTTATAGACTCAATTAAATCCGATTTAGAAGTTAGTGGACTTTCTCTAGGCGAACAAACCATCTCCTTGGCACAGGATAGGGGGGTATGGAGAAGGGTGGTCCATGATCAGTAGTAAAGACCTCACACCGAAAGGTACAAACGGTCTATAAAGTGTGATGATGATGATGATGATGATGACTTCACTGAGGAACAAATTGGTTCGATTATCTCCCATATAACCAGATGTGATTCTTCATGTTCGTTCTATCTAGCCGCAACCGTACCTACTTACCATTTATCTCATGCCAATCTTGTCCATGCATTTTCCATAGTGACTTTTTTAATTTCACACGACGTTCTGGGTATAGACTGGTAACTCCGGTTATGAGTTTTAAAGGAATCAGTTTTACGTACTGTGTGAGAAAGCGAGACACATTTATTTTATTGTAGCCAGAGTGACGAAAAAAAAATTTTAGGAGTGCCTCTAGGAGTGAGAATATGAGAACGCTTTTCTTTAGTTATATTAATTTTTACTGAAATAAGACATTCCCCAAGATTCCTACCTGATTCTAAAGAAATACGGGACTGTGGAATGAGGATAAGGAGCCAGAAAAAATCAAGCAACTTCTAGTCTACCTTCTGTCAATTTTTTTTTAATTTCCATAGTGCACTTGCTTCGCTACACACCCACGAAGGCGGCGCCCCTGGATGTGAGAATGTTACATTAAAGGACGGATTGGCACAGTGGTTAGCGTACTGCGGCCTTCCACCAAAACGACGGGCGTTCAAATCCCGTGTCGGACAAGTCGCACATGGAATCGTATGACATTACCCATATACGATGAATTTTTCATTACACCAACTACGAATATTGTCATTTTCGCTTCCCAAATGACAACCGAAAATGAAAAAATTCAACTTTTGATTGGTAAGGGAACCGAAAATATTTTCGGTTCTCTAAATGGGAGCCGAAAATAAGAGAACCGAAAATACTTTTTTTCAGTTCTCTAAATTCAATTTAATTTGAGCTAACTTTGATCGAAGCGTATGCGCCTCTGCTTAGATTATTCAGGAAATAAGGATGTGTGTTGAGAAAAACTGCTCATCATCTAATTTAATTGAATCTATGAATCTTCTCCTTGGTCTTCCACTTAGCCCAACACTCGGGACCTGTACTTCCAAATGCTTTTCGGTAGCCTATTATTACCCATATAAAATCATATCGTTTCTGAATTGTTGTTCTTATAAACAAAAATTTCTGCGATATGCCTCTAAGAATTATCGTTTTGGAATAAATTCAATTGAAAGTGTACTCGTCGACGTCTCTTTCTTGGAGTATAAAAACAAAGACGCTACATTCGCATTACTCTGAAACTTTATGCCGGTGGACCAGACAACACATGTTATTGGCTATAAAAAAAAGCTGTTAGAGGAGTCTCTAAAATACAAAATGCAAAAAAAGTACATTCTGTATTAGGTAGACTGTCGAACTGCCGTGTAAAGCCAAAACAACGTATCGCATCAAATCTGAGTTGCGAAGCTTTTTGATGAGCTTTGAGCTTTATTGTAATTCCACTGTAAAAGAGGAATATTTCGCTGGAATACAAAAGAAGCTCAAAGCTCTCGAAAAGCATTCATCAGCAAAGACGTAAATGCGACACGTTGTTTTGGTGTAACACGGCAGCGAGCCTATCGAAAAACTATATGAACAAAATTGGAATTTGTATTTAATTTATGCTTCATCGACAAGGGGAAGATTTTTTAGCGACTACAGGGACAAAATTTTTTTTGAGGTGTTCAGTGAGTACGCGATCAACTTGAGGCGATTGAAAAACTTTCTTTGTGATACAGATATGGTTAGAGCAAACCTGCCGTGTTACACCAAAACAACGTATCGTATCGTCTTTGCTAATGAAAGCGTTTCGAGAGCTTTGAGCTTCTTTTGTATTCTAGCGAAATATTCCACTTTTCCAACGGAATTCTAAAGAAGTTCAAAGCTCATCGAAAAGCTTTAAAGCACAGATTTGATGCGATACGTTGTTTTGCTTAACACGGCAGTTCGACAGTCTGCCTTATATTTGAATGCTATAAACATAAGCAATGGCTCAGAAGTAAAAGCTTTTACTTATCCTTCTACTTGTAAGTAGAAGCTTTTTCTTGTGAGCAAATCCTCAAGGATTTTCAGATTGTATGACAGGTCCGAGGATGACACTGGCGGAGCATAGCCCGATAGGAAATAATGGATTTCATATTCGAAATATTCGAGTCGGAATTTATAAAGTTGGGTAGTGTTATTATAAAGGCGTCCATTCTTCTGTTCACAATTTTTAGGAATGACAACTTGAATCAGCCTAATCTAATCCGAGAAATTCCGAGGTCATTACTTATTTATGACCAAAAGTCGCACGATTTATGTGACGAACAGGAGAACTATTTTACACTAGTTTTAAAATTGCCTTGCTAAATTGGATTGGAAATTGCCGAAAGGGCAATATTCAAAAACCCGTACGAAGAAGCATTGTAGAAAATCCGTTTTGGGCCTGTCTGAATCCTCGGACCTTTATTTCCATGGACAAAAATGTTCCACTCAATTTTCTCTCAACGTAGAAAAACAAATTTCCTTCAGGACCGACCTAGGGCCTTAAAGAGAGGCCTCGATCCCATATTTCCATTGACAAAAATGTTCCACTCAATTCTCTCTACAACATAGCAAAAAAAATTGTGCAAGCGCCGACCTTTAGTATCGACCTAGGGCCTTAAGGAGATTCCTCGGACCCATATTTTCAAGGACAAAAATGTTTTACTCAATTTTCTCTACAACAACAATTTTTTGTGCTAGGGCAGACCTTTAGGACCAACGTTAGCCTAAAGGAGATATTTCCATGGACAAAAATGTTCCAACCGATTTTCTTTACAATATAGCAAACAATAGATTTTTGGGCCTAGGCCGGCCTTTAGGACCGACCTAGGGCTTTAAGGAGAGGCCTCGGACTAATATTTCCATGGTAAAATATGTTCTACTCAATTTTCTCTACAACATAGCAACAAAAAATTTTTGTGCTAAAACGGACCTTTAGGACCGACCTAGGATCTTAAGGAGAGGCCTCGGACCTGTATTTCCATTGACAAAAATGTTCCTACATTTTTTTTTTCAAATAACTTTATTTCAATAAAATACCACATCTTTTCAATAACATTCGTCGTGGCGAAAAGCTTGTACTTTTCTCTAATAGATAGCAAAAAATATTTTTTTGGGCTAGGGCCGACCTTTAGGACCTACAGGTCGGAAGGAATTTAGTCGGTTTTATAGTAAAAAGACATTTGGCCCTATCCATTGGGCCTGCCTTAGTCCGATGACCCGACCTCAAAAAAAGTTTTTGCATAAATTGTTGGGTTTTCATATTCCTATCGAATAAAAAACGATTTATGAAAATCTGAAGAAATTAACTTGAGTAATGAACAAAAACCTCGTGAAGCCCTTGCAAAGACACATTTTTAGAGCCCTAAAAAAGTCCAAAGGCCCAAACTCAAAAAATTTTCTTGCACTAATTGTTCGGTATCATAGACCTACCGAATAAAAAAAGATTTATGAAAAATCTGAAGAGTTATGTACAGAAAATTCGTAGAGCCCTTGTAGAGACTCAGTAGAGAGAGCCCTAATTAAGCCCAAGAACCCACAATAGAAAAAAATCTTCCATTAATTGTTGGGCTCTCGCCGATCAAAAAAATATTTATTGAAATCGGATAAGATTTACTCGAGTTATGTACGAAATACCAAAACCCACTTAAGCGGCCCTAGCTCGGCGGCCCTTGGCCCAAAAGTGCCCATTTCAGAACTCGACCTCACTTTTTCGATCACCTTTCAGAAAAAAAAAATTTTGAAAATCGGTCAAGACTTACTCGAGATAACATAAGACCATACTTCGTACGGGTCTAAAAATATATATTTTCTCAACTCAAATACTTACAAAGTCAAACACTTATTCCTAAGCTAAAATAGTTTGTTATTAAAATAAGACAAAATCTAAGAGACAATATTGATTTGCTGATATGGATGTGACAACGTTCGAATATGTGGTTTAAATGTTCAGTTGTATAGTTTGCATTAAGCAACCAGACTACTTTTCGCTTAATTCGCTATAAAAAAAGCATAGTTTTGACGTAGAAATTCGCCGGGCTGGTGCTCTGTGATTTTGTGTTGTGAAAATTAGTTTAACGAACAGCTAAATTTCCTCGCAGAACCAGACAATTTGTTTCAAATTAAAGTGATAATCAGCAGGTTCATCAGTTAACTACTGTTGCTAGTTCAGTAAGTAAATTATTTTCATTATTTCATTGAAATTTCGTCATGTCATTTGTAATATAATTTCAAATTTATAATGTTCTTTGTCTGGTGGAAATTATACCTTGCAATAGAATACAATACAAAAAATGTATACGTGAATTGTGTGCGTTAACTACGGTTTAAAGTATTTCATTGACATTGATTAGTCATTATGTTATTGAGTTTTCCAAATGCACCAGTCTTCAGTGGAAAAGTTGTTAATCGATATATGGTCTGACTTCAAGGGCCAATCATTCAGACAGGGATGGGCAAGGTCAAAATAGTTGAAACATGCGCCCTTCTTTTGTTTATTTTTTTATTTTTAATTTAAAATGAAGTCCTGCATTGATTTTACACATTAGTTAATCAAATTGATTTCATTATCATTAACTGTTTTATGAACTTTGCACTCAAACAGCAGGGAAATGGTGATGTAAATACGTAGTAGGGGAGATGTGGTTATGCAAATCAGACGCAAAATCGCGCATATGAAAGCCGGTCTTAAATTGTAAATTACGTGTGGAATTGTCTCACCGTTAAAAAGGAGTTACGAAAGGATCTGTCCATTCAAAATGACATTAAGCGTAAAATCCAACTGTTTAAAATATTATCTATCGTTCAGAATTACGTATACCTCAAGGATATCGACTTTTTTTAAATTCATATAATCTTCAGTTTTCCTTTTCACCGAATTTGTTAACAAAAAACTCGATAGTAAAATAAAAATGACAGCGTCAGACATCTGAATGTGCTTTCCACTTCTTCTTCTTTGTTTACTTAATCACCTACCTCCAAAGTCAAAAACAGTTGATTTTATTTACATTGCCTTTTGTGTTTGCACTTAGTTTGGGATGTTTGACGATAAATTGGTAGCTTTTTCAAAATTTTATTTGTTTCGAATTTGTTGTAATGAATCGACTGTTTGTTATAACAGCCACTTTCTACTGTCAACTGTAGCCTGGCAATGAAAGGTGCAGACAGTTAGAATATAATATTTTTTGAATATCAACAAGAGCTCGCTTATTATTTAAGAAAACAATAACGATGTATGGTAGTAACAAACCGTGACGCAAGTCTCAGTGGATAAAAAGTTGAATAATTTCTAACATCAGGGATCCACAAATACAGGAGCTAAACTTAGGCCGTGACAAAATTGAACCAAAATCTAAGATCTTTGCTCTGTTCTAGAAGTTGTTGACGCAATAAAGTTGCCTTAATGGTAGCGATAAGAAACTCAACTCTCAAACTATGGCGGGTGACTCTCTTTGTATTTCTTTTTCGGGAAATTGGGTCTTTTTATGAGTAATATTCCACAGGAAAATCATAGGGAGGCTGGGCAAAGTTACCTATAGCAACACCTATAACTTCTACATTCAAAAAAATGGAATTCGGTAAATACAACTCTTCAGTACATTTTTAGAACTGTTTCACGTCTCAGATGTACTTCATGTACATCTGTAATGAATATGAATAATGTACGTACGTACTACATGTGGAATGTACATTGTATTTGTTGAATGAACGATTCACTTGTAGTCCAGCAAAACCATTGGCTTAAGCGAAACTATTTACAGGTGGCATGTACACTGTGAACAAGTGATACATACAATGTACAATAGAATTTTTTTACAAGTGATAGGTATACAATGTACACACCCATTGTATAATGAACAACTTGTATGTATAATGCACAACGAACGTACTCACGTGATGTACAAGTGGTATGTACAATGCACAACGGAATGTTTTTTACAAATGACACGTACAATGTAAAAATTCATTGTATGACGAACAAGTGAGTTGCACATTGTACAAGTGAGTCGTACATTGCCGTAGCAACGTACCGAAATAACAGTGTATATCAA
This sequence comes from Pseudolycoriella hygida, assembly GCA_029228625.1. Taxonomy (NCBI): domain Eukaryota; kingdom Metazoa; phylum Arthropoda; class Insecta; order Diptera; family Sciaridae; genus Pseudolycoriella; species Pseudolycoriella hygida. The sequence goes on along the minus strand of CM055404.1, from coordinate 53,113,313 downwards.
ACATAGCTCTGGGTTTTAAACCAGCTTATTTCAAGGAATTTTTGTGAACGAAATGCGGTGAACTTAATATGTAATTGATGAATAACGACGAAGTAAATCAGAAATTGTAATAACTGACATTGAAATCGTATTAAAACATATGCAGGGGACCCGTACGCATTAGAATAGATGTGGCAAACAGAGTTGATATTACGAAAAGACTCGAACGTATTTAACTCAATATTGCCTTAACTCTTAAGTGTATTAATTTGTATTGGAAATTGCCGAGCGGGCAATATTGAAAAACCCGTCCGAAGAAAAGCCTTCCGAAAATACAAAATTGACCCCCAAACAGACAAAAATGTTCATCTCAATTTTCTCTACAACAAAGGAAAAAACCATTATTTTGCCTAGGGCTGACCTTAGGACCGACCTAGGACCATAAGAAAATCCCTCGGACACATACTTCCATAGACAAAAATGTTTCCCTAAATTTTCTCTGCAACATAGCAAAAAAAATTTTTTTTTGGTTAGGGCTGACCTCAGGACAGACCTGAGGTATACTTCAGCCCTAAGCACAGGCACCGGGCCCAAATTTGTTTTTGAATATAATTCTGTACTCAATTACCTCTCAAATAGAAAAAGAATCAACAAAATCAGTTAGGATTTATCCAATTTATGTAAGCAAACACGTTGGGAAACTCAGTTTTAGGGTCCTGACTGAGTCCAAGGGCTTCTAATCAAACCATTTTCTGCCATAAAACGAGAGACAGTCCTCGACCTTTCGAACAAACAAAATTTGAAAATCGGAAGATATTTACTCGAGTTATGTACAAAAAATACGTAGATCGCTAGCAGAGACTTGTTTTTAGTGCCCTAGCTATTTCCTAGGGCCCAATCTCAAAACAAAAACGTTTCTTCTACAAATAGTAGGGCTTTCATAAACCTGTCGATTAAAAAAACGATTATGAAAATCGGAAAAGATTTACTCGAGTCATGTACAAAAGACCAAAAACCACTTAAACGACCCTAGCTTAGCGGCCCTTGGGCCGACAGTGCCCAGATTCAATCCCATAAAAGATATTTTGATTACCTTTCGGTTGAAAATCGGTTGAGTTTTGCCCAAGTTATCGCGGTGACAGACGGACGGACGGACAAGTTTTTATTGTTGATTCGTCATCTAAGCACCAGGATCGATGCTCCCCACCTACTCCCAGGTCGAAATTGGGGTGGTTACAAACGTTGTGGTAAACGCATAAGACCTCTTTTCGAAGAACTGCGTTCTTCGTACGGGTCTAAACATATGCAGGGGACCCGTCCCGTACGCATCAGAATAGATGTGGCAAACAGAATAGATGTTGCGAAAAGATTCGAAATGTTACCTTAACTCTTAAGTGCACGAAATTAAGTGGATTGGAAATTGCCGAAAGGGCAATATTGAAAAACCCGTCCGAAGAAACAGCGCAAAAACCACTCTCAGTCCTTATAAAAATCTCAAAATTTAAAAAAAAATTGCACTAGGGCCGATCTTAGAACCGACCAAGAGCACTTAGGAGAGGCTTCTGATCCATACTTCCATGAACAAAAATGTTCGCATCTATTTTCTCTGCAACACTGCACAAAAAAACTCTTCATTAAAGAAGTATTCACAAAAAACCACCAAATTTCGTGTAGGATCGTGTAGCGTGAGTTGGGCTCACACTGAGGTATCTACACCCCGAACCAATCAACAGATTTTGACTAATTTAATTTTCGTGGTTTTCTGATGTCCCCATCTTTCATTCAAAACGTTGAAGAGCGATTTCCGTTCTAAGTTCGCGGAGATATAAGTTTAAAGGTTCCACCAACCTTCAAAAAAACCAGGTTTTTGATCACTTTTCCGACCATAACTTCGAAAGTTTTCGATCGATTTTGCCCGAGTTCAATCCCGTAATCAATTTTTTGATTATCTTTCAGAATTTTTTTTTTTTTTAAAATTGGATAAGATTAACTCGATTTATTCAGAAAAAACACGCTGGGCAATAGAAGATATTCAGTTTTGGGGCCCTGGCTGAGTGCAAAAGCTAAATTTAAAAAAAATCCTTCCATAAATTGTCAGGCATTACTCAGATGTTTCAAACAAAGAAAAAATTATGAAAATCAGAAAAGATTTGCTCGAGTTATGCACAAAAAACACGTAGGGCCCTAGCAGACATTTGTTTCTAGTGCCCTAGCTAAGTCCAAGAACTCAAATCCAAAAAAATTTTGCTCCATAACTTGTCGGCCATGCCCAGATCTTTCAAACAAAAAATTTTTATGAAAATCGGAAAAGATTTACTCGAGTTATGTACAAAAGACCAAAAACCACTTAAACGGCCCAAGCTCGGCGGCCCTTCGGCCGAGAGTGCTCAGATTCAAACCCATAAAAGATTTTTCAATTACCTTTCAGAAAAAAAAAAGTTTTTGAAAATCGGTTGAGTTTTACTCAAGTTAACGTGTTGACAGACAGATAGACGGACGGACGGAATTTTTTTTATTGTTGATTCTTCTGTGTTTACAAATGTCGTGGTAAACGTATAAGACCATCTTTTCGAAGAACTTTGTTGTTTGTGCGGGTCTAAAAATCATTTCTTATTAACATTTTGTGAAAATACAATGTAACGTACATGTTTATATTTTCTGGTCGAGGCGGCCAACTGGCCTTGAAACACAGATACTATGATCCTTTGATCCTTTGTTCCTTCCCCGTTACTCTTCTATCATTCCACCTAGTCATGTATTCTGTCTTAGTTAGATTTCTACATTTGAATGTTCCCATTTCAGAACGCATAGTTGTAACCGGTACGCCGAATAAGCCTGAGCACACGTACTACGATACATCTTCTAGCCTCCGGCACAAGCCGTACACGCCAAATGAATCTCGCTTTTTGGGCACAGACATTGCGATACATCTTCAAGCCTCCGACGTAACTATGCTTATTCTAAATGAGCCCGTAAATGCAGTGTATCACACACAACTGAAATACCTTTTTCCAGGGCATTTTTGTGAGCAACCATTAATCTGTTTGTTAGACCACATGCTTAACGTGAATTCCGAACTACGCCTATATATTGTAGCTACATATAGGGTTTCATCTGGTGTTCATTATATCTCCGCCTTTAGATAGACTCAGACATGTAAAATGTACAGCTAAAGTGTTCAAGAATAGCGTGTACAGTGTACATTGTACAAATGAATTAATGAATAGTACAATGTACGTCCACCTAAACCAATGGTTTAAGCGACACTATGTACGGGGCAATCGTACAAATGTACGACTCTCAGACTCTCACGTTCATCATTTTTTGGGTGTACTTAATATGATTCATAGTTAAAATTATGAGAAAACTATTAGGTCTAATTTATAAGTTTATGTTATAAATGATGAATTTTTTTAGCCTTGATCAGTTTCAAAACTGATCTGCGTCAGTATTGAACAGTTTAAATGTTTAAAACTAATCGTAACTACTTTCAATACTTGTCCAAACTGGTCCAAACTGAGCTGGATAACTTTTAACCAATTTGGACCAGTTCCGAAGCTCTTCCTGTTCAGTTTTCAACTGAACTGCGGAACAAAATTAAAAAGGTTAGTACAATGTAAGGATTTCGGGATTTTCAAAGCTCCCTTAGGTTATGACTCCAAAATGGCTTTTTCCATAATAGTACAACGATTTCGTGTAGAATAGAGTGCGGTCCTTTTGAAATTGTATTTTTTATCGAAAGTACACTTCAAAAAAATAAATTCGGCTTAAGAACTTATTGAAAATTATTTTTTTTAATGTAATATCTTCAATTCGCGAAAAACGCTCTCAATCCCAAGTCAATCCTGGTGAGGGATCAAATTTAAATACTAATAAACAAAAATGGGATTTTTTGAACAGATATTTTGTCATAGCTGCCAACAAAATAACTAAAAAAACAAAACTGTCAAAACAAGAAAGGTAAACACAAAAAATTTCGAATCATTGCGCAGAAACATTTTCATCAAAACAAACTCATCGAACAGGGCTTTTTTTCCATTGATCAGTAAGTATCTACCTATGATGAGCAAGTTAAGTGATGTTGTGATTTTATATTCGGTTTAATTTTATATCAGAAATGAGATACTGTGCGCTAAGTGGATGCCACATAAGTCGAGCGAGTTTGTTTGCTTTTGATATTTGAATAAGAGAAATTTTGACGGTTGACACAGGGATTTTAATTTTTGTTTTATCACGTTGACAAAAGTGATGATCCCAATTTTTGGAATATTTTTTTTTTTTGAGCGCAATAATTTTCAAAACGAAAATGAAAAGTTTGGACTTCAAAATAAATGTTAAAAAAAAAAATTTTCAATAAGTTCTTAAGCCGATTTTATTTTTTTGAAGCGTACTTTCGATAAAAAACACAATTTCAAAAAGACCGCACTCTATTATGTCCTTTAATGAAATTTTGGTACTATTTTTAAAAAAAGCCACGTTGGAATCAACATAAAACCGCCTTTTTAAAAATCATAGTTGGCCAGAAATTGTTCAATCGAAAGTACTAATATAATTATTTTCAACATTATAACTTATTTACTAAAAGTACCAATCAAAGAGGGCGAATTCCATACATTTTTTTCATGAGACAAACTGACAAGGTTGGATCATAGATGAGGATTTAAATTTTTATAAAATAATTTAAGACTCGAAATAATTTTTTGAGTGCAAATTACGGATCACAACAAAAACCCTTTTAAAAGGGAAATGTGACGCAAGTCCTTCTTCCTCCTTCCAAAACAACTGATATCAATTTGGGGTGACGCTTAAAGCTTTGAAACGCAAAAATTCTTTTGGAATGTTTTCATTTTTGATTAAAAAAATGCGTCACAAATGCCGGACCCACCAATGTAATAATTTTTCTACGCTTTCAGCTGTCATACGCAAAAATTTGATTTCCTGTTCAAAAATACGCCATACATAATGAAAAATTTTTGCGTTGTGAAAGCTGAAAGAACAGAAAAACTATAACATTGGGGGGTCCGGCATTTGTGACGCATTTTTTTTAATCAAAAATGAAAACATTCCAAAAGAATTTTTGCGTTTCAAAGCTTTAAGCGTCACCCCAAATTGATATCAGTTGTTTTGGAAGGAGGAAGAAGGACTTGCGTCACATTTCCCTTTTAAAAGGGTTTTTGTTGTGATATCAGTACTTTTGGAAGTTTCGGCTACTACTTTCATGGGCAAAAATGATCCCCTCAACTTACTCTACAATATATCAAAAGTTTTTTTTTGAGCCGCCGCCGCCGCCAAACCGAGCCGCGGCGGCTACTACTTCCATGGGCGAAAATAATTACCTCAACTTCCTCCACAACATATCAAAAGTTTTTTTTAAGCCGCCGCCGCCGCCAAACCGAGCCGCGGCGGCTACTACTTCCATGGGCGAAAATAATTACCTCAACTTCCTCCACAACATATCAAAAGTTTTTTTTAAGCCGCCGCCGCCGCCAAACCGAGCCGCGGCGGCTACTACTTCCATGGGCGAAAATGATCACCTCAACTTCCTCTTCAACATATCAAAAGTTTTTTTTTTGAGCCCCCGGTCCATTTTCCGCCATTTTGGCGGTCACCCCTATACACTACACACCCAACCCAACATCTTTCCCTTTGACACCAAACCTGTATCTCGAACACCCAACCATGTCTTATACAAAATATGCTTCCGTACACACACATACATATGGGCTTTATATGGCGCCTTCTAAGAGCCCTGGCGCCCAAACGAGGCCGGTAACCCCCCTTTTTTAAAATCTCATATGGCGTAGAATGCCCAGCCGAAGGTCCCTGCAAAATTTCAAGAAAAGATATCGAGCCGTTTTCGAGAAAACTCCAAAAAAGTGGGTTTTCATACAAATGGCTCTGGAACTAAGTAACTAACTAAGTAACTAAGTAACTAACTAACGTAGGATGTTTCCATTAACTTTGGTTTCTATAAAAGTGCACATTTTGTATGGAAAATGACGATTTTCTAAAGGTCATATCTCCGGATCCACTGGACCGATTTTAATGAGTGAAAAGACATTTCGCCTTAGAATTTTCCGTAGAATCCAGGAAAAATATTTTCCGGGGGGTACGTCGCAAGGGGGGGAAGTCAAAACTTAGCTGTATATATGGTTCCGAAGTCTACGAAAAAAAATTTTCTGAATTTTTTGCTCGTGGGGACTTGCGTCACGGGCGCATTGCTACCGCGCGCCCATGATAAATGGAATATCTTCCATCATTCAACGAAAACAAATATTTTCATTCGCCAGGTTAATGGATCTATTGAGGTAAACGTCCAGTTTAGGGGTCAGCTTTGGGAGGAACGATGAATGTTGGACATAGTAGACAACTTCAACTAACAAATATAATACTCGAGAGATTGCACTAGTGACCTGTTCGGACAGTTTTTCTGTACGAATTCCAAACAATTATTTTTTGTTCAAAATATTGCGACTCATGTGTTAAATCCGCCAACATAATAAATTTTCAAGAATTCGTACGTTAAAAGTTATATCGGTGTTTGTAAACATTGAATTGCGGACTCCCTTTTTGAATGTCCCTGTTCCCTCATCAGTACTTGCTTCACACATTCACTTGCAGTGTTTTTTTTTTGGCGTATTTGTTTATCCGGGGAAAACGGTATCTTAAAAAAATATTTAAATTATTATTTCAGCAGCTAACATAGTGGTCCATACATATGTTGCTCGGATACACATTAAACGTTCCTTTACACAACTGGGGTTCATTCCTCCTTCCATTTTGTTTGTAAACGCTTCACATAACAAAGAAAGCAGGTGAAGAACACTGACTTCTTAATTATAAACTTTCCCAAAAATATATCGACTGCATCGTTTAAGAAGAGTTTGAATTTGAAAATTCAATTATTTTGTTTTTGCAACGTCAAGCACATCAATGCGTCACTGTAGATTATAAAATCAGCGATAGAATTTACGTAGTTCATTTGCGCTATATTCGCAGTCTTTTATTCTTTTTTTGTGTATTGTATCGCTGTCTCTTATGTCTGTATAGCTATAGCCACCATATGCAGTATCGAATTAGTTCTTCTGGTTTTGTAATGTTGATCGAGAAATACATAACTCTTTTCATACAATATTTTATTAAAACATACAGCCAGTTCCAGTTGTTTAAATTGACATTAAGTGAGTAAATGTTTTCAAATTTATCACGTTCGTTGGCTGTCAATTTCATAATGTTCTGCTGTAGTTTCGGTGCCTTTAGTCATTTCCTATTATATTACTCCTCGCATATTGTTATAACGCATTTAAATCATTGGACTCTGTTTGTTGTCAAAAGAATGGGGTAGGTACTTAACTTATGCACACCTTCGTTCTAAATGAATAATTTTGTGATCATTTATTATCGAAATTCAGAAATGAAGGCTCAGTTCCATTGTATTGCGGAAGGTTTCAGGCCTCAGGCTGCTGAAACAGTTTCCAAATGTAAAAGACTGTTGTGAATCATTTTTACTCATTTACGGAGTGCCCAGACTAGAAGTGAGCGGGTCGCACGAAACTCGAAAAAAAACGACCCGAAGCCGCATCAATTTGACGGGTCGGTTCGGGTTTTTGTTTTCTTTTGTTATCGGGGAGTGTTTTCGCTTTTTTTCGGATCCGGTCGGATTCAATGACTTCAACTAACCCAACCCGCTCCGAAAAAATTTACTTCAGAGTCTGGTTTCTAACAACTCTTACTCACTGGTAAATTTTTTGAAATTATGAAGCAAATTAAACTCGTTTCTAATCGTCGAAGATGTATGTTTGCTCAGAAGGAAACATGATTTTTGGACTCGTACGAACTAACGAGGCATATCCGTCTACAACAGCGTCTTTAACCAGTCGAATTGGGAGGACGTGAATTTTCAATTTTGTTCCACAGGAAGGTAATCAAAAAAGAAAATTTGGGATTGAAAGTGGGCAAAATCAGTCAACGATAGCGTGCGTGCTTTATGAATAGCCTCTTACACTTATCGATGCCCCTGACGTGACTAATTTTCTCTAAAATTCAATGTAAACGCAGACAGCAAATACGCAGTTGAATATGGCACTTATTTTGGGTTCTTTATTGACATTTCATAGTAGATCCTTTTGATTTTTGATCGGGTTCGGTTCGGGTCGGGTTTGGAAAAAAGGTCGACCCGCATACCTCTAGCCCAGACCCAGTCAAATGCTTTGCAACTGTCGATGGATTCTAAGGAATTCGGGACCACAAACATACATCACCTGTCACGATGCTAAATAAGACTTTGACCAACCCTTTTCTTTCAACATTTCTTTACGCTAATTCAAATATGTACGATGTAAACGGATATGATACGTTTACCACAATGTTTTGTCGAGGAAGTTGACAGATTTTCAAAACCTTTTTTGCTGAAAGGTAATAGAAACATAGAAGGGACCCGTACGTATCAGAATAGATGCGGCAAACAGAGTTGATGTTACGAAAAGACTGGAACGTATTTAAGTAAATATTGCGTTCACATTAGACTGTATTGGAAATTGCCCGTAGGGCAATTTTGAAAAACCCGTCCGAAGTAACGGAGTAAAAAAATTCTCCGAACGCACAAAATTGACCTCCAAATAGACAAAAATGTTCTCCTCAATTTTGTCTACATTATAGAAAAAAACTATTTTTTGGGCTAGGGCCGACCTTAGTACTGACCTAGGGCCTTAAATAAAGGCCTCGGATACATACTTCCATAGACAAAAATGTTTCCCTCAATTTGCTCTGCAACATAGCAAAAAACATTTTTTTATGCTAGGGCCGACCTTAGGACCGACATGAGGCCTACTTGAGCCCTAAGCACAGGCAAAAATTCTTCTATAAATTGTCGGCCGTGCCGAGATCTTTCAAACAAAAAAAAGTTTTTGAAAATCGGAAGAGATTTACTCGAGTTATGTACAAAAAACACGAAGGGCCCTAACAAAGACTCTTTTTTAGTGCCCTAGCTAAGACCAAAGACTCAAATCGAAAAATGTTTCTTCCACAAATTGTCGATCATGCCCAGATCTTTCAAAAAAAAAATGAAAATCGGTAAAGATTTACTCTAGTTATGTACAAAAAACACATAGAGCCCTAGCAGAGACTCGTTTTTAGTGCCCTAGCTAAGTCCAAGGACTCAAATTAAAAAAAATTTCTTCCATAAATTGTCAACCATGCCCAGATCTTTCAAACAAAAAAAACTATGAAAATCAGAAAAGATTTACTCGAGTTATGTGCAAAAGACCAAAAACCACTTAAACGGCCCTAGCTCGGCGGCCCTTTGGCCGACAGTGCCCAGATTCAATCCATAAAATATTTTTCGACTACCTTTCAGGAAAAAAAAGTTTTTGAAAATCGGTCAAGATTTACTCAAGTTATCGTGTTGACGGACAGACAGACCGACAGACAGCCAGACCGACAGACAGACAGACAAACCGACAGACGGACATTGTTTTTTTCGCTGATTTGTCATCTGGAGGCACCAAAAAATGTTTGTCCCTTGCTCCTGGGTTCGAATTCGCAATGTAACAAACGAGGTAGTAAACGCATCAGACCTTCGAAAAAGTGATGAAAAATGTGGTTTTGTCGGCAAAATTTTTCAACCCCTAAATCGAAAATTGCTCCTTAAAGGTTCTTCATGAAACCTATGAACCTCAGACAACGAACGGACGAACAAACAAATTTATGGAAATCGGTTGATTGGTTGCGGCTGTAGCAGAGCCTATTATTTGGGATTTTTTTTATACTTTTTTGGGAAATTTTGATTTCAGTCCCTCACAACACTCATAACCGGTTGAAAACAATGCCATTGTGTTACATTATCCTATACGAGAAATATTTGTTGAGCGCTCTGAGGGTCTTTACGAGGGTAGCCCTAGTGCATATCTGAGCCATCACACTTCGCAGAAAATACAAATAAGTGCCAAAATGAAGGTATTGGAGCGTAATGAAGATTGAAATTTAAAAATACAAATTTTGCTGAGCCGACAATCCAAAATTTCGAATTTTCAACTTTTCTGGAAAGAGATGCCCTTCATCACAAAGTTTACTATTGAATTATTTTTTGGAAATTTTTTATATTTTTTTGGGAAATTTTGGCAATTTTTGGGAAATTTTGGGGAAATTTTGGGAAAGTTTACAGAATTTTGGGAATTTGTTCCCAAATAATAGGCTTTGGGCTGTATGATTCACAAAGTGCATACAGTGACTTGTTTAGTTGAGAGAATATTAGAATGGTATTGTGAGAAGGATTAAGTGAAAGGCTGGAATATTTAGGTCCGATACCTCTACTTATGACGTCAGGTTGACCCTAAACCAAAAACATTCTTTCTTGCTATATTGATGAGAAAATTGGGAGGAACACTTTTGGCTGCAGAAGTGGTCTTTGGGGCCTTAGGTCGGCCCGAACCTATACTGAAAGAAATAACACATCGAGTATGTTGTACAGGTACCACCTAGGTAAGTTTTTTAAATCAAACTTCCGCTATAATTCAAGTTCAAAGATGAGCAAAATCGGGTGTTCCAGAGATATGGTCGAAAAAGTGACCAAAAACATCTCACAAAACTGGGAAATCGGGTCAGTGGTCTGGGCACTGGAACCAATACTTACTTACTTACTTAACCCACCCTACAACCCATTAAGGGTCTTGGCCTTCTCCAACATGCTTCTCCAACCGGACCTATCCTCAGCTAACGTCTTCCAGCTGGTTATAGACACTGGAACCAATGGAATGGACGAAATTGAGTTTCTTGGCCATGTGCCAAAGCAGATAGATATATTTGCTCAACTATGCAATATGGAGATTAACTATCAAATGCAAAGTTTTAGAGAATAAAATTTTAGAGAACGCGTGTTTCAGGGTTTTAGGGAAAAATGGCACAATCCTTGAATAATACCATTTCTGAAATTGGGCGAGATGACCCATATCTCTAAAACTGTGGGAGTTAGAAAGTTGCTTCCAAAGGCAAAGTTGTAGAGGATAAAATTTGAGAGAAAACGTGTTACAGGGCTTTAGGGAAAAATCATCGAATCCCGGGATAAAGCAACTTCTAGAATTAAGAGTGTCACAACTCATGATTGGTCCTACTGAAATTAGCCGTAGCCTTTCTACTAGCGGTGCCCATCCCGCGCATTCATTCTAATTATGCAGTACTACCCTAGCCCTACTGTTAGACACGTAATTAAAAACAATATACACTGAAAAAAGGAAAATTTTACTATACTTCGGGCATGTAAGTTAGCCACACGGTATGTATAGTTTCCGGCTCATATGTTAGCGTACATAAGAGACGGAAGTTAACTTGCCACATGTTTAAAATTTTCAATTTCACCATATGGGTAACATATGGGTTGTAATTTTTTTTCTTTTGAATTCTGAGTGTGTTATACAGAATTCCATTTTGCAATATTTACTGTGTACTCTTGAACGCAATGAAAGTAAAATATTTTTATCACACATCATGGTGATGGTATGGTTAACATATATGCCGGACGTTAGTATACATGCCCGAAGTAAGTTCCGAAAAAAACTTATCGTGGTCGATTTTGTACTTCAGGCACGTAAGTTAACGTCCAGCACGTACGTTTTTTTTATCAGTGTATTATTTACAATCGATTTTGTTACTCCGCCGAAAAAATCGCTATAAATTATGTCACCACCGTCGCAAAAAAATTTTCAGCTAGCCGATTTCGCCGCCGCCGCATTTGTTAAATCAAAATTTCGCCGCCGCACAAAACATTGGACTGTTTGCTCATTTCTATATGAAGATACGTTCGAGTATTTTTGCAACATCTATTCTGTTTGCCACAACTATTCTGTTTGCCACATCTATTCTGATACGTTATGTTATGTTATGTTTTTTGCTATGTTGTCCAAAAATTTGAGTCGGGCTCGGGCCGGTTGGTTCTTATAATGGTATGAGAAAGTAGCGGTCAAACTTGAGTCAAATTTAAAACAAATTTGAATCGAACTTAATGTTAAAGCCAAATTTGGCTCAGGTTTGATCAAATGTAGCTCAGATTTGGCCAAAATTGGCTCAGGTTTGGTCAAATTCGGCTCAGGTTTTTAACTCAGATTCGACTCTTAACGGGTGATCGGAAAGTAATGAGACAAGTTTTTCAAGGCTGATAATTTTGTTTTCACGAAATCAAAAGTTGTCGACGCTCTTTATTATCACGAATGTATTCCAAATACAAGATTCTGACAAATTATAAGATCGATAGTGGTCCATTTTTGCCGATTTTTTCAAGCATTTTCTTGATTCTGCACATCATACGCCCGATCATCTTCAAATCGATTTCCTTGAGCTTCATAATGATACGCCGTTTGAGCTGCTTCATTGATTTATCTTCCCAGCCACCTTCGTAGACCTTCGCTGACAAAATTCCCCAGAAATTTTCAATGGGACGGGCCCTGGGTATGTTTGGAGGGTTCAATGGTTTCGGTACGAAATTGTTGTTATTTGCCCTCAGCCAATCGATGGTCTTATTTGCGTAATTTGCACTAGCCAGATCTGGCCAGAAGAATCAAAAGAAGAATCGTCGTTCATATGATGCTTTTCGATGAATTTTTTCAGTTTTTTCAAACAACAATCGATATAATTCTCCTTATTGATGGCGAAACCCTTGGTTGAACACATGAACGGTTGAGACACACCGGCGCTGGAGATAGCCAACCAAACAATCATTTTCTCCTCGAATTTTTTTTTTTTTGCCAGCGAACTTCACCTCATCTGGGGTCTCCCGAATGTCGGACGTGTAAAATCCAGCGTTACCTGACACTGAATGGTTCGAGAATGTGAAATATTTCTCATCATCGATTATCACAACTTTCTGACACCCTTTCAGCAATTTACGCAACATTTTGCACTTTTCAGGCACTTCAATGACCTGTTTCTTTGCGTATTTCGGTGATTTGATACGTTTTCTATATTTTACACCTGCTCTGGCCAAATTCACGCAAATAATTGACTGCGAAACACCATATTTACGAGCCAATTTACGAGCCAAACGCCGATCTTCTCTGAAGCGAATTTCTTCAAGTTCTGGAGCTTTCTGGCTTTGAACTTCGATGAACGACCACTTTTAGTTGCTCTTTCAGCTGGGAGGTTATGTTCGAATCGACTTATCACTCTATACACAGTTGCTTTTGGCACTCCTTCTACTAAAAAGTGTTTGGCGACGACACTTTTTGACTTATGCTCGAGCATTTTGAATATGCGTTTCCGAATATGTTCACTTTCTCCCACCTTCATCGCGAAAATATGCAAATCTTACACAAAATCGAATTGATATCAACCCAATGAACGTGTATGACATTAAAAATGAAAGTGCTAAAGTTTTATCTAAACGGTTCATGACGTTACATTTCGGTCTCATTACTTTCCGATCACCCGTTATTTGACCAAATTTGACTCAGATTTTGCCAAGATTCGACTCTTATTTGACAAAATTTGACTCAGATTTTACTAAACTCAACATTGATTTTTCCTAATTTGACTCAGATTTAACTTCTATTTGCCCTAATTTGACTGAGATTTGGCAAAAATCGAGTCGAGTTTGGCCTAATTTAACTCAAATTTGGCCTAATTTAACTTAAATTTGGCTAACTTAACTCAAATTTGGCCTAATTTAACTTAAATTTGGCTAACTTAACTCAAATTTGACCTAATTCGACTCAAATCTGGCCTAATTTGACTCAAATTTGGCCTAATTTGACTCAGATTTGGCCATAATTTGTCTAAGCTGAAAACGTGCACAGCCCGGGCATTCACATAAAGAAGCTACCGTCACTTAATCAGTGTGTAATTAGTAATTTATTAAAATCTCATTATTTCTCGACACCGATATCTATGGTGGAATTCTTCAAGCAATTTGTTTTCTTCAAGAAGTTCTAAGAAAATTGTATTGTTACAATTCTAGTAAAACAATTACCAAACTTTATCAAAATAAAATTATGTGAAGCTATCAACACCAACTTTATATCCATTTACTTGGAATGAATTTTATTTTTAATTCACATGCGCATTTAACCAAAACAACAGAAGAAAATGATGAAGAACATGTGCGTAAATAAAATTCTTGCGAATATTTATTTATTAAACGTATCCTTGGAATTCTTTCCATACATACAACGAGGAAACAACAAATTTCCCACACCTGTTACCCTACTTTCACGCTGCAAGAAAGTTTAGATTTATTTCTTTTGCTAATTTTTTATTATATATTCCAAGGTCCCATATTTCTTTCAGATCATTTGAAATTGTAAACATAAACAATAAAAACTACTTAACAAAAACAAATAAACATCAAAACAAATTTGTCACACACCTCCTTTTTTCCGTTTAACGAATCGAATCTCTAGAATGAATTAAAAATATAAAATATGCGACAATTCTTGTTTTCGTTATTGCTTTTGCTCTCTACCTAACTCACAACATAACAAGAATACAGGAACAACAAACTTCTAACGAAATAACATTATTTAAATTTAGCGGCTGGTATGATTAAGAAAGTAGGAAACCTTGATTCAAGAAAAAAACATTTTATTATTTAAGTTTCTTCAATATGCACATTAAGTGTGTCTGTATTGTATCGTACGATCAATTCCTATTGAGTAAAATTAAGTCGCAAAACAAGCCTTTGAATTCAACCAATAGCAGACGGCATACATGTCGCGTGATATGAAATGTAAGTTGAGTGAAAATCTGCTGATCGGTATAACATTAGTCGACTGTTACAATCGTGCATTGGTATGACGTAGCGACAGATGAACATGTTTAATTAATTGGTTAAAAGACAACTTTTGTGAAATGATTGTAGCAATTGTTTGGATACACAATTTATTTTCAGATTTTTCAAAATTCTATGTACACTCTATTGAGCTATCACAAAACTTTGATGCACAAACATTTCTCGCTAAAAGCATTTCACTAAAAGCTAGTAGAAGAATAAATCGAATTCAAGCAAATGCATACCCTTTTCCGCATTGTTTCTATTCAATATTTTATGAATGTTACGTATTCCCATATGCATTTGAAATTACATTATTTTATTTAATTTTTGTTGTTGTTGAACATTATGCATCAAGTGCAATACGTCATTCCGAATTCAATGCATTACGGTTGACTCGACTGATATTTTTCCAATGCACTTTGAGTAACTACGCTGCGAAAACATGGGTTTTTTCATGCAAGATTTTTTAATGATGATATTTTCATTGATGATGTGCTGTAGCCTTAAACTTTTGAACAGAATTCTAGTCATCATCCTTATTATACTTTATAGACCATTAATTACCTTTTGGTGTGAAATCATAGTGCCTGAATGATATACAATTCACCTACCTGCCGCCTAGAGATGAGCGGGTCGACCATTTTTCGAAACCCGACCCGATAAAATTTTTCGAAACCCGAAACCCGAACTGTTTCCAAGCCCGGCCCGGACCGAACCCGACCCGATTAAAATTTTCCAAACCCGAAACCCATGAACCCGAAAAAAAACAATTCGGGTTCGGGTCGGGTTTTTCGATGTTTCGGGCAACCCGCTCACCCCTTCTGCCGCCTTATTATCCGCCAATGATATGGTTTGATCGTCTACGTCGTCTAGTCATAATTCCCAATCTTCTAAAACCGTTTTAATTGTGTTTGAAAACCTCCTTTTTGATCTACGTGCCCGAACCAGCGCAGACCGACAAGACCTCTAAATTTTTCTCCTCCTCTGAAGGTTCCCAAATATGTGAACTCAAAAACTTGTTGAGCTTGCTCCGGAGTTCTCGACACCTCAAATTTTTGCTCATTTGGGAGCCAAAAACACAATTTCGCCAAATAACAATGTTTGCTATTTTCGTCCTTTTTGTATGGAAGCTTCGTAAAATTTGTGCGGTTATCCCCTTCGAAAGTCTTACATTGTATGCATGTTCGCCGCCAGCGAAAATCATTTATTAAACGTATGTATACCCCCTGTGGAAATCATTCATTACATGTATGGTTACCGATTTAACTAAGGATCCGAGTGGGTCGACCCACAATTTCAGCGGCTCGACCCACACCTAACCCACAGTTGCAGAAGTCACAGAAATCGTTTTTCTGTGCGTTCTAAACTATGGGTCAGGTATGGGTCGACCCGCTAAAATTGTGGGTCAGATGTGGGTCGACCCACTCCGATCCTTAGATTTAACCGCTGGTTATGAGGTATGAGCCAACAAGCGAATTGAAGGATATTATGCACGAGCGGTGGATAAACAAAAAAACATGTTCGATCGAAGCAAAAACTAAAAAAACTAATTTGAAAACAAAAAGAAACTAAATGGAATTAACAAACTAAAAACTGAAAAAAACTAAGAAAACTTCCACAGATGTCCCCCATATTTCCTTATATTTTTCGGCGGTAAGTCGTATGCTTTCTTCTCTTTTAAAAGCGTTTACAATCAAGTTGACACCCTCCATCCTATCTGAGTGCGTCCCTTTTCCGATACCCATCCGTTGAAGCCAATGTATGTGGTTACAAAACCAGACTCAGTGTATCAAAAGGAGGCATTCTTTCGTCCGGTGATAGATTCTCTCATAAGGAATCTGCACGAGAAAGTCATTACTTTGTTAGGCTGCTCGGATGATCTGACCATACTGATTAGAGGAAAGTTTGAGAGTACGCCAGGGAACCAAATTAGGGACTCAGTGAAGATTGTTGGAGAATGGAGATTGGTGCCGGAAAAACGACCTTGCTGTAAATCCGAAGAAGACCAAGCTAGTGTTTTCTAGTAAAAGGCACACATGCTGGTGGGTAAAGTAAGACTCTTTGGAAAAGACAATGAGCTAAGCTCTCAAGCCAAATACCTTGGCGTTATACTTGACAGTAAGCTCAATTGTTGCGAAGGCGAAAGCTTTTGCGGCGCAGGACAGACTGGTACAAAATGGGTGGTGGACTCCGAATCTTTAGCATGCCGAGGAATCGGATGAAAGCATCATTCGACTTTGTTATGAACTTTCAAGTTGACTTTCCGGATACAGAAGCCTGGTCAAGTGGAAGTACGAATATACCTAACTGGAAGGATCAGATTTACTGATGGATCGAAATTAGCCGGAGGCTCGGGAGCTGGGGCTTTTAACTTAGAGACCGAAGCGGCGGCTGGCATAGTCTGGGCAGTCATAACCGCAAATCCCTATTACTCAGTCACTTTTTAGAGTGTTAAAGAATTGGGTTAAGGCTCAGCACGCAGAGTGCTGTGAAGCCTTTGATGGATTACAGCATACGAAATGCTTCATAGAGGGTCTAAAGAACTTATAAGCATGCAGAGGACGCATCGGCTTAGTTGTTGATGCGATTACCTCAAAAAATAGCCCAGAAAACCACTTTTTCGAGGGGTTAGGACCGAATGTCAAAAGAAAAATATTCCCAAACAAAATATTCCTGTGGTCAAAATATCCCCAGACAAAATAACCTAACATAATAACCACAACTTTTCCATTATAAAAAAGGACAAAATATCCCCTCAGACAAAATATCCACACTCAAAAATTAAGAATATTCAATGTGAAGTGTACTTAGCGCCGCAGGCCTGAAATAAAAAACCAAAAAAGCGGGGTCGAGGGGCGGCAGCCACCGAAAAGAGGGGTCAAGAACCCCCTTGTGGGGTCTAAGGGGCGGAGCCTCTAGCGAGGCTTGGGGCAGCGTCCCATTTACGTAAGGCCGCCTGCAAGGCTTACAAAAGCCCGCTGCAGGTGCGGGGGTGAAGGGGCAGAGACCCCCAAGCACACAATATAATATCTAATTAATAATACCTACCTATTTTCGCCATTTCTGAGTAGACATTACATCTGGGGATATTTTGTTCGTTTTTTGTGGGATATTTTGTCTAGAGACATTTTGCCCGGGGATATTTTGACTATCCCTTTTTCGATCATTTCTCCGGACCTAGTCGGTCGATTTAGCTCATCTTCGAACTTGAAACCACTAGTTTGAATATCTTTCAGGAAAAAAGTTCATTGAAATCGGAGTTGATTTACTCAAGTTATGTTCATAACGGACAGACGGACATTTTTTATTGCAAGTTTCGCATCTCTAGACATCCCCAAATTGTTTCCCCTAACACTCTGCCTCGAAATCAAAATGTTACAAACGGCACTGTAAGCCTAATATCCCCTTTGTACTTCGTACGGTGCTAAAAATCTTCTGACCACTTTCAAATATAGACCTGAGACGGACGGCATAGTTACTCGAAACATCAGATGTGTTTGTGAGAAACATGTATCGAAAAATCTGAAAATTTGTTTTTGATGATAGACAGAACAAACATGTGGAATGTTTGTCGCGAAAATGTCTCAATATTAACCGTAAAGTAGCGATTACCGTAAATTTTTTAAAAACCGGTCAACGGTAATACCGAAAGTTTTGAGTAAATTTGCCGGTAATTTGTATTACACGCAAATCGGTCGATATGTTCAATTTTAGATAATCAAATCGACAAATAATCTGCGACGAATGTTGAATGAGGCGTATGGACAATTTGAAAGAGAAGATCGTCCACATATATCGAGTTAAGTTACCATGAAAGCTATGACACTCCAATTTCCATAATTTCTCCATTTTCAATGAAAGTATCTAACCATGTAGGACCTCAATATTTAAGGAAAAATGAATTTCATACACAAGATGAGATTTACTAAATTATCAGACTCTTCGCACTCAATATTGGTCATTTTACACTCCCCAGTAGCAGGGTAATCCTTTCCAAATCAATATCTTCAATTTAAGTCATCAATCCTCTGTATAGTCCAAATTCGAAATCGGACGCCCATATTTCTCAAATCGACCTATATACCTTGTTTTTTGGTCCCACTCTGTCCTCCTTCACCAAACCTACCTAAATATTTCATTTCATTTCATTTCATTTATTCCATAAAACATGCCAAGGTTACCCTTATGCAACATAATGTTGGGCATGTTAAAGTAAATATTTATACAATAATTTTCAATACTGACAGAAAGCGAATATTTACGACGTATTTAAAAAAACAAGTTTTCAAGAAACAACAACAGCTAACAAGACTACTCAATTGAAGACCAATAATACAAATGAGCGCAATGGTCTATCTTAGGACAGGAGACAGTTAGCCTCACTACACCAAACTAAAACCACTGGAGCTATGTGCTCTCCTCCAAGACATGAAAAAGAGAAACAAAATTTAAAGTACTCCCGATAGAACGATAGGCAGAATTATGGCGGGCTTTCACCGCATAAACCCTGCCAAACCGACAAATGCAAGTCAGCCATAACCACGTTCTAGAAATCAATGCTCAGTAATTCGAAAGTCTATGCTGAAAGATATTATACGAGCCAGAATTTCTCACCGCAGCCGGCAGAGCGTTCCAATCAATGACCTTGCGAACAAATAACGATTGACTACTGCTAATGTTATTTACTTTAGGCACGATCAAATGGCAGGTCCTAGCCGAGTTCCCTTTCACCAATAACTCGAACAAGTACGAAGGCGTGCCTGTCACCATAAGCTTGTAGAGAAAGCTCATTGCTCTATGTCTAAAATGTTCTTCCAGCCCTGAACCCAAAAATCGAGTGACATAAGACGAAACTCTGTCAAACTTCCTCAGTCCATAAACATACCTGACAATGGAGTTAAGAGCCCTGCCAAGCATCTTCGTCGCTGCCACATCCAAGCCGTACGAATAGACTTCTGAACAATAATTGAAGTAGGGCATAAGCAACGACAATGCCAGTAAACGTCGTGTCTTCCGTGGTGTCGACCTTGCAAAGGGCCACAGACTCCTCAGCCCAGCTAAAACCCTTTGGCAAACATACTCCACATGGTCATTCCAGGACAATCGGTAGTTCACCAAAAACCCCAAGTTCTTAACTTCTTGCGAGAACTCAATTACAGACCCATTAAAAGTAATCTGTGGGAATTCAACGAACTCCTTGGTACCCGTAGCCACTAGGACTCTAAACGCTACAGTTCCATCTTCAGCAGAAACAGGCTCTATCCTAATGTTGCTGTTAGAACCCATAACAAGCGCCTGCGTCTTACCCGCGTTCAGGTGAAGACGATTTGTTACAGCCCACTCGCTTACGGCCTTTAGGTCATCATTGATCTCTGCAGCACATCTTGAGACATCGGTGGTTGAGAATAATTTGTATAACTGAACATCATCAAATATCTTAAAATAGGACCTCTCTTTTCAGTATTTCATTTCAATTGAAAGAGACTGAATTCTCATAACACAATTGGACTCGACCGACACAGAAAATGTAATCTTGACTAACTTTTTATAAAGTGATAAAGTGAAAATATTCTACTGTAAAAACCGGTAAACAAAATTTTATTTACCGGTAATCGGTAATCGCCATAATCGGTTTTTACCGGTTTTTATTTACCGGTTGCATTCCCTACCGTAAACATTGTAATGTTTTCCCCAAACATAATTGGAAAGAATTTATGTTTGAACCGAGTACTGAGTCAATCATGACACTTCGTTCAGGGAGTTGCGGGAAACGTGCAATTTTTGCATATGTTTTCAAATGGTAACATTCACACAATGAGCGGAAATTCTGAAGAAAAATTTGTAATCAAAAGCTCTTACTCGGGAAATTTTACAATGATCCTGAACAATAGTGAAGTGTTCTAAAAGTGTCAACATTCAGTAAATTAGTTTCAATCAGCTAATATTGCGAAAATAATTTTTTTAATTTTATTTTGCAAATACTAACGGTCGAATGTATCAAAACAGTAGTTTCGTTGATATTATTACGGGAAGTGCTGTTTTCAAGCACTTGAAATTTGATGTTAAGAAAATTATTTTTGTGGTCTACAAGTTCTAAACGATGAATTCACACCTGATCTTTGAGTGATGAAGATCTGAAAACATAATATTCAATATTTTAGGAGAAATATGATTTCGTAACTTTGGTTTTGATAGGAAACTCGGTAAGTTACGGAAACTTTCTTACACAGTTACGGTAACTGTCGGTAACATTTATTATTTTTACTTTCGTGCTTTTGTCGAGTTTATGCGTGAATTTCAATGGACGATTGAAGTCAATAATAAAAAAATACTGAGATATACTTTTTCGAGGATGTTAAAAGACAAAATTTAAATTTTGTAATTTTTCGATGTTTTTTTAAGCTTGTAGGAACTGCTTTCGAATTTTGATTGCAATATTTAACCAACTCGAATTTAATTAAAATTTAGAAGCGGACACAACCGTAGCGGAGTTACCGTAATTTTAGCCTAAAAACTTTTTTTAAATATCAAAAATAAATGATTCGAAGTGGTCAATTTTGGTACCGTTGGTAGTAATTCCCTCAGTCCTCTGTGGAAATTATGTGAACGGCACATTTGACTCACAGACCGTTCATTTCGGTGGTGTAAGTGTACATCTCGGCACATTCTACCATTAAAAAAGATAATTGATGTCCAGCCAGCCGTCGATAAAAGTTGATAGGAAGCCGAGGATGAGCAAATGTGAAATTATGTGAAATTAGAAAAAATGTGAAAATCACGTATTTTCGTATACTTCAAATTTTAACATTCTTGTTAGGTGTAAGTTAAAAGCACATGAATAATTATGTCGTAGCGAAATTAAAATATGACTTTTTCACTTCTAAACCAATTTTTTGGCTCAGAGTATGTTAAGAATAATGGAAGAATTGAAGCGAAAAGCGAATGAATGCAATTGTTTGATGTAAATTTTAGGTAATCTGAAATATGTTAAATACTTCAACTAAATGAAATGAAACCAAAATTTGTAAGGCAGGCCTTACTGAATTGTTACTAGAGAATCATTTATTTATCGGTCACTTTCATCCATAGAATGGCTTAGTTAGTTATTTTCGCAATATTAACTAATTGACACTAACTTACTGAATGTCGACACTTTTAGAACACTTCACTATTGTTCAGGATCATTGTAAAATTTCCCAAGTAAGAGCTTTTGATAACAAATTTCGAATTTTTCTTCAGAATTTCTGCTCATTGTGTGAATGTTACCATTTGAAAACATGTACAAAAATATCACGTTTCCCGCAACTCCCAGTATACTTTTTTAACGAAGCACTTCTGTAATTTATAAAAACAGAAAAATGCTAGAAATCAAATAAAAATACTTGCAGTCATGAATAGTCAAAAATAGTTCGGAATTTCGTTCAGCAATTTTTCCGATACGACGTTTTGTTAGTGTGGGCCTCATAAAAGAAAACTAAAAAAAAACAAAAACTAATAAAACAAAAAAATCATAAAAACTAAAAAACGAAAAAAAACTATGTGAAAAAAGCCAGGTTCGAACGATATTACCGTTTATCCACGCCTCGATTATGCAAATGAGCAAATTCTGGCTAAGTACCTAAGTTCTAATAAAAACGAAAGTACTAAAATGCTAATTCACGCATATAATCGAATCCGAACACAGCTTTGGGGATAAGCATACATGTCATGCTCAACTTCCGTATGGTACAGCCCAAAAATAACTTACACTAGATGCTTGCAAATCATTCATTAATTCGGAATCTACTTTGTGAACTCTCTAACTCACTGGTGTGTTTTTAAGGAGCTCGGTTTGGAAACTGTTATTTTGACGCGTGCGGTTGCGTGCCTCGCTTTCGGCTCGAATGCGCAACTTCTGCGCTTGTCAAAATAATAGTTTCCAGGGTATTTTGCTTGAAAACACAATTCGACTCGTATAAAAAAATTACCCCTCATGTTATGAATGATTTCCTCCGCATCCACTGCAATACACTATTTTTATTGCTGACAAATGATACAAAATTTAGATTATTGTACATATACATAAAATCTGTAAAAAACAATACGTAAAAGTAAAAAGAGGGCGATTAAAACCGGCGTAGTTCGCTTTGTTTTAAATTACGAACCATACCTACGTAAGCAAATAATAATGACGCAACACCAAAACGATAAAAGTATGTATTCTCATGTGCCACGAAAGTTGTTCATAAGTTCTCGTTCCTCTTGAAAACATCAAATGAAATAAGCGATAACACAATTTTCGAATTTACGATGATCTCCCCTTTGAGCTACACTTATAAATAAAATCAATTTGGCATGTCAACAAATATGATAAAGCTTTATCATCGAAGCTTTCAGACTTTCGGGTGAAAAATTAGGAAAAAGTGTGGAACGATTTTTATCCAAATTTTTAGACTAATGCGCTTACCGCGACGTCGTTTGTGTCAATATTGTACCGGGACGATATCTAAATATCGCGCTCTCGTAGAATTTATATTAAAATTTGGAGCATTTGTCAGCCGAACGGCCGCTAGCTTTATTAAGACACACTCAACATTTTTTTACATTTCCATTTTCAAAAATCACCCCTTTTTTTAACATCTTAACTACGAAGGGCCATTCGCCTCAAAAATTTCGCCTGCTTCGCTATAATCATCTCATTGTCTTTCGAACATCTTATTTACGCAGGGCCATTCGCCTCAAAAATTTAGCCTGCGCCTGCGGCGCAAAAACCATCCCATTTTCTATTAAACATCTTGTTTGCAAAAGGCCATTCGTCTCAAAAATTTCGCCTGCGGCGGTAAAGGGGTTATTATATTGAGCGCGATGCGAATCGCATCGCGTAAGGTTTGTGTGAAAGCTCAACTTGACAGAACAAAACTTTTTTTTGTCAAGTTGAGCTTTCATACAAGCCTTACGCGATGCGACGCTCAGTATAATGACCCCTTAATAGTATTATTTTTATCAAGTATCTAACAAATTCTATGTAAGACGAGGTTATACTACTTAAGATTTTATCCCCCCCCCCCACTCCTTCAGTCTTATCAGGTAGAAACATGGGCAAAAAACCTCTCGCCTATGCCACAGAAATCGTTGTTTAGGGCCGAACCAGAGCATCGCCCGATGGGCCGTTTGGTAGCCAGTCCGGGCCATTTTTCGGCGCAATATTGAGCTGGGAGGTTACTCCCGTCACCGTCGTTTGTATTTGATTCGTCCATTCCAAGTTTAGTGGACTGGAGTAAAGGAAGCACCGAATATAGACAACAGATAAAGGCCAGGTGTGGGATTAAAATGAATAAGGTTGGAGTTTGGATTAGAATTGGGCGAGTGGTTGGGAGAGATACATGAAATAAGTAATGGCCCTTTTCTATTTTTACACTCGGCCATATACTAAAAAAGATTTAATATTTTTTCGATATTTTCCACGTCGCAATTTGAAAGTGCAAATCGTTTACCGTAAAATTTTATTATTTTTTTTAACAGCCGGCGTTTATCTCTCGTGCTCACGAAATTGAAGAACATAGTAAATTTCTTGGAAATAGAATTATTTGCAAATGACTCAGCTATCTCACATATGACTCAGTAGACGAACATAGTAAAAATGTTTACATGAATTTCATCCCGGTCAAATCCAAAAACACGACCAAATTTCAACATTTTGAATTTCGATTCACCGAAATGATGCTGAAAAACGACAAGTTCTAATTTTAAATTTTTTTGGCATTTCATCAAAACATTATTTGTAGTCTTACTTTATATTTTTGGCTCTGAATTCTTAGTTATCAACGATGAAGCGTTCGTTCACAATTAAAATGTTTAATTTTCGCTTTAATTACAAGAAAAACAATCACGGGGTGGGGTTGTATCAAATCTTAGCATACAACTCATTACGTATTACTTTTTACTATGAATGTGTAAGCTCTTATTAGAATTATTTTGTCATTGACAGGACGCTCAGATATTAACACATCTAGAACAGTTGCGTTATGGAGATAATTAGAAGACATCAACATTTTGGCATCTAGTGCCAATCTTCAGTCTAGTCATGCACCTGGTCGTGATGGACAAAGTGCTGACGTATCTATTTGTCTCGGTTAGAGGTATGGATTGTACTTTACTAGCGAACTGTAACGGAAATGTTTACAGATGCCATCTGTTGAAGTTTGTATGAAACATTTCTTACTCTATCCCTGATTGTATTGTCTCCAAAGTTAACTCAAGAGCTTATTCCGTTCATCAAAGCCTATGCGATCTTATAGTGACAGACGCCAACATATTGTAACTACGTAATGTGAGGTTTTACTTGGAGAAATCATATTTCTGAAATATTTTCGGTTCGAATTTTCAAGTTCAGTTCAGTTCATTTATTCATCTTAAATTACATCATTATCTCAAAAAAATAAATCATCAAAGAAAATCATAGATCTACTCCAAAAGTCTCACTGTGACACAGTTAATTTAAAGAAACTTTAGTTAAGAGCGTGTCAAATATTTTGACAGTTCTATGTTTTGCGATGTTTTTTCATGCCTTAGAAAGGCAGTGATCATCAATTTTAAATTCCGAAACATCTACTGTTTGCATAACACATGCCTTTATAGATTCTCAAATTTTGACACTAAGACTCAATAATTATATATTCTGATTCATAGAATCTATAAAGGGATGTGTTATGCAAACAGTAGATGTTTTGGAATTTAAAATTAATGATCATTGTCTTAGAAATATGCAATGAAAAAACATCGCAAAACATAGAACTGTCAAAATAT
Source organism: Pseudolycoriella hygida (assembly GCA_029228625.1). NCBI lineage: Eukaryota > Metazoa > Arthropoda > Insecta > Diptera > Sciaridae > Pseudolycoriella > Pseudolycoriella hygida. Next base: position 53,087,794 of record CM055404.1, on the reverse strand, counting down.
CTGACACGCTCTTAATATCACCCGATAAATCAAATAAAAATCATTTATAAAACTTAAGCTAATACACATATATTTTCCTATGTGTTCTAAGTTCATGAATTTCTGAGTTCATGACTCATTTGAGCTAGTTAAACTCAATTTAATTTAGATTGGTAAAGGCATACACAAAATATATAAAAAAAAGAAACGAACAGAGGAAATATTTACAAGTGACTCGGGCACAGAGAAAGAAAAAAAGATGTAATCCGAAAGATGGGCAGCTCCTCCATCTCATCTCTAGCCGCCACCTACAACCAAATACTCTTTTATCAAACGCTTGAATTCTACGTGCCTAGTGCTGGTCCTGATGTTCCTTGGAAGTCTGTTAAACATGTTAGGTTAGGCAAAGGAGATACTGCGTCGTCCGATCTTAGTGACAAGAGGTCTTTGTTCCTTGTAGAATATGCATGTCTTCTCACCCCGAATTTCACGTTGTGATGACAGGTATCATTTATACATGACTGTACAAATGAGCATATATCATTGATGTAAAGTTTGAATACAGGGAGGATATCTTGGCAAACCGTGTCATACCTCAATGGCAATTTAAATACAGACTTCAGAGATTTTCATTGTAGGACTTCAACTGGATCCATCATCGATTTTGTTGCTCCTCCCCATATTCCTATGCAGTATATCAATCTTGAATGAATCATCGCATAGTATATTTTTTTCAAGACGCTTATGGGATGGGAGCCCCTTAACTTCCTCAAAATACCCACACATGGAGCGAGCTTATTGCATAGCGTCGTTATGTGCTCGTTCCAATTTAGGAATTGGTCTAGTACGATACCTAAATATTTCACAGAGTGTACCCTTTCAATGACAATCCCATCATATATAACATCTGAGAAACTGTCAATAGTTTTCATAGGCGACCGAAAGTGAACAATCTTACATTTCTTTATATTCAGTGTCAACTCATTCATTTTGAAATAACTGCACACAATTTTCAAATCTGCCGATAAGGTACTTATGTTCGCATTCAGACACATTGACGCAGTAAACAAACTAGAATCATCAGCAAATAAATATACAGATGATGCTATTGGTAAATCGTTAAAGTCATTTATAAATATCAAAAATAAGAGTGGTCCAAGTAAATATACTTGTACCACACCGTATTGCATTTCTATTCTAAGCTGCAACAACCATTCACCACTACATATTGGAATCTAGGTAGCTGGTCATACGTTCGAGCGCTACACCTCTTACTCCAGGTTTTTCTAACTTTATAAGCAGTATGCTGTGGTTAACTGTATCAAAAGCCTTGGCGAGATCAAGGAACAAACCCGATATCACTTGCTTGTTTTCTACCTTTACACTTATACTGTCAATGAGTTCGTATAATACTGTACTTTTTCCACAAGCGGCACGAAAGCCATAAATATTGACATTTGTACTTGTTGTAGAAATCTCGTCATATTCTTTTGAAAAACTAACGCGATTCATATCAAATAGCAGTTTTCCTAACGCATGCAAAGAGGCGTTTTTAGCGAATGAGAGGTGTCCAGCACGAGTCGGAGGCGAGTGCTGGAACCAAATTCGCTAAAAAAGCCTTTTGGTATAAGTTGAGAACGACGTTTTTCCTAAACAACGTACGAAATACGCGATGAAGTCCTCAAAATTCGACACGAGTTATGAACTTTAATTTTTTACGTGAGTTTCGCTAAATGTTAAATGTTCGCAGTGGAAAATAATTATACAAAAACAAAATATCTGAAATGTTTCATTGCTTACATTTTCGAAATGTAAATGTTGGTACATCTGACTAAAATTTATGAATAGTTGGATCGATTTCAACCTTTTTGCCAATTTTGCTTTTATATACCATGTGGTGTGACTTGACAGTTATTGGTCGGTTGTTACATTTTCTTATTTCGTGGTGAACGGTAAAAAATTGTGTTATAACAATATTGTAAAAGAACTAGGCACATAACCAGAATGGGATGTTAAGTGGGCCAAGACCAAGTTGAAACCAGATTTGTGTTTCAGAAATGTTGATTTTGCGCCACGGAGAATAATTTAGGAAAATTGTTTTTTTTGGACCCGTACGTAGTACAAAGGTCCTATATGTTTACTACAAGACATTTCATTGTTACATGGGGTAGATGTCTGCCAGTAAAACACATTGATGGGGCGAACCGGTATTCTAAGCCCTACTAGTTTCCACCCTAGTACATCATAGATGGCACTAGGTTTGTGTGCAATTTACCACTGACACAGTAAAAACATCGGTAACGAAAGGATCTCTAAGAGAATCCACGTGAGGAAAAACTCACAAAATAAATTGCGGAACTAGTGAATAAAATGATCAAGCCTCTAATCCGGACGGGTTGTAACGGCGGATTATTATTATTATGGGGTAGATCGAGACAGGAGTGAGAGGGACGCATTTAATATCATCTAGAGGTGTGGAATCAGCGAAAACAAAATGTCCGTCTGTCCGTCCCATCGTTTTTTTCTAAACGGCTGCACCGATCACCCCTGATCCACTGAAAGGTACATAGTGGTTCCGGAGATATGGTCCAAGAAGTGGATGTCGAACATGGATTTAGGAGCGTCCGTCGGTGAAACTTTTTCGCAAATATCTCAGCAAGCAGAGCACGGAAATCGTTCATTATGGTTTCAAATTACGAAAAGACTTCTTGCACATTGTGCAAATAGTCTCTTCTATATATTGTTGGCTATTTGCACATTGTGCAAATAGTCTCTTCTATATACTGTTGGCTGTGCAAATAGAAGAGACTATTTGCACATGGAAAGACGTAACATTCAACCAAAACTCTTACACAAAGAAGAAAGTTTTAAATGTAATTTTTCATCAATTTTATAATATGTCCGTGATATGTATATGTATTTGTACATGTATTTATGGTGGCTAACGAAAGTAGGGAACTTTTCTTTTCACGAAATGTCACGAAAACTAGATGGCCTACGAAACTAGGGCATTTGCGCTTTAATGAAACGTCCCGAAAAGCTAGTTGGCTAAGGAATCTAGGGAACTTTTCCTTTTACGAAATGTCACGAAAACTAGGTGGCTAACAAAGTTGGAAAGTTTTCCTTTTACGAAATGTCACGAAAACTAGGTGGCCTACGAAACTAGGGAATTTGCGCTTTAATGAAACGTCACGAAAAGCTAGTTGGCTAAGGAAGCTAGGGAACTTTTACTTTTACAAAATATCACAAAAACTAGGTGGCTAACAAAGTTGGGAAACTTTTCCTCTTACGAAATGTCACGAAAACTAGGTGGCCTACGAAACTAGGGAATTTGCGCTTTAATGAAACGTTACGAAAAGCTAGTTGGCTAAGGAAGCTAGGGAACTTTTACTTTTACAAAATATCACAAAAACTAGGTGGCTAACAATGGGAAACATTTCCTTTTACGAAATGTCACGAAAACTAGGTGGCCTACAAAACTAGGGAATTTGCGCTTTAATGAAACGTCACGAAAAGCTACTTGGCTAAGGAAGCTGGGGAACTTTTACTTTTACAAAATATCACAAAAACTAGGTGGCTAACAAAGTTGGGAAACTTTTCCTTTTACGAAATGTCACGAAAACTAGGTGGCCTACGAAACTAGGGAATTTGCGCTTTAATGAAACGTCACGAAAAGCTAGTTTGCTAAGGAAGAGGGAACTTTTCCTTTTACGAAATGTCACGAAAACTAGGTGGCTAACGAAGCAAAGTAACTTTTCCTTTTACGAAATGTCACGAAAACTAGGTGGCCTACGAAACTAGGGAACTTTTGCTTGAATGAAACGTCACGAAAAGCTAGTTGGCTAAGGAAGCTAGGGAACTTTTGCTTTTACAAAATATCACAAAAACTAGGTGGCTAACAAAGTTGGTAAACTTTTCCTTTTACGAAATGTCACAAAACCTAGGTGATTCACAAACCTAGGAAGTGAATCCTTTTACGGAAAGTCACAAAACTTAGGTGGCACTTCTACGTACTTCTTATTACTTTATTTCACACGGTGACAATAGTCTCTACATATATACTGCGGCTATTCGCACATCTTTATTATACTGCAGCTATTCGCACATTGTGCGGATAGCATCTTTATAATACTGTGGCTATTCCCACCATGTGCGAATAGCCGCAGTAATAGAGTGACTATTCGCACAATGTGCGAATAGCCGCAGTATAATAAATATATAGCATCTACCTTCAAATTATAGCATTTGATCTCAGAAAACTGAGAAATCGGGTCAGTGGTCTGGGAACTGGGACCAATGGAATGGACGAAATTGAGTTTCTTGGCCATATACGAAAGCAGATGGTTTTTCGTCCATATTTGCTCAACTATGCCAAATGGAGATTTACTGTCACTCCTAAAATTGGGAGGGATGACCCGTATTAGGGAAATATGGCCTAATCCTGGAATATGACCACTTCTAGAATTGGGCGGGAGGACCCATATCTCTAGAACTATAGAAGTTAGGAAGCTGCTTCCAAAGACAAAGTTGCAGAGAATAAAGTAGAGAATCCGTGTTTCAGGGTTTTAGGGAAAGAATTGGAAAAGATGACATATCTATAAAATTACGGCAGTTTGAAGTTTGACAAAGGCAAAGTTAGTGAGAATTACATTTTAGAAAAATAATTTCAGGATTTCTTGAAGAAAGTACGTTGGTCCTCTTTTTATGTAGTGCAGGGGCGAACATTTAGGCCATCAAAGTCAATGGTCTCAGACGTACTTTAGTAAATTGAAATTGAAATTCTTGTAGTTATAAAAGAGCACAAAACATTGGATTCTTTGCTCATTTCTGCGCCAAATTAATGAATCAAAAAACACAATTTTAAGCACAGCCGTTCACACGAAATGGCTAATTTTGACACGAACGATGTTATCACTTGCCGTGTTTTGCCAATTCCTTACTTCGAGCGTCCGAAGATTGTTGTTGTTGTTCAGCTACTTCCATAAATAAATCTTTTGCAACATCTATTCTGTTTGCCACACCTACTCAACGTAAGGGTCTTTGGTTATGTTTATTTGTATTTGTATATTCATTGTACATTTTTCGAGCGCCACTGGTCTGAGGCCAAAGTTGTCATTAGGCTAATACGGCATGGGACATGGGATAGCTTGAGTAAACTAACAGGCTGACACTTTGAACAGCTGCCCTTGAGGAGAGGTAGCAAATTGAGGCATAGAATAAGACCGTATAATTAGATCTTTCAATTTGTCCAATTCGTTTGCTTGAGCAGGTGGCGAAACGCGAACGCAATAATTGATTAAACAAGTAACTAAACAGAATAGACAAACAAGTATGATATTGCACATATTAAAACATTTGCTTACTTGTTATTGGGATTTATGGGACAATAATATAACGATGCAATTACCCTCTTTGCAATGAATATAATTATTTATTTGAATTTGAGACATTTCCGTCATTGTTTGCATTCTCTGTAATAAATTATCTTTAAATCATGATTATCCTCTAACAAAGGGTGGTTATTTAAGGTATACTCCCAGAAAATGTAAGATTAATTATATAATTCTTGAAATCTTAATGAGAAGAAGGCAGTGTCATATTTGTGTGTGACAATTACATCTACCATTTGTTATAATTCGCCTTGCATTATTTGTCATGAGAAAGCTCATTATGGCAAATTACGAGCGCATTATTCATCATTTGCACTTGTTTAATTAAAACGGATCCCTTTGTTACCCAAGAATAAAAGAAAAAATGCTTTCAATGAATTTCTTATCAGGTTCTCTTCTTCTGTTACAATTAAAGTGTACTCCATCGTCAATCTACAGTTTCGAGCGTATTTATTTGAATTGCTTACCAGACACGTTTAAAATGTCATTTTTACGATAACCATAAAGTAGAATCTTATTTCACTGGTTTTATCGCAAGTTTGAAAGTATTTTAACTCGCGCAATAGACAAAACTGGCCGTTCATAAATTATGCAACACTGACGGGTGGAAGAGGTTGGTGCAGTGTTACTAAATAACGTCAGGAATTTCTATAAAGATGACAGAAAACTGTTTGGTCCTGAATAAAAGGAACACATACTGCATTTAATTGTTCCGAACAATGAACTTTCTGAAATGTTAAATGCAATCAGAAATGTATCCAGATGATCGACGTTAAGTTTTCACAACATTTTTTAGGTCTTTTTTCTATAGAAAAAATACCCTATTGTGGACACTTCATCCGTCCGTCCGTCCGTCTGTCCGTCCGTCTGTCTGTCCGTCTGTCCGTCTGTCCGATGTCTGTTCCACTTATGGCGAAAATATTGCAAAGCCAGCTATGAGTTGATAGTTCAAAAATTCACTCACCACTACTACTACACGCACAAGTTCATGAGGCGGGCAATCACATAGTGCATAATAGTAGCAGCGATGGCAAATAATTGTTAGTTGGCAGCTGGCAATATGTAGTCTGTGGTTGATAGCTTGACGGAAGTTCATAGTTCAAAAATTCACACTCCACTGCCACTACACGCACAAGTTCATGAGGCGGGCAATCACATAGTGCATAATAGTAGCAGCGATGGCAAATAATTGTTAGTTGGCAGCTGGCAATATATAGCCTGTAGTTGATAGCTTCACTACATGAGCCATGTAAAAAGTTCTCAGTCCAATAGCCGACGTTCTTGCCAGTCACATTTGTGACCAATACAATATCATATGTGGCTCAAAGCAACAGTCATAATTAATTCATCGTTGGATGACCGACATGTATCGCTTCAAGTTAGTCTACTGAAATGTATACGAGATGCAAGCGACGTACTCTTACAGCAAGACTGAAAACAATTTCGTAACTGCATGAGCCATGAAAATATATGGTAGCTGAAAATCAATTTGATTATTAACTCACCAACAACTGACAATCGACTAACGAAATTACTCGCTCAGCTCTCATCTTTATATCCGCCAATTTATAATTGTATAATTTATAAATTATAAAATTATAAAAAAAAAATTTTATAAATTATAATTTTAGGATTTGTAATGTAAAAATATAATTACAATTTTGTAATTTATAGTGAATATTGAGTGCAATATTAATTGGCGTACATGTTTATCGGTTGAGAGCTGCGAATCGACTAACGAAATTACTCTGTCAGCTCTCGAATTTATATGAGTCGATTTGTAATTTTATAATTTGTAATTATAAATTTCTAATTAATAAAAATTGTAATTACAATTACAAATTATAAAATTATAATTACAAATTGTAAAATTATAATTAAAAATGATAAAATTACGAATTATAAAAGTATAATTTTGTAATTTATAGTGAATATTGACTGTAATTTTATTTCGCGTACATGTTTATCGGTTGAGAGCTGCTCGTCGACTGACGATATGACTCGGTCAGCACTCGTTTTTATATCAGTCAATTTATAATTTTATATTTTATGACAATAGTTCATGGCAATGTCGATCGATTTCAAAATAGAAAAAAGACCCACCAGGCTTTAAGCCGGTCGTTTCTTGTTCTTTACTGCTATCTGTAAAATCGCGTTAATATGATGAAGCTCAATTGTAGTTTTAATAGTACATTACTCTGGACCCTCTGCGAAAGTTATTCATTACATGAGGACACAATTTTGTGATAAGGGCCAAACTCACAAGTGTTTTTTTTTTTTGAGCAACAAGCTTTTGAAACTTTTGTTGTAGAGTTTGCATATCCAAAACGAGTTACTTAAAATAAACGAGTGCAGCAGGGCCCAATGTATAATGTTTTATTGCCTACCCATGCTTTCGCGTTGAATTTTACATGAAAACTTACAAATAATGTACCGAAAATGTGCTATGTAATGGATCATTTTCGCATGGGGCATTATATTGACATGCATTAATCAACTTTCGCATGGGGAAGGTTGTAAATTCTTTTTTATAAAAACTTTTTAAAAGATAAAAATTTTTACTTCTGGATGGGTCTGTCTGTTTTTCTAAAAATATTTGTAAAAACGATCATTTTTGAGTGCCATTAGCAATTCCTTACCGGAGCATTCTATTGACACTCGCGCGCCATTGGCCAGTCCTCACCAGAGAATGCTATTGGCACGCGCGTGCTAATAGCCACTCCTGTGAGGACTGGCTAATACCACGCAAAAAGGGGACAATAGAATATTATTTTCGCGCGGTGAGAAAATTATATTCTATTATCCTTATAGCCCCTTTTTTGCGTGGCATAAGCCATTCCTCACTGGAGTGGCTGATTTAGTTTCTTATTAAGTTATTTGACGAAATTTTCCCACTATGTGTAATTCGAAAAAGTTTTCGTCAATTTGAATTGTCGCTATAATTTGAATATTTTTGATCGTATGGGGACTGGCGCCACGGGAGCAATGCTACCACGCGCCCATGATAATGTTCTATGAGTTGGTATACCAGACATGGGCGCCGCCGACCGAGCCGCCGCTGACACATTTTGACCCAGCTGTACGGTACTTTATAACCGGCTGAAAACGGCTCGGAGGAAAAAATGTTAGTTCCGCAAATTTTTTTAATCGTGCGAACAACCCTTGAAATTAGGTCAGAAAAATATCATTTTTGGCACTTTTTTTAAGTTTTGCCAACTTTTCTCTGTTCAAAAAAAATCAAAAAACAGTTGTAGAAGCAGATAGTGAAAGCTACTAATCTCCCGAAATAGTTTCTCAAAATTGGTTCATCAAGGACTTGTGGTGAAGATTCTCAGAGTGAGTATTTATCGGGCTATTCATCGTATTTAAAAAATTCACCAATGTTGATGGTGTAGCTTAAAGGGGAAATTGCAATGTTCTTGGGAACTTAACAAATGCCCGCCTTCCCCCCCCCCCCTCTCCTTGTTGAATTTCGTAATATACGAAGTATTTCGGTAAAAATTATTGGACCCATAGGAAGTACGAAGGTCCTATACGTTTACTACAAACAATTTTATTGTAACATGGGGAGTTGGGGGGCGTCTAAATATGACGAATCAACAATAAAAAAATGTCCGTCCGTCGCGTCGCTCCGTCTCCACTTTTCTCCAAACGGCTCAACCGATCACCCTAAACTTTTTTTCCCTGCCTCCCATGATTCAAGTTCGAAGATGAGCAAAATCAATCAAGTGGTTCTGGAGATATGATCGAGAAAGTGACAAAAAACATGGTTTTTCGTTGTCGGTGAAGCTTTTTCGCAAGTATAGGACGGAAATTGCTCATGTTAGTGTCAAATGTAAGGATTTGATGTCAGAAAATCGGGAAAAAATTTTTGTGGGAATCGGGTCAAGGGTCCGGGCACTGGGAATCGACGGAATTGAGACAGTTTTTCGTGTTTATTTCCTTAACTATGCAATATGGAGATTCGCTGTCAAAGGGAAAGTTGTAGAGAATGAAATTTTAGGGTACACGTGTTTCAGGTTTTTGGGTAAAAATGCCCCAATCCTCAGATTTGACCACTTCTAGAATTGGGAGGGATGATCCATATCTCTAGAACTATAAGTGCTAGAAAGTTGCTTCCAAAGTTGCTTGAAGTGCCCAGAGTCGACTGGTCTAGTGAACATAAGCAATATTTGGGGCTTCGTGTCAATTTTGGCGTTTCCAGTTGTACCGAAAGTGTAGCAACAGAAGTCGTTTGACTCCTTACGCTGGAATATCCAACCTCTGAAACCAAACAGTTCAGCAGACGCGGTTAATTCAGTGCAAGTTCCAAATTTGCCAGGAGTGCACATGTACTCTTGATATTATTTCCTGATTTTTGAGTCTTCAATGTCGTTTTCACCATATCGGCTAATGTCTTCGATTCGGGATTGCAGATTATATTCAATATTGCCGTAAAATCGGTCCCAGTTTTGTTGAAAACCGGCAGCATTTCGTGATAGGATGTAATCAACAGGTCGATGCGTATCTGATTTACTGATTGCGGCTGTTTCTTTAGTCTGTTCTTGTTTTGTTCGGCAAAGTCAAAAATAGAAGAAAAAAGGCAGTCTCCATTTCGCTCGATATCAATGATGCTGAAGTTTCCACATTCGTACATTGATGAACTGTCGATATGCAGTTGGTTCTGGTGGAGCTCTGCCGTTGATCTGGTGGGTCTGGACCACATACTTGAAGGGTGATAGCGAGTAGACTTTCGGGTTAATTACGATCGTTTTGGTGCTATATGCCAGAAAAAGAAAAGCAGCGGCTACATGGCTTTGACTTTGGCTGTCACCACTGGTCAAGATCAACCATTGATTGTTGTTATTAAATGTAAACAACTATTGAAGAGTGCCGTGTCTGCTTTGTAAATTTTCTTCTTTTTTTTTTTCTTTCCTTTTTGTGTCGTGTCGATGATAGTGGTAAAGTTGTTAAAAGCAGTGTAAGGTACGGTGGCGCATTCGCATATCCGGTACGGAAGTTTGTGTTAGTTACCTGAAGACACCGGAGTTTTACCAAGACAAACTCCCTTCAACATATAGCACCGCCCACTTCGAAGGTAACGGGCCTTGCAACGGTATTCAAATTTTGAGGAAACTTGAGCCAATTCCAAGTTGGAAAAGTTGAAAATTCTCGAAACAATCCTTATGTCAGTACCAGACGTCCACTAATTCTGAATGCACAATGAATTCTCTTCCGAAAGAGGAGCCTTTTATCCACAATTTGCACTAGCTTCTCGCAAAAATTATCAATTTTATTGGAGCTTTGACGAAACGTGTATGCTCAGTGTGAGTGAAACTACTGGAAAAAGTTGTAGAAAATAAAATTTTAGAGAATACGTGTCTCAGGATTTTGGGTAAAAATACCACAATCCTGGGATATGACAATTTCTAGAATTGGGAAGGATGACCCATATCTCTAGAACTATAAGAGATAGAAAGTTGATAGAAAGAAAAATGCCCCAATCCTGGGATATGACCACTTCTAGAATTGAGAGGGATGATTCATATCTCTAGAACTATAAAAGGTAGAAAGTTGCTTCCAAAGGCAAAGTTGTAGAAAATAAAATTTTAGAGAATATGTGTCTCATGATTTTGGGTAAAAATGCCTCAACCCTGGGATATGACCATTTCTAGAATTGGGAGGGATGATCCATATCTCTAGAACTATAAGAGATAGAAAGTTGCTTCCAAAAGCAAGTTTTAGAACATAAAATTTTAGCGCACACATGTCTCAGGGTTTTGGGTAAAAATGCCACAATCCTGGGATGTGACCACTTCTAGAATTGGGGGGATGATCCATATCTCTAGAACTATAAGAGTTAGAAAGTTGCTTTCAAAAGCAAAGTTGTAGAGAATAACATTTTCGCGAGCGCGTGTCTCAAGGTTTTGGGTGGAATTGCCCCAATCCTGGGATATGACCACTTCTAGAATTGGGATGAATGATCCATATCTCTAGAACTATAAGAGATAGAAAGTTGCTTCCAAAAGCAAAGTTTTAGAGGATAAAATTTTAGCGAATGCATGTCTCAGGTTTT
>CM055404.1:53008471-53075870 GCA_029228625.1 Pseudolycoriella hygida | reverse complement strand
AAAGAAAGAAAGAAAGAAAGGTTTACCAAATTGACTAGTTAAAAATATTCGATTTGAGTCCATTTCCATACAAAATAGCAAAATTGTTTAATTCATATCTTCGGAACGACTGAACCGATTTTAATGAGTGAAAAGGCACTTCGGCCTAAAATATTCCGTAGAATCCAGGAAAAATATTTCCGGGGGGTACGTCGCTCGGGGGGAAGTCAAAAAGTTCCTGTATATATGTTCCTTAGTCTACGAAAAAATTTCTTGTGAATTTTTTGGCGTGTAAGACTTGCGTCACGGGCGCATTGCTACCGCGCGCCCATGATGTTGCTTCCAAAAGCAAAGCTGCAGAGAATAAAATTTTTGAGAAGACGTATTTCAGGGGTTTAAGGAAAAATGGACCAATCCTGGGATATCACCTCTTCTAGAATTGGGAGGGATGACTCATATATCTAGAACTATGAGAGTTCGAAGGTTGTTCCACCTCGGAATATATCCACTTCTACAATTACCGTACTTCTGGAGGTTTTTCGACATAGCCTTGGGTAATTTCTGTTTGTCGTTCGAATTTTAAGAGTTTCAAAAACTTTGCAACAATTTGCAATTCTCATACGTTTGCACCTATTTGCAAAATCTGTTTGGTTTGCCACATCTATACGTACGGGTCATTGGTTATGTTTTTAATTAAATATCTTCAACATTTATTATAATCCATTATAATTCATTAAACATTTCAAGTATATAGGCTCTGCGGTTCGTTGCTATTTTGGCTAGTACCATGGTACAGTACGTCAAAAAGGAATAAAAAAATATTTAGAAACAAGTTGTAGATTAACTTCTCAAGTTATTTAATCCACAAGCATTCAAAAAATTGTCCTATTCTCCATCATAGACGAAAATATTTCTCTTAATCGAATTTTTTGAATTTAATTGTGGAATTGGCATTTTTGGACGGATTTCTTCCAGTGATTTCCCCCTCGGCTGAAATACTAGCAGGATTACATTCAACCGCAGTGTTCCTTTTCACTAAACTCATTCTTTTTTACAATTCTCGGAACGGAGCGAAGATATAGAAGAATCTACAAGTTCTCTTTAGGAAGACGTTTTTAGGGATTTTTTTTACCGCGATCTGACGCAATCACAAAAATTTATTGGTAATAACACTGACAATCTGGACACACAATTACAATTTTATTGCTTAGCAAAATAAGTGACTGAATCTACAAAAACAATATTTTCTCGCTTTTAAAGGTTATTCAGAGTACTAAACGTAAAATTATTCTGCTTGAGAATTCACGGCAAAGAATAAAAAGAAACATTTCCGAACCAGTGAACTTCAAAAACGAACACTAAATTTCAAAACAAAAAAGCTAATAAAAACCTGACACAGCATTATCATTTCTCTACGTACACAAGACATTTATTCTTTATTCTCATGTTTTTTTTTTGTGTTCCTTAGCAATGCTCTTTACCTACATAAGATTTGACTCTAAAAAGTTTTTTATGTATTATTACTGTTCAGGTTTATATTGGTTTAGTTACATTGCCCTCTTTGAATTTGATTATATACAATGATGTTTGATCAAAGAAAACATATGCCGGCATTTTCCTTCCAATTTTTTTCTGCAAAGCTTTCGGTTTATACTTACTTTTTATATGTGTTACCAGTCAATCTTCACGCTAACATTTTTGTTTTTATTAGAATAATATTTACTTTACCGACACAGCAGAAAAGACCGAATTGTCTATCTTGATGTTGCTCTTCGGTACAATTCATCTCATACGAAAATTTAATTTTGATATTGGTCGATTTATGATGAAAAATGGTTGCGTTGTTTGCTTTTCGTGGATCGATTTTTTTTTTTGTTTCGTCGGTGCCTGTTCAATGTAATTCGTTTTATATGTCATGAAAACTCAGAAAATGTTAAAGGAATTGCGATGTAAGGAAAATTATGTTTATCAAATGAGGGTTTTTTTTCTTGTATTAGGATAAATTGGATGTGATTATTCCGGTAGTCGATAAATTCAACACCATCCAACGTAGGCCTAGTTTTTGAGTATTTCGTAAAAAACAGAGTTCGTACGATTATGAAATACATTCTTTGTCATTTGTTGGTTTTGAACGTTTTGTAGACCCTGATGACGTTTCACTGGAAGCAGCGGGAAAAACCTTCATACAGTTACGGAGAAGCCAAAAAACGAATTCTGCATTTCCAGTGTCGTTTATAAAGAAACAAAACTTTCATGACATGTTTTATTTTGGTCGATATAAAAGTTCATTTTTTCACAATATTCAGAATTTTTCTTATCGACATAAATTTGAAGGCTTTTTGAAGATCTAACACACGTCCGCCTCTACAATCTTCTCAAATATTGATAAGCTCAATAACAACCCTTTTGTGTGTTCATGCGATTTGCCACACACAAAAGATTTTTGTACGAAAACCGAAATTTTTTGTATTAGGCACAAACACAACCTCTCCAAATCCCTTGAAAAAGCCAAAAATTTAAAAAGAAATTTCCAAAAAAGTTTGAAGAAAAAATTAAGAACAAATTTTTTCACACAAAAAATTTTTTTTTTGTACTAGGACCGATCTTAGAACTGACCTAGAGCACTACGGAAAGACCTCTGACCCCATATTTCCACACAAAAAAGTTCGCCTCTTTTTACTCTAAAACACTACACAAAACACATGCGAGGGACCCGTGTAGATGTGGCAGATAGAATAGATGTTACTCTTAAGTGTTTGAAATTACGTCCACATTAAATTGGATTGGATATTGAAAAACCCGCCCAAAGCAACGGAACAAATAACCTCTCCAAATCCCTTACAAATTTCCAGAAAAAGTTTTAAGAAAAAAGTAAAAACTTTCACACAAAAAAATGTTTTTTGTACTTGGACCGACAGAAAAGTGCGCCTCTTTTTACTCTAAAACACTGCACATAAAATCTCATCATTCAAGAAATATTCACGAAAAACGAACGAATATCGTGTAGGGCCGCATGCATGAGTGTGGACACTACAGCCCGAACGACTCAACAGATTTTCTATAATTTAATTTTCGTGATTTTCTGGTGTCCATATCTTTTATTAAAAACCTTCCATGGGATTTCCGTTCTAATTTCGCAGAGGTATAAGTGAAAAAGTTCCACAAACCTTCAAAAAACCAGGTTTTTTACCGCTTTTTCCATCATAACTTCGAAAGTTTTCGTCCTTTTGCCCGAATTCAATCCCGTAATCAACTTTTTGATTATCTTTCAGATTTTTTTTTAAATTGTGTAAGATTTACCCGAATTGAGCAGAAAAAACACGTTGGACAATAGTAAAGATTCAGTTTTGGGGCCCTGGCTGAGTCCAAGAGCTCAAATAAAAAAAAATCCTCAATAAATTATTAAGTTATGTTAGTGAGTTAAGTTAAGTTATGAAAATCGGAAAAGATTTACTCGAGTTATGTACAAAAAACACGTAGGGCCCAAGCAGAGACTCGTTTCTAGTACCCTAGCTAAGTCCAAGGACACTTTCAAAAAGTTTCTTCCATAAATTATCGGCCCTGCTCAGATCTTTCAAACAAAAAAAAGTTATAAAAATCGGAAAAGTTTTACTCGAGTTATGTACAAAAAACACGTAGGGCCCTAGCAGACATTCGTTTCTAGTCCAGGGAACCGAATCTAAAAAAAACTCCATAAATTGTCGGCCATGCCGAAATCTTTGGTTCATTTTTGTGCTATACTGTGAAACAATTTTTTATTCAGAAGGATACTCTTTTTTAATTGAACTCTAGTTCCAAAAATGTGCTAAGGTATTTACTCGTTTTGTACACTCACGGAAAAGTGAAAACCGACACATTTTTGCTTTTGTGTTTTACTTGATTTTGTGAATTTTTGCATGTATTTTTGTATGGAGAAATCAATAAAGTCAGTAAACCACAAAACACAAAAATGTGTCGGTTTTCACATTTCCGTGAGTGTACTTCAAATAAATAAATTAGAAGACATAGAAAATCTTGGGGACCGGAAGATAACCTCATGAACTAATTAGGTAAGATGTAACAGATGGATCAATCTATTGGAAGGGTTCAAATGATTTAAAATCTGAATGTTATGCTTGTTACCCCATATGTAAAGCATTAGGCAGAACGTTGCTAAGAATGAATGTTGCCACAGATCCATTGCCACTGTAACTACGCCATGCAAACCATATAGAAGTGTTTGTTACTTTAACTTTTGACGTCATCATTGGCATTCTGTCACCATGAATCGAAGCATAAAAGTTTTGTAGGAATTATTGATTACTGGTTTATCACAACTTCTTTCATTTAACTTTCTCGAAGCAAACTAAGTGAACGATTTTTTAATAAATAAATATTCAGTTAGATGTGTAGGTGATATGCTTTTAACTTCTTTTCATCGTATCTTCGTTTGAGTTATTAGCGCAATTAATCTGTTATTGGATCAATGTCTGTATAAAAAAAACCATCTGTAAAGTTCAGCATGAAATGAAATATTTATGTTCGGTGTTACTCCAATAACAAATTTTCTAAAAACTTTTAATGATAAAAAAAGGACGCAAAAGATGAAATTGCCATCATTTATCACATTTCAAATGATTTATAATCGACATTTTTTTATTACTTTTTTCCTTCTCGGCTCTTTCGGAATAGCAAATGAATTGAATTTCCTAAAATGATATGAAACGTTTTGATATGCAATTTCTCAACGATCTGTGAAAACATTAAAAACGTGGCATTTTCATCGAAATGAGAAATATATAAAAAAAAATTCCAATAAATTTTACAGACATATTTGCCATGCCTTTGGTAGCACTTCACTTCGAAGAGTAAAACTAATTATGATCGTTCAGTAAATGTTTCAAATATTCTTGGAAATGTTCAACAATGTTGTCTAACCCGCAACAGAAATGATGAAATTGCGTCGGTTGGTTCGAACAACAATGTCCATTCAACCGTATAAGACAGTAAATGAATACCTTTTATCAGACTTCATTTAATGTGCTCAAACCAATTCGTCTCAAATAGCTCATTTCTACAATACAAACTTAATACAAACATCGAAGAAAAGCTCATCTTTTCATGTTATTATTTAACCTTCTGCAATTAACCCCTGTTTGTAATGCAACGACATACATCATAAAGCCGATACTTTATATCGCATTGCCATAGTATGTGTAATAGACAGACAATCGGTTATTCAAGCTGGAATATGTTCTTTAGTGGGACGGAGGTTTCTTTTTAGTTTTTCCTTTCTCTCTATCCTCCTAATAAATGTTATTTTAGCGAATATGTATGAAGTCGAAGATAAATTTTTGGTTGAGTATATGGGCTGTGGGGTAAATAGTGAATTTATTCCGATCAAGTAAGACTGTGTAAATGCTGGATAGCATGTATTTGTCGATTCAATAATGGTGTCTCTGAAGTAATTTTTTTTTGAATGCGCTCTAATAGGATGCTGTGTATGATTCATCGTTTCCACCCCAGTTTTTGTTTTATTGTTTTTGGTAGATGAGTATAATGGAAGTGAAGAATATAAAATGTTTAGCTTGTGCATTGTAGATGTTTGAACAAATGAACAAAGATGATGAGAGGGAATTTTATTAAATGGATTGGCATTCGTGGATAAGTATTGGATGATTTGGCAATCATTTCAATTTCAAATAATATGTCTCAAGCTGTTTCTCTCTGGTTATTTCAATTCATTAAATTTATTTATTTGGGGGGATGATGGAAGCACGTGTTTGTTTGTTTGTTTTTTTTTTTTATTTGAAGGTTCTTTGATTTCATTTTGAACACATGGTTCGTTTTTTGCTAGCAATGCTACATTCAAGTACTTTTGTAAATATGTTGTCTTTGATTTAGCAGTTAGCTATCCCACACCCTAATATTATTGGAATTGCCGAGATCTACAGCTCGACTCTACGGCAAATGTCCGAAAAATATGATTCACGATTCATATAGAATTGTTGGATGCCATGATGTAAGCATCCAATGTCAGAGATTAGGCCCTGTAGTCGTATTAGCGTTTCAATAAATCAAAATAAAATTATCATAAAAATAATTATACAGGCTATAAAGTCAGACGTTCCCATGGGAGTGTTGCGATAGACGTAATTCCTTTTCATATTCAATGTTTGGAACGAACACACGTTTTATTATATGAATACACACACAGAGAGACACGGCGTTTTATTTTGTAATTTTCTTGAAAATCATGCGAGCGACAACCGTCATCTTATTATCCCCACTTTGCTTTCAATTTTGTTTTTATTACATACATGAACCAAAGATAATGTAATTTATTTCCAATGAAGCTTATTTTTCTGATTTGTCCCCTGTGTGATATACCGAAAATAATTCGCTGTGACATTGTCGTGTGATTGGATTTTTATCAAGAGGAAAAATCGAAGATAATATGACACATGAAATAGGACATTATTTTCATGTTGCTGTGAAATAACCGCAACGGGTAAGATATGTAATTTCAAATTTGTATGCTTAAATGGAACGAAGCAGATGATTAAGGAACAAACAAAATAAATGTTATGACGTCTGGAAGACAAAATTGTCTATTATTCTTTACGGTTAAATACAAAAATTTAAACTTGTAATACAGAGACATTAAAATAGAGAAAGAAAAAAAAAATTCTCCGCGTCAAATGATTTACACATAGGAAAAAAAGGAAAAGAATTATTTATGAACGAGTATCACAGGTCGATGTCCAAGGATTGTAGTCATTTTTTGGCTTCCGAAGTAAGGGCGTGTATATGTATATCTGCCGATACACCCGAGAATTTTCTTGAAACGGTTTTGTTCCATTTATGTAATGTGCTACCGCATCGTCCATGTCCAGTCCTGACTCTGTTTAGTCTACACCAAGTTTTTCTAGCTTCGTCCATGCCGTTCACTTTTTCCGTCGTCGGATCTATGACTAGATGTTTATTGCGCAAGTTCGTACCATTCCAGGTTGCTCTCCATTTGTCCTTTTCGTCAAATTGGTTTCCTCGATTTTAGTCTTGGGACGAGTGGAGCTGATATGAGGCTTTGTTTGATTGGTAAGATTTCGGTTTCTTGGATTTTTGACCATTCTCTGAGCAGAGCAGCTTCTCTCCGAATGTCTGGTGGCGTGATGTTAGCTAATACGGGTAGCCACGGCAGTGGTGTGGACTTTATGTCTCCGGTGACAGTATGAAGACTGGCGTTCAGCTGTGTGTCCACTTTGTCGGTGTGAGAGCTACGCAACCAGACGAGACGGGACAGCAGTACTCAGCTGTTGGGTAGACAATTCACAATGCTGCTGTACGTAATATATTGGCGTCACAGCTCCAGGACGATCCCGCTGACTTTTGGAGACTTAATTTTTTGGGCGATTTTTTCCAAATGTGGTTTGTGGATTTGCGTCCTGTCCATGGTGTATCCAAGGTAAGCTGGTTTCGGGTTGAACTTAAACTCGTCTCCACAAAAGTTCACATGAAGTTTCGAGCTGGCTTCTCTGCTGTCCAGATGGAAGTAGCACACTTCCCTTTTTTCTGGATTTGGACACAGTCGCCATTCTTTGCAGTATTTCTTCAAAATCGCTAGATCGTCGTTGAGTGCGGTCTCGATGCATACTTTGTCTTTATGTTGAGCACCCTGCGCGTTGTCGTCGGCATAACCAAATTTGCGAGAGATGGTCACCGGCATGTCACTTATTTAAAGGTTGAAAAGCAATGGCGCAAGCACTGAGCCTTGTGGGAGGCCATTGTTTAGGATTTTCGACCTGCTGTGAACTCCATTTATAAAGACTTTGATTTGTCTATTTGAGAGCATATTCTCAAGAGGCTGTATACATGTAGCATGGAAATGCGTCGATAAACTTTACCAGGAGGCCGTCCTTCCAGACGGTTCGTACGCTGAAGAGAGATCTACTAGTGCGACTCCAGTTTTCATCTTCTTTTTGAAACCAGATTCGACGTATGTCGACAAAGCAGAGCCTATTTTTGGAAATTTAAATTTCCAAAATTTCCAAAAAATTTCCAAAATTTCCAAAAAATTTCCAAAATTTCCAAAAATTTCCAAAAATTTCCAAAAATTTTTTTGGAAATTTTGGCAAATTTTGGAAATTTTGGAAATTTTTAGGAAATTTTGGAAATTTAAATTTCCAAAAATAGGCCCTGCGACAAAGCCAGAATTTGGTCGCAGATGCTACAACTTTTCCTGAAACCTGCGAATTCTGGCAGAATGACTTTGTCTATTGCATCGTCGATGCGGTTATATAATAGGCGTTCGGCATCTTGAAACAGAAAATTAGAAGCGATATCGACCTGTAGCTTGCGGCTTTTTTGGTTTCAGCACGACCACCTTGCTTTTACGGAATTCTTTGGATATGTTTTTCGACGCCAGGATGTCGTTCATGAATTTAGTGAGCCAATTTCTTGCTGATTTTCCTTAGCTTTTCACGAGCTCAAGGTAGATGTAGTCTGCACCGACGCGGCGCCTTTACCTGTTTTCGGAGAATCGATGGCAGTATTTATTTCGCTGAAGTCGAAAGGGCGTGAAAAACGTGCCGCTTCTTTTAGCTATCTCTTTTTCGCTTTCAAGGTGCTTTTAATGAGTGACATTCTTCCTTTGCTCACTTTGGCGGCAATCGATGTTTTTAGTATTCTGGAGGCAATATCATCGAATGAGACAGTGTGTTTCTGGGTTTTCCTTCGGACGGTGTTTTTCGCTGAACCGAGTTTCCTGAGGATGTTCCACGCTTTTCTGCTGGATCGGGTAAAGTCGATGTTTTTCGTTGTTTTCGCCCATTTTTCTTTTCGGTTTTCATTTATTTATTTTTTTTTTTATTTTATTTTTTTTATTTATTTATTCATCAACGGCCGAAGCCCCCTGACTACTAACATTTACAAAAAAAAAAAATTTACAAAAATATTTACAAAACAATAAAAAAACAATTGAAGTGAAGTGAACTTAATTTAACAAAATTCGCATTAGCGCGTCACGTCGTCCGATCAAGCACCAACGTCTCGTGTTGCCAGGTGTCCACCTGAAATAAAAAGGTTTGGGGGAACTAGTCGGATTGAAGTAGCTGTTTTTGAGCAAGTCGACATGACTTGGAGTTTCATTTTAAAGTTGAGTCGAGAGACATGCAATTCTGGTCGATTAGATACATTTAACGTGGACTGCATGTAAATTCTGGCATAATAATTTCACAATTGCACGTTTCACATTTTAGTTTTGGTTTTGGTTTACCTGCTGCTACAACTTTGTCTGAAAAATAATAAAGCAGAGTTAGTTTGTAGTGACGTGTTACGGTCACATGAACTGCGCGAGTAGAGACAGCGTGTGCTGAGACTAATCAGGTCTTGATCAGAGTTAAACCAATTTAAATTGGCCGATTCAGAATCAAATTTCATTGATCTACGTAAACATAGAGCGTCAAGAAGTTCTTTAGAGATTTCTGGATCACCTGACTCCTCGAATTTCTTGTAGAGAAGAAAAGATTGCGTTTACGTCTTTGACACTTTATTTGTGTCGTTGTGTAAATAACCCTTATACGCAGACCAACAGGAAAGTCATATTCCGAACCAAACACTCAACAAACATACTGCGACAATTTTTTTTTTGATTGTTCATCTTATTTTTCAAAACAGTTGTCGTCGGTGTGTGAAAAAATTCATACGATTACCGACGAAAATTCGAAAATAAACGATGAAGCTCAGTTCTAAATGGGAGTTCAGAAATGACATGTCTTTCAATAAGATTTCACCAAATTATGTAGAAATAATTGCGGAGAACTGTGTTTTATGCATTTTAAGTGCTTCATTTCGTTATTTCATTTTATGGATGGGAAGAAAAACACTCTTCAGTTCAGGATTGAAAATGACAGGTGGAAAGGAAAGTACTTTTTCAAATATAGGCAGAACAAATCTAATTCACGGTCTAAATGTTGTGAGCAAATGTGACGTGTTTTGTCCGTTTACGCATAAAAATTACATTCCTCGAATTCCTTGCGAAGAATGTAGGCTTAGGCTTTTTATGGAATAGAACGTTTTTACACCAAAAAAGGAAAAACGTTCATAACGTTACATTGTACAAGTGAGTCTACCAAAAAACTATTAGAATGTACACATGTTATCTGTACCTACACCAAGAAGTACAGATCGACATGAACTTCGTCTTCAACGTAAAACATTCGTTTTCCTCATCGATTTAATGAAAAAACTTGCAATTTATACCAAGAAAAATGATTTTCGAGAAATCTTGCAACAATTTTTGCAAAACTTTCTGTAAATGTGGTAAAACAAATTAATATTCCGTAAATTGTTTTCCATAATAAACTGCTGACACGAATCTGATAAAACATGATACAATACACGTATGAAAATTTTAATCATAATATCTCAAATTCGGTAAAATATTATTTGTTCAGTTTCAAGTCGAAATCGTCAAACCCTCAGAACATGTGTGTGCATTTATGACATGCTGTGAAAGTTGTTGTCGAGGTTTGATTAGCTTTATTTTATTAGTTAGACAGACATACAAAACGTGAGCATAATTGAATCTATCTCTTTATGAAGATAAATAAATTAAATTAATTCAATTTCGTATTAAATTCTATGGGAATACGATAGGATTCTATTATTAAAGCAGTTCATAACAGAACACACATTATAATAAACAGATCTGCTTTGCAGACATTTCGAAATCTTTGCTATGTTACTGCAAAGGTTCACATTATGCTATATTAGTCGTTCATTCATTCACTCGTAGATGAAAATTATAGCTGTGTAAGGTATAGAGTTCTTCGAATTTTCTATAAAATTAGTTTGTGGATATGTGAAGAAAATGATTGAATACCGCTATACTTTCCTGAAACCCCGAAGTCAAATCGTCCGATACCTGTAGAGGATCGTTGATAAATTACGTAACGATTCTTTCAGTGCTGCCATCGATTTCAAATCGTTATATCTCAACAAGTAATCATTTTTTATGCTTGCGGATGAAAAATTAGTCATTATCGTCTTGTTCGAAACCGATTTTTAGGTCTTTTTTCTATAGAAAAAATTCCTTATTGTGGACACTTCATCCGTCCGTCCGTCTGTCTGTCTGTCTGTCTGTCTGTCTGTCCGTCTGTCTGTCCGTCTGTCCGATGTCTGTTCCACTTATGGCGAAAATATTGCAAAGCCAGCTATGAGTTGATAGTTCAAAAATTCACTCACCACTACCACTAAACGCACAAGTTCATGAAGCGGGCAATCACATAGTGCATAATAGTAGCAGCGATGGCAAATAATTGTTAGTTGGCAGCTGGAAATATGTAGTATGAGGTTGATAGCTTGACGGAAGTTCATAGTTCAAAAATTCACACACCACTGCCACTACATGCACAAGTTCATGAGGCGGGCAATCACATAGTGCATAATAGTAGCAGCGATGGCAAGTAATTGTTAGTTGGCAGCTGGCAATATATAGCCTGTAGTTGACAGCTTGACTACATGAGTCATGAAAAAACTTCTCAGTCCAATAGCCGACGTGCTTGCCAGTCACATTTGTGACCAATACAATATCATATGTGGCTGAAAGCTACAGTCATATTTGATTCATCGTAGGATGACCGACATGTATCGCTTCAAGTTAGTCCACTGAAATGTATACGAGATGCAAGCGACGTACTCTTACAGCAAGACTGAAAACAATTTCGTAACTGCATGAGCCATGAAAATATATGGTAGCTGAAAATCAATTTGATTATTAACTCACCAACAACTGACAATCGACTAACGAAATTACTCGCTCAGCTCTCATCTTTATATCCGCCAATTTATAATTGTATAATTTATAAATTATAAAATTATAAAAAAAAAATTTTATAAATTATAATTTTAGGATTTGTAATGTAAAAATATAATTACAATTTTGTAATTTATAGTGAATATTGAGTGCAATATTAATTGGCGTACATGTTTATCGGTTGAGAGCTGCGAATCGACTAACGAAATTACTCTGTCAGCTCTCGAATTTATATGAGTCGATTTGTAATTTTATAATTTGTAATTATAAATTTCTAATTAATAAAAATTGTAATTACAATTACAAATTATAAAATTATAATTACAAATTGTAAAATTATAATTAAAAATGATAAAATTACGAATTATAAAAGTATAATTTTGTAATTTATAGTGAATATTGACTGTAATTTTATTTCGCGTACATGTTTATCGGTTGAGAGCTGCTCGTCGACTGACGATATGACTCGGTCAGCACTCGTTTTTATATCAGTCAATTTATAATTTTATATTTTATGACAATAGTTCATGGCAATGTCGATCGATTTCAAAATAGAAAAAAGACCCACCAGGCTTTAAGCCGGTCGTTTCTTGTTCTTTACTGCTATCTGTAAAATCGCGTTAATATGATGAAGCTCAATTGTAGTTTTAATAGTACATTACTCTGGACCCTCTGCGAAAGTTATTCATTACATGAGGACACAATTTTGTGATAAGGGCCAAACTCACAAGTGTTTTTTTTTTTTGAGCAACAAGCTTTTGAAACTTTTGTTGTAGAGTTTGCATATCCAAAACGAGTTACTTAAAATAAACGAGTGCAGCAGGGCCCAATGTATAATGTTTTATTGCCTACCCATGCTTTCGCGTTGAATTTTACATGAAAACTTACAAATAATGTACCGAAAATGTGCTATGTAATGGATCATTTTCGCATGGGGCATTATATTGACATGCATTAATCAACTTTCGCATGGGGAAGGTTGTAAATTCTTTTTTATAAAAACTTTTTAAAAGATAAAAATTTTTACTTCTGGATGGGTCTGTCTGTTTTTCTAAAAATATTTGTAAAAACGATCATTTTTGAGTGCCATTAGCAATTCCTTACCGGAGCATTCTATTGACACTCGCGCGCCATTGGCCAGTCCTCACCAGAGAATGCTATTGGCACGCGCGTGCTAATAGCCACTCCTGTGAGGACTGGCTAATACCACGCAAAAAGGGGACAATAGAATATTATTTTCGCGCGGTGAGAAAATTATATTCTATTATCCTTATAGCCCCTTTTTTGCGTGGCATAAGCCATTCCTCACTGGAGTGGCTGATTTAGTTTCTTATTAAGTTATTTGACGAAATTTTCCCACTATGTGTAATTCGAAAAAGTTTTCGTCAATTTGAATTGTCGCTATAATTTGAATATTTTTGATCGTATGGGGACTGGCGCCACGGGAGCAATGCTACCACGCGCCCATGATAATGTTCTATGAGTTGGTATACCAGACATGGGCGCCGCCGACCGAGCCGCCGCTGACACATTTTGACCCAGCTGTACGGTACTTTATAACCGGCTGAAAACGGCTCGGAGGAAAAAATGTTAGTTCCGCAAATTTTTTTAATCGTGCGAACAACCCTTGAAATTAGGTCAGAAAAATATCATTTTTGGCACTTTTTTTAAGTTTTGCCAACTTTTCTCTGTTCAAAAAAAATCAAAAAACAGTTGTAGAAGCAGATAGTGAAAGCTACTAATCTCCCGAAATAGTTTCTCAAAATTGGTTCATCAAGGACTTGTGGTGAAGATTCTCAGAGTGAGTATTTATCGGGCTATTCATCGTATTTAAAAAATTCACCAATGTTGATGGTGTAGCTTAAAGGGGAAATTGCAATGTTCTTGGGAACTTAACAAATGCCCGCCTTCCCCCCCCCCCCTCTCCTTGTTGAATTTCGTAATATACGAAGTATTTCGGTAAAAATTATTGGACCCATAGGAAGTACGAAGGTCCTATACGTTTACTACAAACAATTTTATTGTAACATGGGGAGTTGGGGGGCGTCTAAATATGACGAATCAACAATAAAAAAATGTCCGTCCGTCGCGTCGCTCCGTCTCCACTTTTCTCCAAACGGCTCAACCGATCACCCTAAACTTTTTTTCCCTGCCTCCCATGATTCAAGTTCGAAGATGAGCAAAATCAATCAAGTGGTTCTGGAGATATGATCGAGAAAGTGACAAAAAACATGGTTTTTCGTTGTCGGTGAAGCTTTTTCGCAAGTATAGGACGGAAATTGCTCATGTTAGTGTCAAATGTAAGGATTTGATGTCAGAAAATCGGGAAAAAATTTTTGTGGGAATCGGGTCAAGGGTCCGGGCACTGGGAATCGACGGAATTGAGACAGTTTTTCGTGTTTATTTCCTTAACTATGCAATATGGAGATTCGCTGTCAAAGGGAAAGTTGTAGAGAATGAAATTTTAGGGTACACGTGTTTCAGGTTTTTGGGTAAAAATGCCCCAATCCTCAGATTTGACCACTTCTAGAATTGGGAGGGATGATCCATATCTCTAGAACTATAAGTGCTAGAAAGTTGCTTCCAAAGTTGCTTGAAGTGCCCAGAGTCGACTGGTCTAGTGAACATAAGCAATATTTGGGGCTTCGTGTCAATTTTGGCGTTTCCAGTTGTACCGAAAGTGTAGCAACAGAAGTCGTTTGACTCCTTACGCTGGAATATCCAACCTCTGAAACCAAACAGTTCAGCAGACGCGGTTAATTCAGTGCAAGTTCCAAATTTGCCAGGAGTGCACATGTACTCTTGATATTATTTCCTGATTTTTGAGTCTTCAATGTCGTTTTCACCATATCGGCTAATGTCTTCGATTCGGGATTGCAGATTATATTCAATATTGCCGTAAAATCGGTCCCAGTTTTGTTGAAAACCGGCAGCATTTCGTGATAGGATGTAATCAACAGGTCGATGCGTATCTGATTTACTGATTGCGGCTGTTTCTTTAGTCTGTTCTTGTTTTGTTCGGCAAAGTCAAAAATAGAAGAAAAAAGGCAGTCTCCATTTCGCTCGATATCAATGATGCTGAAGTTTCCACATTCGTACATTGATGAACTGTCGATATGCAGTTGGTTCTGGTGGAGCTCTGCCGTTGATCTGGTGGGTCTGGACCACATACTTGAAGGGTGATAGCGAGTAGACTTTCGGGTTAATTACGATCGTTTTGGTGCTATATGCCAGAAAAAGAAAAGCAGCGGCTACATGGCTTTGACTTTGGCTGTCACCACTGGTCAAGATCAACCATTGATTGTTGTTATTAAATGTAAACAACTATTGAAGAGTGCCGTGTCTGCTTTGTAAATTTTCTTCTTTTTTTTTTTCTTTCCTTTTTGTGTCGTGTCGATGATAGTGGTAAAGTTGTTAAAAGCAGTGTAAGGTACGGTGGCGCATTCGCATATCCGGTACGGAAGTTTGTGTTAGTTACCTGAAGACACCGGAGTTTTACCAAGACAAACTCCCTTCAACATATAGCACCGCCCACTTCGAAGGTAACGGGCCTTGCAACGGTATTCAAATTTTGAGGAAACTTGAGCCAATTCCAAGTTGGAAAAGTTGAAAATTCTCGAAACAATCCTTATGTCAGTACCAGACGTCCACTAATTCTGAATGCACAATGAATTCTCTTCCGAAAGAGGAGCCTTTTATCCACAATTTGCACTAGCTTCTCGCAAAAATTATCAATTTTATTGGAGCTTTGACGAAACGTGTATGCTCAGTGTGAGTGAAACTACTGGAAAAAGTTGTAGAAAATAAAATTTTAGAGAATACGTGTCTCAGGATTTTGGGTAAAAATACCACAATCCTGGGATATGACAATTTCTAGAATTGGGAAGGATGACCCATATCTCTAGAACTATAAGAGATAGAAAGTTGATAGAAAGAAAAATGCCCCAATCCTGGGATATGACCACTTCTAGAATTGAGAGGGATGATTCATATCTCTAGAACTATAAAAGGTAGAAAGTTGCTTCCAAAGGCAAAGTTGTAGAAAATAAAATTTTAGAGAATATGTGTCTCATGATTTTGGGTAAAAATGCCTCAACCCTGGGATATGACCATTTCTAGAATTGGGAGGGATGATCCATATCTCTAGAACTATAAGAGATAGAAAGTTGCTTCCAAAAGCAAGTTTTAGAACATAAAATTTTAGCGCACACATGTCTCAGGGTTTTGGGTAAAAATGCCACAATCCTGGGATGTGACCACTTCTAGAATTGGGGGGATGATCCATATCTCTAGAACTATAAGAGTTAGAAAGTTGCTTTCAAAAGCAAAGTTGTAGAGAATAACATTTTCGCGAGCGCGTGTCTCAAGGTTTTGGGTGGAATTGCCCCAATCCTGGGATATGACCACTTCTAGAATTGGGATGAATGATCCATATCTCTAGAACTATAAGAGATAGAAAGTTGCTTCCAAAAGCAAAGTTTTAGAGGATAAAATTTTAGCGAATGCATGTCTCAGGTTTTTGGGTAAAAATGCCCCAATCCTGGGATATGACCACTTCTAGAATTGTAAGAAGGTTGCTTCCAAAGGCAAAGTTGTATTGAACAAAAGTTTAGAGAACACGTATTTCAGGGTTTTAGGGGAAAATGACCCGATTCTTGGATATAACCATTTCTAGATTTGAATAGTCTGAGATGTACTTCGGTAGGGCCTTAGGTAATTTCTGTGGATCTTTGAAATTCTTATAGTTATAGAAGAAGTTGGATTGTTTGCTTATTACTATATTAACATACGTTCGAGTCTTTTTGCAAGATTTGTTCTGTTTGCAACATCTATTATGTTTGTCGCATCTATTCTGATACGTACGGGTCTTTGGTTATGTTTTAACATTATATTTAAGATTATACTGCCATGTGCTTTTAACTTTCGTCATTTTCATTAGAATTCTTCTGTTTAAAATTAAAGTATGATGAAAGTTAAAAGCACATGGCTGTATTTTAAAAATTTTTGAAGTTTCTTGATTTTTGGTACTAATTTTAACAATTTTAAAAATGTATCCAGCAGCCGTTTTAATCCGGCTTGAGCCGACATAGCCGCCGCCGACGACTGCAATTTTTCGGCATGCTGCCGCCTTCACTTTTCAATCGGCTCTCATGTCTGGTTTGGACTGGCTAATGACACACGAGTGCTAATAGTATACTCCAATGAGGACTGGCTAATGACACGCGAGTGCCAAAAGTCACTTCGTTATTTTTACTTGGGGACAAGTCTTTACATTTTTGTGAAAGTTTTAGGGAAAAAAATATATTTTTCACATTTGTTCGGCGAAAATTGATATTTTCTCACCTCAAATGAGGTGCGAAAATTGAATTTTGCATGGGTAGTTATTAGCGGGATGAAAAGTAAATTTTCGCACCTCATTTGAGGTGAGGAAATAAATACTTAACATAAAGTATCATGGCCGATCTGTTCATATGATTTTTTTTGCGATTAAGAAAGTAAACAAAAATAATTAATTTTCGACTCGACGGATACGAGCTAAACAAAATGCCAGCACATAGTTTAGGACCACAGGATTACTCTAAAGTAATTCATTAGCTAATCTGGCAAATATTTCTCGAGATATAAGAGTTTGAAAAAACGACACAGTCGAATGTGTTTTTGAGTTACTTTCTATGTTTTCTGTGAAATTCGTCTTTTGTATGCTTAAATGTGTAAGTTATCTACAATAATTGTAATAGTGCATCTTTTTCGGGAGAAAATATGAATTTTCGCCTAACAAATGTGAAAAGTTTAATTCATAACACGGGTGAAAATGGAAAATTCTTAACTCGGTTGAAGTCTGTGGCCCTCGCAGAGAAAATTGCAACTTGAGTAAAGTTTGTGGCCCTCGCAGAGAAAATTGCAACTCGAGTGAATTGCGGCCCTCGCTACGCTCTAGCCACAAACTTCACTCTCGTTGCACTTTACTCTGCTTGTGCCACAAACTTTACTCTCGTTGCAATTTTCTCTGCTTTGGCCACAGACGTCAACCTTGTTAAGCAATTTTCTATTTTCTCCCCTTGTCATGAAAATAATTATTACTTTCGTGATGGGTATTTGTATTTTTGTAAAAAAAACCTCACCCCTCTATCCTCTGTCACGCTATTTTTAAACTGTTTAAGGTGCCGAAAAACTGTGTCATCTGATTTGAAATTGTCGGAAAAGAAAGTGCGCCATAATTAACGGAATTTCTTATCAATTTCTCATTCATCATTGCACACAAAAACAAGTTTCATAATATTTACGCTGCCTGCCCTCTAAACATTTGTAATCTTAAGTGTGGCATGATTCGGAAACCTTGAATAAGTGTCATAAGATTCAAATGAACGTTGTGCAATCAAATATCACCGGCTTATCATTTCACACTCACGCACCTTTTTATTTATCAGGAAAAATAACCACACAGTGAGATTAACATTTTTCTAAATGCGAATTATAAACAAATTACTTTAACTACGCAGAATTTGCAAATTTTAGTTTTTTTTTTCGTTCCATCAAACGCGATAGAAATTATAGATACAAAAACAAAACTCACACACAAATCGTACACGAGTACTTAGAACGAGAAGAACACTACGTGTATCGATGTACTGCAAAATATCGTTTCCTATAAATATTTTCATGTCGTTTTGGAATGTTTTGTGTGCTTTGTATTTGTACAAATTGGCCTTGAAAGCAACGCACATGCTTTGAGCGAAACGCACATTTTATTTTGAATTGTTTTAATTTCATTTTCAAACCTTATCAACGGCTATATATTGATGTAAATGAAATTGTTTTTCACGATCACTATCAATAGAAACTTTTCTTGTTTGGTGTTAGTAAATTGCATCAAAACAAACGACATTTGCAATTCAAATCTAAAAACTATTGTTTACTACCTATCTCTACTCGAGTTTATTACGCTGTTGTGTTGATTGCATGCAATTTTGTAAATGGTAATTTATGCATCGCATCGGCTAGCATCACGCATCAGTCACACTAGGCCGTATTAACTTGGCAGGAATTTCCATAACTTAATTAAAGTAATCCGGGAAATGTGTTTACTATTTTTCCAGCTACTTCACGTTTACACACAGGCGCTACATACAGTCGACATGGCAAACAAAGGTTGTAAAATCCATTATATTCCTTGCCATGTCGTGTTACCCCCCCAAAAAAAGAACAACTGAAACATGTTCAAGCATGTCGACAATACCGACAAAACGATAAGGTATTTTTCTGTAGGAGCAGAAAATTGGATTGTGAAAGTCAAACAAATGAAGACTTGCACTCGAAGCGGGATGACTCTTACAACATTGCATTAAAATTACATTTGTAGCGCTTGTGGCTTGCTTGAATCCTTCTTCACGACACTTATTATTTACAAGTTTCTTTGCTTGCATAATTTAAATTCTGCCGATTTAGGATGTAATGATCTCGAGTTGAATTTTGTACTCGCTGTTAACTGTGACAACAATTTTTATCTTTTTTAATCACGTCGTTGTTCTCGCAAGAAAAAATGCTGATGTATAATGCAACACTGATAACCTAACGAACCGGATGTTTATACCAACTATATTACACCGATGTGTCAATTTATAGACGCATTTTTCGTAGGATTTCGAAACAGGCTTTCATGCGGAAAATTCATTTCCTTCGGTGTGAATAACTTCATTCTCGGTGAGATTTTTGTGATGGCAATTCGGTTGAGAATTTTTTTCTTCAGTCGTTTCGCTCTCGCAGCAAACTTTGGCTCTTGTAATTCATTATTTCTCTCTGTTGTAAACTTTGTCGTAATTCATTATTTCTCCCTGTTTCGACCCGTTCGAAGAACGAATGTCTTCGAAAAGAGGTCTTAGGCGTTTACCACGACGTTTGTAACCACCCCAATTTCGAGTTTGGAGTAGGGGGGAGCTTCGATCATGGTCGTTAGATGACGAATCAGCAATAAAAAAGTTGTCTGTCCGTCGCCGCGATAATTTCAGCCGATTTTCAAAAAAAAAATTTTTTTCCATGAAAGGCAGTTGAAAAATCTTTTATGGGATTGAGTCTGGGTACTGTCGGCCCAAGGGCAACCGAGCCAGGACCGTTTAAGTGGTTTTTGATCTTTTGTACATAACTCGAGTAAATCTTTTCCGATTGTCATAAATTTTTCTTTGTTTGAAAGATATGAGCATATCTGACATTTTTTGGAAGAAACTTTTTTAATTTTGAGCTTTTGGACTAAGCCAGGGCCCTAAAACTGAATCTCTACTAGGGCCAAACGTGTATTTTCTACATAAATCGGGCAAATCTTAACCGATTTTCAAAAAAAAAATTTTCCTGAAAGATAATCACAAAATTAATAATAATTTGGGCAAAATCCAGAGCCTAAAATAACATATTTTGGAGGAGGAAAAGTGCACCGGACGCCCACTGAAATCCTCTAACGCCCTTCTCGTCCTCTCCAGCCTCTTTTTACAAATTGTACTCAGATATCGATGAAGAATATAAAAATTGCATAAAAAAACCTATGAATGTCCACACCGTCACCGATAGGGTGGGCTCACTACATCATCGTAAAACAAGTAGCCTGATAACTGTACCGTGACGGTTATTAAGTAGCGATAGCTACTTTATGCTTTCCCCCTTCCTGTCCGTCCGCCTGAGCCCTTCATCGAGCAATCACCGTTGATTCACAGGGAAATCTCCGATGATTCAGCATGTGATCACCTATGGTTCACAGCGGAATCACCGATGATTCACCGGTGAATGCACGGTGATTCATTGATGATTGATCTGTGAATCATCGGTGATTTCACGATGAATCATCGGTGATTTCACGATGAATCATCTGTGATTCCTTTGTGAATCATCGGTGATTTCACGATGAATCATCTGTGATTCCTTTGTGAATCATCGGTGTTTCCTCTGTGACTCATAGGTTATTCAACGGTGAATCATAGATGATTAAACATGGCTGATATTTACTTTGATTAGCAAATACCGATAAATATCGAGTATCGATTATGGATATTTCTTTTTGATAATTATATTTTAATATCATTATCGACATATCGATAATTATTAAAATATTAAAAATTATCAAAATATCGAAAATTATCGAAACATCAAATGCTGAAAATTGTTAAGTTTTTATAAGCAACAGATTTTCCGCGAAAGATTTAGGTCTAACGGTTGGAAAACTTCAGTCTGACATTAAAACAGCGCATTTTTCCACTTTTTTTAATTTTCCGAGCTCACGTGCTTTTCAGTCCTTCATCGCGCCACGGATTTTTCTGATGCGCCAGACAAAAAGAAAATTGGCACTTTCTTGGCGTGATGACGCCATGACGTACGACTGCTATCTTTCGATGGCCACATTCCCTAGTGACTCAGAAAACCATCGCCAGACGGAATCCGTTGGGAAATGTGAGCCGTCAGAAAAAAATAAAACTCAAAAACGGCCATTTCTTGCTGTGATGACGCGACAGCTTCAAACTCGTGACAAACTCCCGAACGAACGAGAAAAATGACTAACAGACAAAAATGTTAGGAGCTGAGTGGCGCCAGACAAATTGAAAACTCCAACATGGTCATTCTTTGCCGCGATGACGCCACGATCTGTGACTGCTTTCATTCGACGGCCACATACCCAAGGGATTCAGAAAACCATCGCCAGACGAAATTCGCTCAGAAATGTGAGCCGCCAAGCAAAAATAAAACTAAAAAACTTCAGTCTGACATTAAAACTACGTATTTTTTCACTTTTTTTAATTTTCCGATATTTTGATGATTATCGATATTTTGATAAATATCGATATTTGCTGAAATATCGATAATGACTTTGATTATCAAATATCGATATATTTCTTTTGATAATCATTATCGTTATTTTTCCACTGTGAATCGTGGATGATTCCACTGTGAATCATCGGTGATTCCACTGTGAATCATCGGTGATTCCAAGGTGAGTCACCGTTGATTTAGTTTCAAAATTAACTTCTTTGGCGACACTCTATCGCTACATTCTATACCTATCACAATGGTTTATTAATTGTATCGGATCAGCTTCTTTTGCCGGGTGTTGAAATAGTGTAGTATCTACGATGCCGAAAAATCGAATACTGGGAAATCCACTTGAAACCAGGAAAATAATCACAAGGAAAAAGTATTTGCTTGCAAACAGGAAATGGCTGAAAAACGGGAAATAGCTACAGTCGTGCTTTTTTACTTCTCCACACTGGCTTAACTTCAAAATCACATATTCATCCACATGTTCCATGAGTATTAAGTATTAAGTCTATTCCGACATACGTATAGGGAGTGTGGTAATTTTCAAATATTCACGGCCAGCTGTTGTTACATTTTATACAAAGAAGGAGAGGCGATTCCGCCCTGCTAATTTGAACTTGTATAAAGAATGCGATTTTGTTAAAAGCAGCAAAGAAGCGAATGAAGAGTATGAAGTGAAGAGTGTCTTATGTTTTAATAAATTCACGCCTTTTGGTCTTGAAAATGACGCCCTTTCTGTGAAAGTGCTCCCCAGTGGAAATTGTTTGCTTTAGGATCTGGAAAATCGGTAGAAAACTTTCGAAGTAACGGTCGAAAAAGTGGTAAAAAACGTGGTTTTTTGAAGGTTGGTGGTACTTTTTCATTTATATCTCTGCGAAATTAAGAAAGAAAGATGTGGACGTCAGAAAATCACGAAAATTAAATTAGTGAAAATATGTTAAGTGGTTCGGGTTGTAGAGTTCTCAGTGTGTGACCAAGTCACACTACGCGACCCTATGCGATACTTCGTTAATATTTCTTTAATGATGAGGTTTTTTGTGCAGTGTTGCAGAGAAAAAAAAATGTTCGCTTTTTATTCATGGAAGTATGGATCAGAGGCCTCTCCTAAGTGCTCTAGGGCGGTTCTAAGATCGGGCCTAGTGCAATTTTTTTGTTGGTTTTATTTTAAGGGTTTGGAGAGGTTTTTAGCGTCGCTGCTTCGGACGCGTTTTTCAATATTGCCCTTTCGGCAATTTCCAATCCAATTTAATGTGGACGTAATTTCATGCACTTAAGAGTTAAGGCAACATTTACTTAGAAACATTCGAATCTTTTTGCTACATCTATTCTGATGCGTACGGGTCCCTTACATATGTTTTAACAAATAACCTTTCTTCTCTTGGTTTCGTACTGAACTTTTCATTTGCATTCGTAAATACAAAATTCTTTGAACACAATCATTTGCTTTTTCTTCCTTATCAGTTGTATTGAGTTAATCGTGATGATGGGAGGGTCCGTAACAGCGATCACTTCAATCTTTTTTCGCATATATTTCAGTTTTTACAAGTGCCCGCACTCGTCACTCTTAAATGTAAGCAGCGCTCGTTGTAGAAACTCTTGAGAAGAGGAGGCCTTTCATAATTAAACTATGGAGACTGCCATATCATTTATCGATGTGAATGAGACAGAGAACAGTTGCCCCTTTACTTACGGACCTCGCACGACTCCCCACGAAGTAAGAAGCCAATTCGTTCTGCTGGAATAGCGATTTCCACCCCTGCACTCTCTATCCATCATCCCACGTCAATGAAACGGTTTTTCACGCTAGTATCGTAGATGAAAGGATTTGGATATGAAGGCTAGTAGCCCCTTGCCCAGATCTTATAAATTAAGTTGTATGTATGTATGTCGGGGTATCACAGTTGAGCCGACAGACATATCCCTCATTCAAGAACCTTGGATTCGAGGTAACAAAATTCACGGCTTCGGCCAATTACATAACAAACTATTATACTGCAAAACTGGTAAAAAACCCAGGGCAGCTATCTATGTTTCACCAAACGTCAATGCAATGCTGTTACATCAATTCACTACGGATGATGTAGTAACTATGAGAGTATGCAGAAGTGACGAAAATGGCGGAGACTTTGTAGTAGTTTCTGCGTACCTTCCGTATGACACAGACAAACCGCCACCAGGTCCTACTCTGGAAAAAATTGTGGAATTCTGCGAAAAAGAGAAAACTCCATTATTAATTGGAACTGACTCAAACTCGCACCACGTTATATGGAGCGGTTCAAATATAAACCTAAGAGGCGAACAATTAGTACAGTTTCTGAACAGTTTCTCAACGGACCTCACAGTGGTCAACTCAGGTAGGAAGCCAACTTTCGAAAATTCCTTAAGAAGAGAATGTCTTGATGTAACAATTGCATCCTGTGAACTATCCAAACAAATTCACTCGTGGAGAATGACTGATGAGGAGACGTTCTCGGATCATAAGTTAATCAAGTTCCGTCTGAGAGGAATTTTCCCAAAAAAAGAACCCTATAGAAACTGTAAAAAGACAAACTGGAATCAATATGGAGCTTGTTTAAGATCAAAACTAATTAAGGTAAACCACCAGGACAGATATCTGTCAGTAGAGGAACTGGAAAAGGCAAATAGAGAATTAACCTCTGCAATAGTCGAAGCGTATAAAATCTCTTGTCCCCTAACCAATCCTAAGCCTCTGGGAAAAAGTTCTGTGTGGAGCGATGATCTTGATAGAAAGAAGAAGGAATTACGCAAAGCCTGGAACAAGGCAGGGAAAAAAGGCAAGCATCAGGATAAAAACAAAGAAATCCATAGAGTTCTGCTAAAAGAGTACAACAAGGCCCAAGATGAACTGAGGGAAAAATGCAAAAGAAAATTCTTTGAAGAAGCTAACTCGATTCCTGCTTTTGCTCGTATCCATAAGATTTTGGCTAAAGACCCAACTATTCAAGTTGGTTCTCTCCTAAAACCCGATGGAAACTACACAGCAAATAGCAATGAAACGATCGAACATCTCCTGAAAACTCACTTTCCAGGTTGTAGCAAACCAAACGAAGAACCTCCTGGACAACCTACAAACATACCAAGTCGTAAAGAATGGAAGTTTGCAGAAAGAATTGTCAAGATAGGAAAAGTCAATTTTGCAATCCATAAGTTCTACTCCTTCAAATCAGCTGGCCTTGATGAAATCTTCCCAGCTCTGCTAAAAGAAGGCAAGGAACTATTGGTGGAAAGACTAAGCAGTATTTTTAAAAGCTCTATTGCCCTGGGCCACATACCCAGCCTCTGGGAAAAGGTAAAAGTCATTTTCATCCCCAAGCCTGGGATAACCGTCCATAATGAAGCAAAAGACTTTAGGCCAATTAGTCTCACATCCTTTCTCCTCAAGGCTGTTGAAAGACTACTAGATTTCTATGTAAGAGGTGAGGTCCTCAAGACCTTTCCACTGCACGCAAATCAACATGCCTATCAGATGGGAAAGTCCACTGATACTGCACTGCATCAGTTGACTCATAAAATAGAAAGCACGCTTAAAAATGGTGAAGTGTCCCTGGGCTGCTTTATGGACATTGAAGGTACTTTCGACAATACAGAATTTGAAGTCATTACTGATACCATTAAAGAAAGGCAAATGGATAACGCGGCGGTGAAATGGATAATTAAAATGCTTAGCGGAAGGATAGTAGAGGCTGTAGTCTGTGGCACTAAAATGAGAGCAGTAGTCACTAGGGGATACCCACAAGGAGGAATTCTATCCCCAATCTTGTGGTGCATAGTCATAGACTCACTCTTAGTGAAATTGAACGACACGGGCTTTTTTACTCAAGGTTATTCTGATGACGATGACGTCTCTACGGTCATATGTGGTTTCTCTGTTAACACTATAGGTGATCTTATGAGAGCAGGACTAAAAGTGGTAGAAACATGGTGCCAGGAAAGGAACCTGAAAGTAAATCCGAACAAAACCAAGGTGATTCTGTTTAGAAGGACCAAAACTGTAGAATCTGAATTAGGGGATTTTGTGCTATTTGGCACGATCCTAACTATGAGAACTACGGTGAAATATGTGGGGGTTTTATATGATTACAGAATGACTTGGATAATATACATAGAAGAAAAGTTAAACAAGGTCACCGGGATTTTCTGGATGTGTAGAAATGCTTTTGGCAGAACTTGGGGCCTATCGCCTAAGGCAATATGGTGGCTATACACAGCCGTGGTCAGACCGATTCTCTGCCACGGATGCTTGGTATGGTGGCCCAGAACTGAAATTGGCACAGCCAAAAAGAGGTTGGATAACCTTCAGAGATTGGCTGGTCTATGTGTCACAGGGGCGAAAAATATCACCGCTACAAAGTCGCTAGAGGCCCTACTTTGCCCACCACCGCTTGATCTTTACATAAAATCTATGGCTTTCAGATCAGCCTGCAATGTAAGATATAACGGCTGTTGGTCTGCAAAATCAGAGCTAGGCCACGCCACCATATGTAAACTCATAAAGGATGAAATCCTTCAAATGCCGAGTGATCAATGCCGACCGGAACTCTGGTTGGACGATAAGTTCACGTGCATTACTCCTGATAAAAGTGAATGGCTAGGAGAGAACAAAAGCTATCCACCCACGGAGGCACTGGTTTGCTATACGGATGGCTCCAAACGGGACGGTTTTACTGGGGCAAGTTACTTCTGTGAATTTCCTCTTTTGGAGGCTAGTATTTTCACAGGTTCTTACGCCTCAGTCCACCAGACCGAACTTTTTGCCATCTCGGAACTCTGTAAATCAGAAGCTATTAAAACGGCTTTGAATAAAGATATTTATATCTGCACTGATAGTCAATCGGCTATTGATGCCATCAGCTCCCCAATAGTATGCTCCAAAACCGTAAGAGTATGTAAAACAATTCTAAATGAAACGAGTAGGGCAAACAAGGTTACTATCATATGGGTCCCTGGACATGAAGGTATTCCTGGAAATGAGAAAGCGGACACTCTAGCAGGTAATGCAACTACCAAGAGCTTCATTGGACCAGAGCCACACTTTGGCATTTCCAAAGCCACAAGGAAGAGCATCATTAACCAATGGCTTTTTAAGCAGCATGAAAATTCTTGGCGTAACTATGATGGGGCAAGACATACAAAAATATTCTGCCCAACCCCGTCCAAAGACTTTAGTCAGAGACTTCTAAACCTTGATAGACCAAACATCAAAAGAACGGTTGAAGTCATCACAAACCATTGTGGACTCAACAAGCATCTTTGTGATATAGGTATAAAGGACGACCCGAAGTGTCTGTGTGGTCATGGGGAGGAAACGGGAGCACATATCATTTCTAATTGTATCAGATATAGACATATAAGAATGACTATTCTGGGTAAACCGGAACTAACGCCCTCGGACATGAATCTGAATAACCTGGACCTGGAGAAATTTGCTACTTTTCGATTGGAATGACGAGCGTAACTTCAACCACAAATCCACTTGCCCAAACTAGTCAGAAAATCAAAAACACATAAACAACTTTGTAAAAGCATATAAATTTAGTTGGACGTGATTATTTGTAATCAAAAATTTCTGTAAGGCTTTTGAATGCTTCTCGCTTGCAATGTAAAGCCTGAATGTTTTGTATAATCTATTTTTATAAAATTTGAATTTTGAATAAACAAGGAATAAGAGGGACATTGGTACAAAGGATAATTATCCAGGTGCCTGTCAATCTCCCTGTAGATTTGACCCCTCTTTACACCCTTCTTATCTATCTATCTATCTTACGGACCTCGCACGACTCCCCACGAAGTAAGAAACCAATTCGTTCTGCTGGAATGGCGATTTCCACCCCTGCACTCTCTATCCATCATCCCACGTCAATGAAACGGTTTTTCACGCTAGTATCGTAGATGAAAGGACTTGGATATGAAGGCTAGTGGCCCCTTGCCCAGATCTTATAAATTAAGTTGTATGAAAGAGACAACACGATGAAAGTGAACACAAGATGCGTCGCATTTACAACAGCTGTTTTGTCTTTGTTTTGTTTTACAAATTCTCCAATTTCTCAGGGCTTGCGATCCAATTTTGACGAATTGGTGTACGATTTTATTTTCGGCGAGTGTCCTATCGTCTTCTTCGTAAATTTTACGTTTTGTTATGAATTTTTGATATAAAACCAGCCGTTATTCTCTGAAAATTATTCGCATAGAGCCATAGCGAAATCGATTGAATGTTTGCTGAAATCCCATTGGGATACCATATGATACCTTTCGATTACATACAACGAATGTAATAATAATTTTTTACGATGCAGTTTTTTTCACATAACAGAACGTAAAAGTAAACAACTTAAATTAAAGTTGTATTGAATTGGTATATATGCCCCATCCGTTAATCGTGTATATCAAACATACACTCATATGTGTTCAGAGTGTAACAATATTATTCTTGAAACGCTTAGACCAAGAAAGCTCAAATACATCGTTCATTCATATTCGAATTCAGTACAGAACAGACACTCGGCGCGATTGCACGTCTCATTTCTTTTTTCTAATATTTTTTTTTCTTTCGTTTGAAAATAATTGAAATTATAATTGGTTTACCTTTTTTGGTTTTTCAATTAGTTAATGAACTATGTAATAATTGTGATATTATTTCATTAATATAGACGAGTATAACACAGTCACATTATTCAACAGTAAAATTATGTTGCAATTAAGTAGAACATTATTATGGTAAAGAAGGTGCCTTTTCTTTCAAAAAATTCATCACTGAAAGCTGGAAAAGTGCTTGATAGTTGTCCGAACCGCAAACTATTGAAACGAATCTTTGTCTCAGTCGGACCATTTCAATAAAAAGGTAATGTCCTTCAATCTCATTATATTTTTAACTAACACAAACATTTCGAACGTTTCGTGTCTTGAAGCCAGAGTGTTACCTAGAATTTGCGAAAATATTTTTACGAAATTGTATTTATTTATGCGTGCTGGTTTGTTGCTATCTGGTTTTATGATTTTGATTTTTTTTCAGGTTAAAGTCTTTATAATTTAGTTACACAGCAAAAATGAAAGTCGGTTACATTTGTTTTTCTACTATTTTCTAACAACTAAAACCTATAATTTAGCGGTATTTAACGATAAAAACTCTAAGTGCACGTTTTTTGTCCCATGGAGACGAGTCTGACTCTTGAATTATAAAAAGAGACGTTTGTGTCATTCAAGTTTTTTTTAGTGAATGGAATTTTTTGCAATCTTTTTAACAAAGAAAACCAAAAAGTCATATCTTGCTTCAGTACCAAAGTTCATTTGAGTTTAGTGATGTGTTTCGCGCAAATACTTAATCATTCTCCACTAAACAATATATTAATAGAAATACACGCGTGAAGCATTTTCATTTTTCATAAATACCAAAGAGATAACGACAGTATTATTCAGCGTATCTCTCACCTCCATTATTAATATTCAAAGTTCAATGGAAATTAAAATCAAACTTAACTGATAGATAAACAAACCGATAAATTGAATCGTTCAACCTGATTTTGTCGAATGATTCCATATGATTCAACGATTCATTTTGTTTGCTGTTTTCAAATTAATTTTCTTTCACTTTTTTCCGTGTTGTTGAAGTGAAATTCAAGTCGTACGATAATTTTTCAAGTCGTACGATAATTTGTCCTTTATCCCACTAACTTAACCTACAAAAATTTACATTTTTGAAATAGAATCTGCAGTCCATATGTTCATTACGTTTTTCGTGTACCAAAACAATTTTAATTATCGTATCATATTAATTATTGGGTACAAAAGTTGAATTTTGAATTACTTGATGAGTTGACTAGCCCTGAGCTCCGGTCTAAGAAACTATTAAACCTTCTGCTACTTGGTAGCACAAATTACGCACGGTTTGGGGTCTCCAAATTCGTTAGGAAGTGTACGATGGGGTGAAGGGTATTTAAAAAATCGAAAAGTTAAGTACATAATTTGTGTACAGCCCTTGTCGATAACGCCCTATTTTTTAAAATAGTGGTTTTTGATACAAGTTACGTATGAAGGTAGTTTAGCGCACTAGATGTGAGATTGCCGACACGAGCTGAAGGCGAGTTTGGCATGTGCGTTAAACTACTAGTGTAGGTAATGTCTATCAAACAACATTTTTTGCAATTCACCGAAAAAAACGAGCTTTTCGCTGCGTGTTTCTTTTTGCGAAAATTTGCCGAAATTTCAATTATTTTAATCGATGTCCCACCGAAAACTTGTCATTACATGTATATGTGCACCTCACGGAAATTATTCATTACATGTATGTTAGGGAAACTTCTCATTACATGTATGTTAGGGAAACTTCTCATTACATGTATATCTGTATGTAATGACGCGTTTTCCGATGGGACACCGATTAAAATAGCATACAGTGGGGAGTGCTTAGTAAGTCATCCATTCAGGATCATTTCGTGTAACTCGGAAACTCATTCGTGTATTTTTAAGCAACTCGCTTTAAAAACTGTTTTTTGCTTAAAAACACCCTCTTGAGTTTGGCTCAATTCACAAAATTGATCCCTCACGTAATGACTTACTTCCGCACCCCCACTGTAATCTACTATTTTTGCACTAGTGCGTAAAGACAGCTTTTACGCACTAGTGCGATAAAAAACGTATTAGTGCGTTAAAAATGTTTTTTACAAGTCACGTGTGATATAGCTCGTACTACCTTTGCATTTGGGAGTATATAAACTCAAATATTACGTTACTCTTTCATATTAGTAATTTATGTTTCAGTACGGCAATTTATGTACCAGTGCGGTAATTTCTATTCCAGTGCGGTAATTTTTTATTTTTGTTCATTGCAAAAAACGTTGTGTGTTACACGTAATGTTAGGACTCATATTAACGCACACGTTATTATTTGTCGTACTCGCCTGCGGCTCGTCCTTATATTACTTGTAACACAAACTACTATTGTCGCACTAGTGCGAAATGTGACCTCATACGACACCGAAATGATGCACAAAAAGCAAGTTTTTAGTCGGTGAATTGCAAAAAGTTATTTCTGAGGGTTATACTCTCTTCAGTACATCACTTTCAAATTACAGTAAATCAGGAGTTTCAAAGGGGTTCGGCGAAGTTCGACGAAAAGCAAAACTGCGACGTAAGCAAACCACATGAGTGTTATGAAGTCATTAAATTATGAAAAACTACATTTTTCTCATATCACCATTTGAGAGAGAGGGGGAATGTGGTTCGGTTTTATTTGGAAATTAGATCTTTAACAAAATTTCAGCTTAAATTACACTAAATACTGTTGAGCAAAATTATTGCAATTCTCTTGAAGCCGAGATGCGCCAGATCAAAAACACTGAGGCCAATCCTCGTTGGGCCTATTGTGCTGTACTTCCGTTTTAAACATTTCTGTTTCAGATTCCCCTTTTGGGTCCGTCAAGTTATTTGCTACCTGTAATGAAGGAAAGCACATCAGCTAAATTAAACTTTAACTGCTCTTCAGGGGTCAAGTAGAAGTCCCCTAAAAGCCTCGTTCTCAGAGCTTTTAAAGCAGGACAAGTGCATATAAAATGTTTTGCTGTTTCCGGCTCTAAGCCGCAACCTCTGCAAGTCGGATCATTAACGATACCCATCTTGCGGAGATGATATCCCAAGCTGTTGTGACCTGTTAAGATCCCCACAAGCTTACGTAAATCCGCTCTGCTGAGACTCAGCAGAAATTCCGTCTTTTTAGCGTCACATCCCGCCAAAAATTCCTTCGATTGTCTGCATGTCTCGAGAGCGTTCCATCTTTCTTGATGGTGCCTTTTTGTTCTACTCTTCACCAAAGAGCTGATCAGCCCCGCGCTATCACCAACAACAGGTTCTGGGCCGATGAATGTCCTACCTTCTCTCGCTAATTCATCAGCCCTTTCGTTCTCTCGTACTCCTGAGTGTCCTGGTACCCATGTCAATATAACTTCATTGTCTCTTGACGGGTTTTCCAGAGTCTCGAAGCATTAGCTTCGATGAAATCTTTACTGACGACAGCTAATTGATAGACGTTTCACTGTCTGAACAGATCAGAATTCTCTTGCCTTTCGCGCCGTCTTCCAGCATTCTTTCTGAACTATCACAGATGGCAACATTTTCTGATTGAAGAACGGTGGCGTAATTCAAGTTCTCTGAGTACACACCTGAACCTCATCAGTTTTTGATCCATCCGTGTAAACTGCAAAAACAAACTTCCATCGGAGGGGTACCTGATTCCCATTCTGATTTCTTGGGAAACTGCGCTTCCATCGAGTCATTTGGCATTTCTACTTCAGCGAACTCTTGTTTGAGTTGAGTCAGGATGTTGGCATGCCCGAAACTTCGGTCTTGCGCAATCCGGTTCTGGGTACACCGCCATTTCAGCTTCCTGTTTCAAAAACAGATCTAACACAGATGTCATTACTCCTGTTATGCTCAGGCACGCTAGCCGCTGAATGCTGTCAATCTTCTTTCGTGTAACATTTAGTCTTGCTCGTGGTGCCCACACCATGCAACCGTAAATTAGTATAGGCCTCACTATGGCTCTATACATCCAATACAGAACTACTGGTTTTAGACCCCATTTTTTCCCAAACGTAGTGCGACAT
This sequence comes from Pseudolycoriella hygida, assembly GCA_029228625.1. Classification (NCBI taxonomy): domain Eukaryota; kingdom Metazoa; phylum Arthropoda; class Insecta; order Diptera; family Sciaridae; genus Pseudolycoriella; species Pseudolycoriella hygida. Next base: position 53,043,686 of record CM055404.1, on the reverse strand, counting down.
TGCCAGAAGATCCTTATAACCTTTTTCACTCGCTCATCAACGTGCTCTTTCCATTCCAGCTTACTGTCTAGTATGACTCTAAGGTACTTGACTTTGTCTGTCAATTCAAGAACAGTTACGAAAAACTCTGGCATCTGCATCGCAGCCAATTTTCATTTCGTTGTGAAGAGGATTAAACGGGTTTTGTCCGGATTTACGGACAGCCCCGATGTTCCGCACCATTCTTCCACAAGGGGGGGGGGGTTAAATAGTTAGACGTTATTAAATGGGCTGATCAGACAAAATGCGACGCAGGGGTGGGAGCGGGTACGGGATCAAAAAATTTGAACAAACGCAGACTTTATTTATGAACAACAACATTTTTGCAAAATCGGTAAGAACAGATACGAGGGGCACCCTAAAAGTTTCGGGAATCGGCTATATCGGCTCGTGTAAACTTTTCGCCAATTTACACAAAAATTAAATTGGTCTTTCCTGATTTAAAAATGATGATCAAAATGAAAATCGATCGTAGCAGTCAAAAGATACAACAATTCCAAAAAGTCATTGCAGAGAAAAAATGGATTTATCACGTGAAAATTTTAGAGCCATGATTTTCTACGACTTTAAGTCTGGCTTGACTCCCAAATTGTGTATTGATCGTTTGCAATGATGAGGCCCCATCCAAGACCACTGTTTATCGGTGGTTCGCTGAGTTTGAATCGGGACGCACCTACCTCAGTGACGACTTTCGTGAAGGTCGACCTTCCACAGCCATCACCGATGGAAACATTGACCATGTCCGGAACATGATTGAAGCCGATCGACATGTGACCTATGCTGAGATAGCTGCATCCCTTGGGATCGGGAAAAGTCAAATACAAACAATTTTACACGAACATTTACGCACACGGAAGCTTTGTTCTCGGTGGATCCCACACAAATTGACAGACGACCAAAAGGAGGCTCGTGTGAAATGGTGCCGAGATTCTCTCAAAAAATTCGACAATGGGGCTTCTGATTCAGTATATAGCATCGTAACAGGTGACGAAAGTTGGATTTACAGCTATGATCCCCAAACAAAACAGCAATCCACCGTTTGGGTGTTTCAAAATGAAGATTTACCAACAAAGGTAATTCGCGCTCGAAGCGTCGCCAAGAAAATGGTCGCTACTTTCTTCAGGAAATGTGGTCATGTGGCTACTGTACCACTTGAGGATCGTAAAACAATCAATTCAGAGTGGTATACTACGATTTGTTTGCCAAAAGTATTTGAAGAACTACGTGGAAAGAGTCGAAATCGCAAGCTCCCTCACAAGTGCTCTGACCACGACGTTCTTGGAGAAGGAAAAAATCAATTTGATGCTGCATCCACCCTACAGTCCCGACTTGGCACCGTGCGAATTTTATTTGTTTCCGAGTGTCAAGAATAAGTTGCGTGGGAAGCGATTTTTATCTGCGGAAGCTGCTGTCGAGGCATATGAACAAGAAGTGGCCCAAATCCCAACTTCCGAATAGAGTCGATGTTTCGAAAACTGGTTTTTAAGGATGAAAAAGTGTATAGATTGTAATGGTGATTATTTTGAGAAGCAATAAAATCGTTTTATAGCCGATTCCCGAAACTTTTAGGGTGCCCCTCGTAGGACGCCGTCGCGTGGAAAAATACATTCATTACATGGAAAGAACTCAGAAAAAATTTAGTTTTATCAATCAAATGATTGACGATACTTTCAGATAGTTTATTTTTGTACCAATGAGAAAAAATCAATTTTTAAACTTAAATGGCATGTTGCTTCGAGATGGTTTCTTTAGCAGTGAATCTCTTCCAGAATTGTCAATCAGTAGCGTGCAGTTTTTTTTCTGAAAAAGCACACTTTCAAAGCTCATAGTATTTTTATGGCATGTATTTTTCGGCCAGCAAAATTATTCTTTTCGACCAGCAAATTTATTGCTTTATCCAGTAGATTTAATTTTTTGACCAGCAAATTAAATGTTTTTTTTTTCAGCAAAATTGTTCTCTTTTACCAGCAAAATTAATTTAATTATTCAGCAAAATTATTCTCTTTTAGTATCTACAGGTCACTAGTAATAAAAGCTTATTTCAAAGCGTAGCTCTGCCCACTAGGCCACCGCACCTGTTGGATTCCATTCTTCAATGACCTACCAACTAAAACCCCCTTGCTTAGTCTTCATGCTCTCTTCTCCGCGGAACCTCCTCACAGCATTACTTCGGGGAGGGGCTGTGCCTTCGCACCTACTCTCTCAGATCAACTGGCAGTCTTCTTTGATCATCTCTCCATGCACTTTGCAGCTTACCCATTATTTTCGCAACTACATTATCCGCTACTCTCCACACCTCCTCATCGCGGCACATATCTGATATTTACATCTGACCTACTCACAGTCATCAGCTCACCTCGCTCTTGTTCGAAGCGGGGACAGACAAATAACACGTGCTCCGCAGTCTCTTCCTCTACCTCGCATGTCGTGCAGAAAGGAGACAATGAGAATCCAAAACTGTGCAGGTATTTCCTGAAGACCACTGCGAAGGCTGCTGACCCCGCTATTTGCGCATTTTAGATCACGTCCTGCGGCGAATTTTCACCAAACTTTAGGTTTAAATATGACCTAGAAAATTGCTGAAAAAATAAAATCGCTGACCCAAAAAGAATTAATTTTCTGTACAAATAAAGATAAATTTGCTAACCATAAAAATTAATTTTACTGGACGAAAAGAAATAAATATGTTGGTAGAAAGATAGATCTGCTGGCCAATGCAATAAATTTCCTGGTGAAAAGAATAAATTTGCTGGTGAAAGAATAATTTTGCTGGTGTAAAAAATATGTCCCATATTTTTATGCACATGGCTATTATTGCAGCCCATCAACTCAACTATGTCCTGTTCTTTTTTACCTTTTCTCATTTACTTAAAAAAACTCATTTCAATTTAACTAACTTCATCCTTTTTGCTAAAAGTTATGAAATGAATCAACAAAAACAAAAAAAAAGCATTATCGATGTATTAAAAAAGATTCCATTATTTATTTAACAAAAATAAATTTTACTTTTTCAATTGAACAGATAAAATTTATTCGTTGCGACATTGCAGCCCAGATTGTAATTTCGGTTTTCATTTAACTTTTAAATTACTGAGAAAATGTATTTGTGCCAAAAATGAATAACCAACCATAGATGCCAGCGCGATATGGTCAAAAATTATTTATTTTTGTTAGTGCGGGTATTCGGCATGTGATGTAGAGATATGGCTGTGGCTGTGGTGATTGAAGATTTCGTTATATTTGGTGTATTTCTAGATAATAGTCGACAGTAGGTGGTGGGTGTCATGTTTCATAAACGCAAACCATTTCAAAAACCACTAGACAATTATTATAGCGCACACATCGCACAATAATGTTTTACCATTTGAAAATGCCATGACATTTGTATATTGTCGGTTTATGGTTTTTCGGATTGTTAACCATTCTCACTCAATATCTTTGCGATGATAATAATAATGAATTAAGTAGCGAATTGTTGGAATATCCCCATAAGAAATACATCACAGAAATAGACTCATTTCAAATATTTAATGTTGTCATATCTTCGAGTACAACTTTATGGTTTTCGTTCACGTGCACGAATTAAATCAAAAATTTGTAAACACAACTGTGGCTGTCATAAAACATTTCACTCTATATCCACTGAGTGTGTGTATATGTTGTGCTTGTGTAGTGTAGTATTTGCATAACTTGGCTATTCGGTGTTTAAAATAAATTTGAATCTTCTTTTTAAATTGACGGCCGGAAGAGTTTTATTCATGAAAAACTAGTTTTATTTGGTAATCAAACCAAGTTGTTTTTTTATACAGTCCGTGGAATATTCATGTGTATCCAATGAAGGTGACTTTTCTATTTCTTGCCGGTATTTTATGCTTCACTGACGACAAACATTCGATTTCTCGTTCTAAATTCAAATGACGTTTTATACGTGAACTTTTTTGCGTTGCTACCGTGTGTTGTTGATCGTGGATTTTCATTCTATTTAAGACAAAGAAAAGTAAGTGTCAGATTATCGAGCTTTTCTCAGCATTTCCTTCTTTTCATTTTGTTTGTCTTTCTCTCTCTATCTCTCTCTCTCTCTCTCTCTACGTCACGTCAGATATTGATGAGTTGACGCTTTCAAAACGTGAAACCTGTCGTATGTATATTAAACAAGTGTCATGTATACTTTACTTATAGTTGCTAGTAGCCAGCTTTCTTACGATCCAAAACAGAGAGCATGAAGGGCAGTTGAAAGTGAAAAATCTCTTTATGAGAAGATCGTAATTTACACAACTTATAGCTCTAACCTGCCTTTCTGGGTTCTATAGTTGGGAGAGCACACATGTAGCACCTGGGTGTAAAGTTGAAAAAATTTTGTTCACAAGCATTCAATCAACTTCGAAGCTTCAATAATCTTTCATAGATCCAGTTTTTTTACTAAAGTCCATCTTTCAGAAACTCTAAGGTGTAAGGTTTCTAAATGACGTTTCTACGCCACCCTGACCACTGACCAATACTTCACCTACCAAACAAGAGTTAACAGAAGATGAAAGAGTTGTTACATGAATATAAACTTTATTTTTTGTACTTGCGAAAGATTTCACATAAGCTTTTTAAAACACACGTACGCGAAATAAATGAACAAAACTTTTACAAAGGTGCATCCATATACAAAGTTCGAACTTGGTACTTTTCCATTTTAGCAAATAGAGAATTGGAAGAGATAAGGAACATTTTGCGCCTTTGAATTAATTAAAATACACCCTCTTTCCTCTCACATTTTCAGACGGTTATCAATTTCATTTACTAAATTGCACATGCAATCCGTATTTCAATTCGGTTGAGAGTATCTTTTCCATTAGAGCTTACTATTGGTGTCCAATTTATTATATGCAACGGAACGGAATTCACTTACATAATCGCAAAATTCATTTGGCGTCGCCCTTAAAGGAAGTAAAATATTTGCACAGCATGTTTGCTGTGGAACTTCATTCTATCTGTCTAGTTACAATCTATAAATCGAGCAACTTTTGTAAACAACGTTCTTAACGATTTGCTCTGATTTGAAAATCATCGAAAGAAACCAGACATGAAAGCCGTTAGAATTCAGCTGATCCTTTTCAAAAATATTACCAGCGCTGATATACGCTAATATCGAGGGGGAAATGACTCCCAAAATGAGTGTACCATGATTGAAAATCCGGATGATTTTCAGGAATTCGTGTGATTTAAAATGATTTTTGGTGATTTTTAATAAATTTTTGTGATTTTCAGCGGTACCTTTTAGTACCAAATCCATTTCTGGAACATAAGCAAAAATCCGATCAATCAAAAATTTTATGATTCACAGAAATTGCCCAAGGTAATGTCGAAGGCCCTCTTGACGTTCCCTGCCATAGTCCTCGAAATGTGAGTCATCTCTCCCGATTCTAGAAGTGACTATATCCCTGTTTTTATTCGCTAAAACTCAATTCTCTTCAACTTTGTCGTCGGGAGTAAGTCTCTATGTTCCACTATTAACCAAATATTGACGAAAACCCATTTCCTATGGCATATGGAGTGGAGTGGAATTATGTCCACAAAAAAAATTTCCTTGTTTTGTGACATCAAATGCTGATTTGACGCCCACATGACCAATTTATGTGCTATACTTGCAGCGATATTCGAGAAAAAGTTCTTAGACTCCTTTTCGACTATATATCCGGAATTACTCGACCGATTCCGCTCATCGTTGAACTAGTTCAACTATGGGACATGTACCTTTCAAGGAAAAAAAGTTTAGGGTGATCGGTTGAGCCGTTTAGAAAAAAGAAGACGGACCAGGGCCTATTTTTGAGAAAATTTTTGAAAAAATTTGTGAAAATTTGAGAAAATTTGTGAAAATTTGAGAAAATTTGAAAAAATTTGAGAAAATTTGTGAAAATTTGAGAAAATTTGTGAAAATTTTCTCAAATTTTCTTAAATTTGCTTAAAATTTATAACAATTTTGAAGTATAATTGATGTTTTTTATTCAAAAAATTGTTCAAACGACCTATTTTAGATGTTTTAGGGTATCCTAAGGGTAGAGGTGAGGTTGCCCGAAATTCGAAAAAAAGCCCGCCCGAACCCGACCCGACCCGAACCCGAACTACTTTTCACGGGTTTGGGTTTCGGGCTTTCGGGTCTAGTAAATTCCGGTCGTTCGTGTTTCGGGTTTTAAAATTTCCGGTCGGGCGGGTTTCGGGTTTACTTTTTATCGGGTTTACGATTCGGGTTCGATAATAATGCTACAAAAAATTTTTTTTGAAAATGATGCACCCTAGAATATTCAAATCACATCGACTACAAAACAATGATTAATATTAGAGGTGAGCGGGTTGCCCGAAATTCGAGAAAAAGGCCGCCCAAACCCGACCCGACTCGAACCCGAACTACTTTTCACGGGTTTGGGTTTCGGACTTTCGGGTTTGAAAAATCCCAGTCGGTCGGGCTTCGGGTTTTAATTTCAGGTCGGGTTCGGGTCGGGTCGGGCCGAGCCGCCAGCGTTTTCCGGGTGGTCGGGCTTCGGGTTTTAATTTCGGATCGGGTTCGGTCCGGGCCGGGCTTCCAAAAAAGGTCGGCCCGCACACCTCTACCTAAGGGTTGAATTTTCAGCCACCCGTTCATGCTTGGTTTCTTGTTGATTTTTTCATCTGCACGACCTCTAATATGGTTCAGAATACACTTTACGTCGATTGTTATTAATTTTACATTCATTTTAACTTGTTTGAACGTATTTTTCCTTAAAATAAAATTTGAGAAAATTCGAGAAAATTTGAAAAAATTTTCTCAAAAATAGGCCCTGAGACGGACGAACGACCGGATGTTTTTTTTATTGTTGATTCGTTCAATTCGACCATGTTAGATGTATCCTTCTTACTATCTTAGGTTACAATAAAATTGTTTGTAGTGAACGAATAGGATATCTATGCTTCGTACGGGTCCAAAAACAATAAATTTTATAATTTAACAAATTCTACTGTCTGAAATTTTACTTGTGGGGAAATTAATTGTTTTTTCTTGATAATTACCGGTAATTTCATTTAAATCAAATGACTTTTTAAACTGCATTTTTAAAATTTGTCTTTTTCATATTCTTAATCAGTGGAGCATGCTGGACGAGGCTAGGGGTCAGGCTTTTCGAAAATAAAAATCTCAAAAAAACGCTACATCCTACTCAACTCGCTCTCATTCTGTAACCTAATTTATTGAATTCTAGGAAGAAGTCGAGAAACCTTGACTGACATCCTCATTTACTTCAAAAAATGTATTTGTGTTAAATGAACAGAAAATGTGGTCATGACATCACTTTGACCCTCATTCAACACATGTAATGTTGTGACTTTCACCCGAACGTCAGAGGCACTCTAATTTTATATTCATCAGTTTGGGACAAATTTGGGGAAATTTTTACATTGAAAATTCATAACTCGGTCAAAAAATCCCACAACTCCTGTTGGGATATTTTTGTGGAAGCTTTGGATTGTCTAGATTATGGGAAAAATAACCGATATGGAAAAATTTGGATTGCCAGGATGCTAATCTGTGAAAATGAAATCCGTCAAGGATGTAAAAATTCTGTTTGCAGTTTTCGAGAAAAATTGAAAAAATGAGTTTTTTTCATACGTTTTTGTAATGAGTCTGTGAAAATGAAAAATCAAATTCTACTTTTCGAAGGATCTATTTTGCCAAATAAATTATTCTATGACACTGTTTTATTTTTAAACCCGTACGAAGGACGAAGTTCCTCGAAAAAGGGTCTTATGCGTTTATCACGACGTTTGTAACCACCCCAATTTCGACCTGGGAGTAGGTGGGGAGCATTGATCCCGGTGCTTAGATGACGAATTAACAATAAAAACGTTGCCCGTCCGTCCGTCTGTCACCGCGACAACTTGACTAAAACTCAAGCGATTTTCAAATTTTATTTTCCCTGAAAGGCAATCGAAATATCTTTTATGGGATTGAATCTGAGCACTGTCGGCCCAAGGGCCGCCGAGCTAGGGCCGTTTAAGTGGTTTTTGGTACATAACTCGAGTAAATCTCGTCCGATTTTCAAATTTTTTTTGATCGAAAGGTCTATGACTGTCTCCCGTTTTATGGCAGAAAATTTTTTGATTAGAAACCATCCTTGGACTCAGTCAGGACTGAGTTTCTGCTAGGGCCCAAGGTGTTTGCTTACATAAATTGGATAAATCCTAAGTGATTTTTTGATTCTTTTTCTATTTGAGAGGTAATCGAGTACCGAATTATATTGAAAAACAAATCTGGCCCGGTGCCTGTGCTTAGGGCTGAAGTGGGCCTCAGGTCTGTCCTAAGGTCGGCCCTAACCAAAAAACATTTTTTTTATGTTGCAGAGCAAATTGAGGGAAACATTTTTGTCTATGAAAATATGTGTCCGAGGCATTTCCTTATGGTCCTAGGCCGGTCCTAAGGTCTGCCCTAGACAAAAAAAATGGTTTTTCACTATGTTGTAGAGAAGGGAAATATTTTTTTCTATGTAAGTATTTTTTCGAGGCCTCTCCTGAGGACCCTAGGACGGTTTTTGGCTATGTTGTCTGTTTGTTTGTTTGTTTGTCTATGTGGGGGTCAATTTTGTACTTTCGGAAGGCTTTTTTTTACTCCGTTACTTCGGACGGGTTTTTCAATATTACCCTCTCGGAAATTTCCAATACAATTTAATGTGGACGTAATTTCATTCACTTAAGAGTTAAGGCAATACTTAGTTAAATACGTTCGAGTCTTTTCGTAACATCAACTCTGTTTGCCACATCTATTCTGATACTTGCGGTTATCTTCATATGTTTTTCATGATTTTCTGTGATTTTATACGATCTTCTATGATTTTTGTTTTATTTTGACGATTTAAATGATTTCGCTGGAACGAAATGATTTTGCCGGATTTCAATGATTTTTCAGAATGATTTTTTTTTTTTTTGCCCCGTACCATGATTTTCCGGCTAATATAGTCCGCTAGTATTTCTTTGTTTTGAAAGAAAGAACCCCAAACAAACAAACAAAAAAGAGATTGGTTGAGTTAAATATCGCGCGTGGAGTCCGTATGCGGCGTTCTTCCAAAGTTACTTTAGACGCTACTTCAAAAAAATATTCCAATTTTGCTCCATCTTTTGGACACACTGAAAGAAAAAAAACTTAGACAAAATCAGCGAGGATTTTTAACGATATTCGCCGAAAAGAATTAAATTAGCGACGAAATTAAACAAAACAATCGCCGAGAATCTTTTGTTTAATTTTGTCGCTAAATTGATTTTTTTCGGCGAAATTCGTTGAAAATATTCACTGATTTAATCTAAATTTTTTCTTCTTATGATGGCAGTACAGTCGAAGAAATTTCAAAACCAGCATGATGACAATCCAACTTATCCCACAACTTTCACATGCAAATTTGCGATGTTTTTTCAATCAAATCATTATTTCGTATTTTGGTGTAATTTTTGTGGTAAATATGGTACTTTCAGCGGCGCCTGCCATATCTGCCAAGTACACTACTTTAAATACCCATCTAATACAAACATTTATTTTACAAACAACAGAACTATAAAAGCTCGAGTAAATTCATAAAAACATGTTCGATTTTTCGTCAACGGAAATATACTTCAAAGTATTTCCAATTTTCACTGAAGTGCAAATTAAAAAAGTCTTAAGTAAACATTGCGGATGCAATGTGTGTTCAAAACCTTCTTCTTCTTTTTGTTTAGAAAGTCGCTGTATTTTCCTACGGTGTTAGGATAGAATTAATCACGATAATTTAAACAGAAAAAATCGTAGAAATCGAATAAAAATAAATGCAGTAAAAAACACTTTGTGAAAAAAAATATGTTAGGAAATGAAAAGTTTCACAACGTGTGACGAAATATGATCACAAACGAAAATGTTATTTCATTGAGATACTCTTTTTTCATTCTAAAATAAAATTCAAGAAAGTGTTGCATTTTCTTGTGTCAAAGAAAATCGAGTAATGACTACAATCTTTTTTTTATGTTACAATAACATTAGATAAATTGGATTTTATCACGGATGTAACATTCTCTGCTTCATTGTATTTCTTCCGCAAGCGTCCTGTATGTGTGAACTGTCGATAAATATATTTTACATAATAACATCTCCATCGCTTTGTTCTTTTTATTTTTATCTCGTCTCTGCTGGAAAGTTATACTAAGTACAAAGGGGATTATTCAATTTATTTATATCTTGTTCAAACATGTAACATCTTAGAAGGAAATCTGATTATCTTCAAGGATCGGATGACGTCACGTACTGAACATTAACTGTGCGAAGGAAGAAAGCTCATATGCGACTAATTCAATGTTTTGTGATGGTGGACGTGTCTTCTTCTATAAAATTTTTTTTTCATTCTTGGTAGATGTTTAGATATTAGATGGTCAACGCTAAACTTCAAACTAATCATCTGGATGCTTAGCAACCATTGCCTATTGGAACTCTAATATTCCCGAAAGCTTTCAAAAATTCTCAATGTTTTGTTTAATGCTTAAGGCAATTTTATTGCTACAGCAACGGTAATATTATTTTGAATGTTAAAAATGACGAAGTGCACAAGCTGACAAGTCGGGTTGACATGTTACTGCTGAATCGACTTATGTCAAACACGACCTGACGTTTATATCCCGTACAGATGCGAACGGCAATACGTTGCAGTACAATATATTTATCTTCTTTTCTCTCGCGCACAAGATATAAATGTCGAGCTGCGCCGAAATCGCACTAAAAGCGTATATTTCGACATGAAATTTTGAATAATTTGACATAAGCCGACGCCGCACTAGAAGCGTCAATTGTCCAGATAGGAGCAGACACTTCAGAGCAAAACATGTGAAGATGTGTTTTTCTACTCTGTATTGTTATTAATTTGAATTTCATTTCCGGTTCGCAACGTCAAAAGCATTGAAATTTGAATCAATGATAGCAAATGTTACTTGTCAATATAAATTAAACTAGAGTCGTGCGCCGATTCAATTTTTCAAAGTCTCGGCTGCTCAATCTAAGTTTTTTAACGTAAGCGACGGCAAAAAATTGGTTCGAGAATTAGTCGACTTTGTGTCGGCGGCGGCTCGAAATGTCCAAAAAATTTCAATTGGTTGGCGCCGACGCACGAGTATAAATCACACACCTGATTTTATTCCACCGCAATGGTGGATTATAACGAAATCCGTTAGCAGACAGTCAGTAAACTCTATAGCCCTATGTCTCATCTGGGTGCGATGCAACCAATAATATGCTCCACAATGTCATCATTAAAAATTTAAACTGTGGTTATGCATGCTTTTGTTACTTCCACAACAAACGTATGCCCTGTAAAGTTTATTTTCCAAAACATTTCTATCACGTGCAGTACAATTTTCCATTTTCTTTGTTACAAATTTTGAATTCCGCACATCCCTTTGTCGTTTTTAAAAGCGTCTCGCCATTATAAGGTTTATCGCTTAGCTTTTCCGTTAAGCAACCTAATCATTTTATGTATGAGACTGGCTCTACTTTTTCTGCATTAAGTTTTTATATTCTACGACAGTCTTGAACAATTTATGGGAAGTTACATACACGAGATTGTTTACATTATTTTTGTTATTGCTTCTGTTGTTCTAAATTCTTTTTGTAATTTTCGTTCGTATTTTGCTCTGGAATTAACAAATTTTCGTTGGAAATTGCTTGAGCAGAAGGAATTTTCTACAGTTTGCTTAATAGAATTCGTTGTAGTAATTCTTTGGATAATATTTCAACGAGTTTAATACTTCAAGACAACTATTTCACTCATCTGTGAACAAATAATTTCGATTTAAATACCGTTAGGTAGTAGGTAATTTTTAAGTCTTGCGAATAGATATTTAATGACAATTGTTATCCTGGCCCGGTGCCAATTACTTCCTCAGTCCGGTGCACCCTGGGATTACCATTATACCTTTTACGAAAGATGCATTGTTTTTTGTGCCAAGGCACTAGGCGGCGCCAATAGTCCTTGAACACAGTAGCACTTACCTTTCTTCATCGATGATTAATCCACGGAATGAAACGCACTTACCAGTATGAAAACTATTCAGTGACTAACGAATCAGTTCTTTTTACTATGGGAAAAATTTTCTACAACACTTGAACAAATAGCGATTGTGTGTGCAACGAGGAACATAAAACATTCGTACGTTGAACTCAAATGTGATTTAAAATTTTTTTTCAAAAAACAAAACATTCATTTTTGCACATGTGTTTTGACTACAAATCTTGGTGATGGGAACAAAATTAGGGTCCTAATTAGTGAAACTAGCAAATTATTATTAGGAGTCACAAGCAACCATAGCCCATAGGTTCCCAGCTTACTTTTGGACCCGTACGAACTACGAGCCCCATGCATTTACCACTACGATTGTAATCAGTCGATTCGATGGGGGAGTAGGGTGAGCATCGATCATGGTCGTTTTTTGGTTTGGTTTATTTATGAGGTAACAAAAGCATGTATATCCATACAAATAAAAGATAAAAACTACTTCCGAAAAACACTCAGGTTGTCCTTGTTAGGCCCATTGTACTACGCCTCATTATGAATTTTCCCTCTCGGGTCCGATGAGCCACTTGATACGTATAATAAAAGATAGAACATTAGGCACACTCAGTTTCAATTGTTCTTCAGGAGTGAGGTAAAAGTCTCCTAAATACCTCGCCCAGAGCTTTAGCCGCAGGGCAAGCGCATGTGAAATGTCTGGCGGTCTCTGGTTCAAGACCGCACCCCCTACACGTTGGAGTATTCACAACCCCTATCTTATTAAGATGGTAGTTCAAGTTGGTGTGTCCTGTAAGCACACCTACCAACCCGCGCATGTTAACCCGGCTCAGTCCAAGCAGGAATTTTGTAGTCTTTGCATTGCAGCCCACCAAAAATTCCTTTGCCTGTCTGCACTTGGTTAACGCCTCCCATCTTGCTTGGTGTTTCCTCTCCGTTTGATCCTTTACAAGGGATCTAATCAATCCTGCATATCTTCCGACAGCAGGCTCTGGCCCAATAAATCCCGAGCTACTGCCTTCTCTGGCTAACTCGTCTGCTCTTTCGTTCCCCAGTATTTCAGAATGAATGCCAAATTTTGCAGTGTGTCGAAACTTTCGATGAAACCTTGACCGAGGAGAGCGACTCAATGGATGATTCGCTGTCCGTGCAGATCAAAATCTTCTTATCTCTTATGCCGACTCAAGCATTTCTTGAGAGCTCTCGTTAATTGCAATAACTTCAGACTGGAATACAGTGGTATAAATCCCCAGAATGGTTGATTGTAATCCCGTGTTCAGTCATCAGTTTTCGATCCGTCCGTGTAGATCGTCACGTCTGCCTCTATAGGAGGTTTAATCTCGCCCCAGCTAGAACTTTCAGGCACACAAGCTCCGAAATTTCTTTCGAAGCAGAATACCACTGGAAGGCTGTCTTCGGGCATTTCGACTGCTCTAAACTTGCTCTTCAATATTGAGAGAATTCTGGCATGACCAAATTTCTGATCTCGCGCAATCCAGTTCTCTCCGTTCTCTCTCATTTCAGTCTCCTGTCGCACAATAAGGTCTAGCGGTGGCAACGACAGGAGTATTTCTAGCGCCGCCGTTGGCGTTGAAGTCATTACCCCTGTTATGCTCAAGCACGCTAACCTTTGCACGTGGCCGATCTCCTTTTGCATCACCCCAGTTCAGTTCTTGGAGCCCACACCATGCAGCCATAAATCAGTATTGGTCGCACAATGGACCTGTACAGCCAATACAGCACTACCGGCTTAAGACCCCACTTTTTCCCAAACGTGGTTCGGCATTGCCAAAAAATATCAAAACTTTTTTGGTTCTTTCCTCAATGTGTTCTCTCCACTCTAACCTGATGTCTAGAATTACTCCTAGGTACTTAACTTTTTCTACCAGCTTGAGGGGAATACCGAATCTGCAGTGCTAGCGTCTTCCGTTTTCTAGTGAAAAGAATGAGTCCGGTTTTGTCAGCGTCAACCGACAGCCCTGTCTCATTGCACCATGTTTCCACTATACGGAATGCTCTATCCATTAATGAGCTAAGAACTTCCTCAAAAGCAACCGAGATTAGGATCGCATTATCATCGACATAACCCATTGCCAAAAATCCCACCCCTTTCAGCTTTTCGAGTAAGTCGTCCACGGTCATGTTCCACTCCTACTTGTGAGCATCCCTTATCGGTTTCTATCGACTTCTCCACGATGAAGGAAACTTCTTGGAGTGCCGAGTCAACAGATTTTCCTGCTTGATAAGCGTGCTATTTCCCACGTAGGGATCTCAATTTTAAAACAACATCCCTCACATACCTGTCACACATCCTCGCTGGCGTTTTCAGCACAAAAGAAGTGAGACTAATCGGTCTGTACGAGCTCGCGTTGTCGTAACTAGCACGCCAAGGTTTGGGTATAAACTTGACTAAAACCTTAATCCATGACTTAGGTTGGTAACCAAGTGGTAGGATGGCTCTTAGTATTTCTTTCAACGGTTCTAATGTAAAACCTGATTCCTTCTGCAACACGACCGGATAGATACCGTCGCTGCCTGGCGACTTATAAGGTTTGAACGAATCAATTGCCCATTTTATACTTTTGCCCGTAACGACTTCAGCCGCGAAGTTCCAATCCGTCGTATTAGGCGCACGGGTTGGTTGTGGCTCCATCGCTTGGGCTGGCTTCTATCCCGGAAAATGTGATTGCATGAGATGGTCTACCACTTCGTCTCTCGACTTGGTGTAGGAGCCGTCGTCTTTCTTCAACATTTCTAAATAGGGTCTTTCGCCAGGGCCTTGCTAAGTTTAGCTGTGGTTTTCAAGTTTTTGACTTTGTCATGGTCGTTAGATGCCAAATCAGCAAAAAAAATTTTGTCCGTTCGTCCGTAAACACGATAACTCGTGTAAAACTTTACAGATTTTCAAAATATTTTTTTCCTTTGAAAAGTAGTACTAAAAGTGGGCTTGGGGTTGCAGATGGGCATATTTGGACGAAGGGCCGCTGAGCTAGGGCCGCCTAAGTAGTTCTCAGTTTTCGGTCTTTTGCACGTGACTCGCGTAAGTTTTTCATAATTTTTTTTTGTTTGATAGGTCTGGGCATGTCTGACAATTTATGGAAGAAACTTTTTCGATTTCGAGCTTTTAGACTCAGTCAGGTCCCCCAAACTGGGCCTCCACTAGGGCTAAACGTTTTTTTTTTCCTACATAAATCGGGTAAATCTTATGCGATTTTCAAAATCATTTTTTTTTCTGGAAAGATAATTGAATGAATGAAAACGAATTTGAAGTGGTCAAAAACGTCGTTTTTTGAAGGTTGGTAAAACTTTTTGACTAGGGCTCAAATCAGATCAGATCAGTCTGTTCAGATTTCAGATTGGTCTGAAATTTTTCAGATCAAAATCTGATCTGAAAAATGTTGATCTGATCTGATATTGATCTGAATATTTTCTATCTGATCTGACAATTTTCAATCTGATCTGAACGATCTGAAAAATTTGCAACACTCAATTTAACCAAAATTGTAGTGCTTTTCAATAAGTTCGTCATCGTAAACAAAAAAAAGGTCGTAGATATTAAGGCGCAATCGCAGTCATCCGTTTACATGACAGTTGACAGTAAAACAATGGAAAAGTGTCAACTGTCACTTAAAAGGATCTTTTGTTATATCGCAAACTTGAGAACCTTAGCAGTATTTAATAATAAATAGAGTAAAATCCATTATACAACAAAAGTAAATACAATACAACAACAAAAATACAATAAAAAAGTACAGTCACCCCACCCTGTTGCGGCACTGTATTGACTTTCAGTTCAGTTTCAAATGAAAAATATAACTGAATTATTACGAAATCATTTTTTAAACTAAATGTGAGTGCCAAGGTATCTGTTGGGACCTGAAGTGGATAAAAAGCGTAGATTGACCTTGCTCACACACACAAGCTAAATAAAAGTGTTCTATAAGCATCAGTTTGCTTCAAAAAGGTCGGTCAGTTGGAGTCGAAGTAAAACTTTTTTGTACTGTAAAAAATTTAATTCACGTAATTTTTCATGACTTTCACGGAAACTTCTAAAATTTATGGAGGAAAGTCATTTAAGTCGATTTTCTTAGAAAGGGCTCAAAGGACTTGTTTTTGCCAGGACAAAAGAGTTTCATTTCTGATGCAAAACCGATGCTTATCGAACACTTTTCTTTAAAATACGTTCAACCCCACTGTTAAAAGAGTTATCACCTAAAATAGCTCGTTTAGATTACAAGATTAGAAAATAATTTCACCAGAATCAAATCTGAAATCAGATCAGTCCAGAATGCTCTGTTTCGAGCCCTATTTTTGACTGCGAAATTAGAACGGAAATCGCTCTTGAAGGTTTTAAATAAAAGATATAGACATTAGAAAATCACGGAAATTAAATTAGTGAAAATCTGTAAATAGGTTCGAGTTGTAGAGTCCTGCGAAAGAATTCATTACATGATAGGACAATTTTGTGAGAAGAGCCAAACTCACGAGTGTTTTTTAAGCAACGAGCTTTGGAAACTATTGTTTTGACGATCGAAGGTTTATATTTTCGCAAAACATGTACTAGATATTAGCGACTCATGATCTCTTTCACGAAACGTTACGTAAGCGACTGATGATCCCTTTTACGAAACGCTACGAATACGAATTATATTGCGCTTTAAAAAATGTTAGGTAACCGACGGATGATCACTTTTACGAAATGCTACATAAGCGACTGATGATCCCTTTTACGAAATGCTACGAAAGCGAATAATGTTGCGCTTTAACAAACGTTACGTAACCGACTGATGATCCCTTTTACGAAACGTTACGTAACCGACTGATGATCCCTTTTACGAAATGTTACGTAAGCGACTGATGATCCCTTCTACGAAACGCTACGAATGCGAATTATGTTGCGCTTTAACAAATGTTACGTAACCGACTGATGGTCCCTTTTACGAAATACCATTCGTATGTGTGACCCTCCCTATTCTGACCTCGCAGGCGAAAAAGTTCTGATAAGCACACGTTCTTTCCATTATATAATGTTATATTACTTACCACTAGATATGCTAATATTTAGCTTCAGCTTCACACTGTGCTTTATGCCACGAAAGAGTCTGACCTCACCCTTTGTGTATTATCGTCCGCTGAGATTTGTTTTTTAATTTAATTTTTTTGTTTTCAGATATTTCAACTAAAACTTCAAGTTGGCAAGTTTCACAGAAAGGAAATCAGAGATTGTGATTTAGTTTTAAACATTAGCTCTTATTTTATAACTGATTTATTTTTTATTTTTAATTGAATTAAAATAAATAATAATAACAAAAACAAAATTAATAATTCCATGTAAATATATGTAATATGAACACACAGTCGTAAAGTTATCAACATAAAATTGTAAAATATAAAAGAAAAAGATAAAAGATAAAAAATAAAACAACCACAAAATTTGTAATCCTATCAGCAGCCTTGATTATAAAAGCTAATTAAAGTTTAAGTTCTTGTGATAAAAGCTTGAAAATGAATAGCCTCGTGAAAGTGTTTAGTAATTTTAAAGAGTTTTATAATGAAATAAATGGTGCTACTTTAACTGGTGCAATCGATGTTATCGTCGTTGAACAACCTGATGGTAGTTTTTTATGTTCACCATTCCATGTACGTTTCGGTAAATTGGGCGTGCTGAGGAGCCGGGAGAAAATTGTAAGTACTTTCTGCGTTATTTATGCTTTTCGGATAACATCATTAACTTTTGAACATTTATCTTGGACTTGCACTATATTTCATTCGAGAAACTCCAATTTTTCCATTACCTCGTTCACATCGATACCGATACAAAATTTATTTTCATTTATTTTATCGTATGCACTTGCTATCTAAACTAAGCCACAACGCATACAAACAACAAACTTTTGCGGTTTATATAATTTAATTTCCTTGTTGACAACAAATTACATTTACGTTCGTTTATGTTAGTGGATTCTTTCACACAATTTCCCATACATTGTTGTTTGATCGTCGCGATTAATGTGAATAATAGTTTCAAATTTCTATAAATAAAAGATGTTTGTTTTTGTCTCATAAAGAGATAGAATAAGCGTATGATAAATTAAAACTAGATGATACGCCAGCCCCGTACTATTTCGTAGCAACTCGTGACACTCGTTCTCATAACCCTTTAAAATCACAAATGTTTGTCGACAAATTGCCACAAAATTTTGGATCTTAGGCTCTATTTTACAATTTCCTTTCGCCTTATGACCTATATATGCCTCAATCAGACATGACAGCCGAAAAAAAAAATCGTCGGTGGTGTCTGGCCAAAAAAAATTCACAATCCGCGGCTGATAAGACGGCTGAATTGAATTAAAAAATCTGGCGGCGGCTGTATTCCACCACAGACTTAAATGTGCCAATCAGACGAAAATCTTTGGCTACGGCTAATTTTGTGTTTTTGCCTTGATTCTCGGCGATGGCGGCGACACTCTTAGACCCTGAAAATTAGCGGCTGTGACGTCTGGCCTCAATGTTCTTTGTACTAGCTCTAGGCGCGACTTCGACAAGGACGTCACGCTATTTTTGGAATTATGACCCACATTTGTTAGAGCCGTCCCATTTTGCTAGACCCTCGCCTTCTATAGCGTGACGTCATATGTGCACTGCCCCTGGGAACCAATCCAAAACATCGAGTGAATATGGTCTCCTGATGTTTTTTTAAGCGACAGCTAATTCCTCAAACTTAAGTATATGCCACGCCATGTACGGGGCAAACTGCAGTTCATCTTAAGCGAAATTTAATGCTTTCTTAATTATTGTTGTTCTGAATTCTCATGGGGTCATCCATAAATTACATAACGCTTTTTCAGTGTTATTTTAAATCAACGATATTTTGGGATAGAACGAGGGGTGACGCACTTCTGTGGTTTATGGAATAAATGGGAATAAATGGAATAAATATTGGAATAAATGGAATAAATGATAATTTTTTCAAGTTCGTCAAAACCTCAAATAGACTCGATTTTGATGGCAACGCACACAACAAACCATACTAATGTGTCAAAAAGTGAAAAAACCCATTTTGAAAAATTAAAAGAATTTTTGTTGAAAAATGGAATAAATGGAATAAATAAATTTATTCCATTTATTCCAAAAAAAATAAAATTTATTCTCAAGATGTTTTAAATGCTTTATAATTTGTGCAAACCTTTTTTTGAACTTATTTGTCTAACTTGTGATGTGTTTGGTTCAGATATTTCGCAAAAACAAAAAAAAATGGGAATAAATGGAATAAATGAAGTGCGTCACCCCTCGGGATAGAAGCATTGTTTGGTCGACCCCCCATTTAGACGGTATAAAAGGAGGATCGACCATACATTTGACCCCTCTGAAATACTTCTATCCGGAGATATCGTTGATTCAGAATATGAGGTAACACTGAAAAAGCGTTACGTAACTTATGGACGATCCCCATGCAAACGATTTCTCAGGATATAATTTTATGATGAAAGGAATGTTAAATACATCATTAAATAATTCATTAGGTGGACATTGAAGTAAATGGCGAACCTGTTGACATTCATATGAAATTAGGTGAATCAGGCGAAGCATTTTTTGTGGAAGAGTGTCCAGAAGATGATCTTGAACAGCTTCCAGCTAATATGGCTACATCGCCTTTGCCTACAAGTGAATTTGCGAAATACGTGGAAAATAAAGGCTTTAGGTAAAAAACTAATAGTTAGTTACATGCTAGAGGTGTGCACTGGTCAAAAAAAATCGGCGGCCATTTTAGGTAGGCGGTGGCGAAAATCGGCGCAGAGGGGTCTCGACGGCGGCGCAAATTGGCGCAACTCAAATTTATTTTCGGCGGCGGTGGCTCATGTTTTTTAAAACTTTTCGGCTTGTGGCGGCGTTTTTTTTTTTAAACCTAAATTTTCAACTTTTTTAATTTCATTTTTTGTCTAAATTCGCGCGACAAAAAACGGTTGGCGGCAGCGCAAATCAGCGCATGTGAAAAATGATTTCGGCGGCGACGGCGCACTTTTTCGGCGCAAAGGGGCAGGGGGTGGCAGTCCTTTGTTCTGAACCGTGCAAATGCTATTCAGAGTGAAGTTAGCTGCAGTTGGTATCGTAGCTAACTTCATTACAAACAAATCAGCTGATATCATTCACAAATTTACCAAAATCAGCTGACTTCATTGATAAGTTCAAAAAAATCAGCTGATTTGTTTGTAATGAAGTTAGCTACGATCGCAACTGCAGCTAACTTCACTCTGAATAGCATTTGCACGTTTCAGAACGAAGGACTGTCATCCCCCTGCAAAGGGGTCTCGGCGGCGGAGCATATCAAATTTATTTTCAGCGGCGGCGGCTCATGTTTTTAAAACTTTTCGGCTTGCGGCGGCGTTTTTTTAAAAAAAACCTAAATCAACTTTTTTAATTTTTTAATTTCATTTTTTGTGTTGGCGGTAGCGATACAGGTTTCTTACTTTCGGCGATCGGCGCGGCGTGCGCCGGAGCACACCTCTATCACATGCCTAATGGAGAACGTTAAAAAAAATGAAATTTTTGTGCGTACGTACCTTTCTTGGTCGATTGATTTTAGACAATTTTGTTTGGAGCACTCGTCCAAGAGAGATACGTAATTAATGATTTCGTGCCTTCCCTAGGTTGAACCATTTTTCAATCTAAATCAAATAATTCTTTCGTATGACAGCAATAACACAGCACCAGAAGACACCATTCAAATGCCAATGCCTCGTCGAAATTCCATTGATTTATCCAAAGAATCCGAAGAAACTGGGAAAATATTTGAAAATCAAATTTCAGATTTTTCGCATAGGAGGTAAGCTTTTCGCTAGTTTTTCGACTCAAAAAGGTATCTTATTTTCCATATCACTCTTCATCCAGACACACTGATAACACATTAGAACGGCGAGATTTATCTACAGCTAAAAAAGAATTTACAACACAGAAACTTCGACAAGAATGGGCCGTTCACGAAGAGCAGATATTCGGTGCTGAAGGAACCACCGATGAGTGGCAAAACAGTACAATGAATAAATCAATCGAGGAAGAGACAAAATTTAAGCCAATAGAAAGTAAACCATTAAACGAAATCCAAGCCAAAGAAGACGAAACCACTGTGGCACAAGATGCCGCAGATTCAAAATCTAAAAAGAAGCGACGAAAGAAGAGCATGATGAAAAAGAAACAGACACAGCGTAAAAGCTCGTCAAGCTCTTCAGTGGGATCAGTTCCCGGAGAAAATGAGAACGACACTGACACCACATCCGTTTCAAACAATACCAATAGCTCAACAAACGAAGAGTCACCAAAACCCGAACCTATCCTTGATGTTCCTATCGAGCAACCGAAAGAAGTGGAAAAACCATCTCCAATACCATATCGCGTTCGGGATTTAGATATCCATTTTTTCAGCGACACTGAAATCGGATCTGGTAAAAGTCCACAAGCATCCCGTCCATCGACACCGATACAGAGTGACAGCGAAATCGAAATATCATTAAGGGATAAAGCCGAAAAAGGTAATTTGATGACAAATTCGGCATCATGGAAGTGGGGCGAATTGCCAACACAGGGCGATGATGCAATCGTTACCAGTGAAGATGCAAAACAGGCTCAACGGAACTCAATGCTTAGCAATATGTTTAGCTTTATGAAACAGTCGAAGAAAATGCGTAAAACGTCTTCGGAGGGAGTTTATTTATCCGAATTGGATACCGAAGGCATGGACCCAGAAGTAGCAGCTCTCTATTTTCCACCAATCAATAAGGCTGATCCAGCTATGAATATCATAGCCGCTACGGAAGACGATCGTGAAAGTGGCAATGGAACATCCTTGCCACATAGTCCAAGTTCAGTTGAGGAACCCAAAAGTCTGGATTCGGATTACGATGATGGAAAAGCTGGAGATAACAAGTAAGTAGTTTATGGTCTAGTCCTTGATGCAACGTTAAATCATCTGAATATTTCAGTTACTTGGACTTTGTCGCTATGTCCATGTGTGGCGGTTTAGATCAAGGTGGCCCCACTGATGAGGAATTTGAAAGAAATATCGTTCAATATTCCGAGGTAAGAAATCGGTGCATTAAAATCAACAGTAAACTTCACACAAAAAAAAGTCATACAGTCAAAGTTCCAAGTTAATCAAACAGCGGTATATCCCGCGATAAAATGAAACCAAAGCGATTAACAAATCAATTATAACCGATAAGAACAATTCAACTCAAACAAAGAAGAGACATTTCAGCCTGACTCTTACAATCATTTCATTAATCTTTACGTTTTCTGATACTGAACAACGTAAAAACCTCAAGAACTTATTTGTCTTCATTTCATTTAAAAATCTTTACTTACCAAAACAAAATTCAAATATTTTCTTATCGAAAACAAGTTTGAATGTTTACACAGATGTGTTCGTTGTTACAACAAACATTTTCTTTATTTCCAATATGTTTTCGTAAAAAAGGATGCATAGATAGCAATAGGGAGGTGTTCACCTCGTTGAAATTGGTTCAGACTTTGTAAAACTGAAAATTGAGGCAGAACAATTCGAGCATGGCTTCTGATGAAGTGTATTGGATTATATCGATACATCAATCGCAAACGTTTTTTCACATCTATATCCATGCCAACGGAACGTATAAGACTTAGAAGGAGAAGAGGCATGGAAATGTATAGTTAAGTAGTTTACAATTGATGCTAAACTATAAATCGGGTACGCTTCATGAAGAATCATGAATTAAGAGTTGAGCCATTCACTAAATGTTTGTAGTTGCACTTGTAACCGTGTGCAATTCGATTCTAATGGAATTCCGCAAGTCCGCCTTTGTAAATTGTGTTTCACGGTGGGCTTGAACGAAGTATATTTAAAATTTAGATGAAAACGAAATGTTTTTTCATAATATTTTTCGTTACAGTCTCTCAACTAAATCTAGCGTAGTGGAAGGAAAAGTAGTCGGGCACTTTTTTTTAGCTAAATCGACACTATGAAGCGTTTTTCGATGAATAGTGACTCTTAGGGACTAAAAATTTACCGCCATGCCAACGAAACCAGTTTGAAAAAAATTCTTGTCGAAGAGAGTCCTATGCTTTCTAACGATACCCAACTATGTGTTAGAAGAAGCCAAATACATTAGTAGCGTGAGTTTCTTTCAAATTTTCCTTATGAAAATGATGGGCCTTTGTGGTCTTTGATACTAGGGAGCCGAAACGCTAGTCTTTATTTAAATGAAGTCTCGTTTTTGCTTTTAAATAGAAATTTTAACAAAGTGACTACTCACCCCCGGGCGAAATGTATCGTAAATGTCAAAAATACTAGGCATATACGAGACAAGGAATTTTGCGTTTTCACGAAATGTCACTAAAACTTAGGATTGTGTCCTGTTTGGAAATGTCCAAAAAACATATGCAAGAGACCCGTACGCATCAGAATAGATTTTGCAAAAAGACTCGAACGTATCTAAGTAAAAGCTTTAACTCCTAAGTATATACAATTACGTCCACATTAAATTGGACTGGAAGTTGCCGAAAGTGCAATATTGAAAAACCCCTACGAAGCAACGGCGCTAAAAACCTCTCCAAACCCTTAAAATAAGCCCAGAATTAAGAACCGACCTACAGCACTTAGGAGATGCCTCTGACCCGAGGGGTTATCCACTGGTCAAAAATTCGTAATAAAAATTCCAATTCCATCGAGATTCCAAAAATTCCACGAAGTTTCCGAAGTTCAGCGGTTCCGAAAATTCCAAAAATTCATGAAATTCCACAGAAATTCCAAAAATTCCACAGATATTCCAAAAATTCCAAACCCTTAAAGTAAGCCCAGAATTTAGAACCGACCTAGAGCACTTAGGAGATGCCTCTGACCCGAGGGGTTATCGACTGGTCAAAAATTTGTAACAAAAATTCCAATTCCATAAAAAAATTCCACGAAATTTCCGAAGTTCAGCGGTTCCGAAAATTCCAGAAATTCCAAAAATTCATGGAATTCCAAAAATTCCACAGAAATTCCAAAAATTCCAAACTCTTAAAGTAAGCTCAGAATTTAGAACCGACCTAGAGCACTTAGGAGATGCCTCTGACCCGAGGGGTTATCCACTGGTCAAAAATTCGTACCAAAAATTCCAATTCCATAAAAAAATTCCAAGAAATTCCAAAAATTCCATCGAAATTCCAAAAATTCCACGAAATTTCCGAAGTTCAGCAATTCCGAAAATTCCAGAAATTCCAAAAATTCAACAAATTCCAAAAATTCCACAGAAATTCCAAAATTTCCAAAAATTGAAAAACCCGTCCGAAGCAACGGCGCTAAAAACCTCTCCAAACTCTTAAAATAAGCCCAGAATTTAGAACCGACCTTGAGTCTGATGCCTCTGATGTGACCCACTGGTCAAAAATTTGTAACAAAAATTCCAATTCCATAAAAAAATTCCAAAAATTCCACAAAAATTCCAAAATATCCATCGAAATTCCAAAAATTCCACGAAATTTCCGAAGTTCAGCGGTTCCGAAAATTCCAGAATATCCAAAAATTCATGAAATTCCACAAAAATTCCAAAAATTCCAAACCCTTATAATAAGCCCAGAATTAAGACCGACCTAGAGCACTTAGGAGATGCCTCTGACCCGAGGGGTTATCCACTGATCAAAAATTCGTACCAAAAATTCCAATTCCATGAAAAAATTCTAAGAAATTCCAAAAATTCCATCGAAATTCCAAGAATTCCACGAAATTTCCGAAGTTCAGCAGTTCCGAAAATTCCAGAAATTCCAAAAATTCAAGAAATTCCCAAGAAATTCCAAAAATTCCACAGAAATTCCAAAAATTGAAAAACCCGTCCGAAGCAACGGCGCTAAAAACCTCTCCAAACTCTTAAAATAATCCCAGAATTTAGAACCGACCTTGAGCACTTAGGAAATGCCTCTGACCTGACCCACTGTTCAAAAATTTGTACCAAAAATTCCAATTCCATAAAAAAATTCCACAAAAATTCCATCGAAATTCCAAATTCCACTGAAATTCCAGAAATTCCGATTTAAATTCAAAAATTCCATTTTGATTCCAAAAATTCGATCAGCTATTACCAAAAAAAATGAAGTGGATAACCCTTCGCTCTGACCCATACTTCCTCACACAAAAAAGTTCGCCTCTTTTTTCTCTAAAACACTACACAAAAAACCTAGACAATCAAGGAATATTCACGAAAAATCACCAAATATTGTATAGGGTCGCGTAGTGTGGGTTTGGCATATTCAAAGGACACTACAGCCCGAACCACTCAACAAATTTTCGCTAATTTAATTTTCGTGGTTTTCTGATGTCCACATCTTTCATTATTTATCAGGCATGCACCTTTCAAACAAAAAAAAATGTGAAAATCGGTCAAGTTTTACTCGAGTCATCGTGTTGACAGGTAAGGCTCGGAACAGGTCAAATTTCAGATCAGACTCCAAGATGATCTAGCCTCCCCAATTTGAAGCTAAAAACCATTTCAGATGCCATCGTAAACTCGGTACACATTCCTTAACTTTTGTCTTAAATTTATTTGTTATTTTTGATTAAAGTATGGACGCCGTATGGACGGCAAGTTCAGGTCATCAGGTCAGATCAGAACCATGACAATGAGTCTCTAGCATTATGTAGTAGTGGCAATTTCGGATAAGAAGATACCAAAATCAACCAATGCAATAGCTCCGGCTCTCAATAAAAAAAAGCTGCAGAACAATGAAGTTGTGACCTGAATATGACCTGTTCTGAGCCTTATATGACAGACAGACGAACGTATCGGCATTTTTTTATTACTGATTCGTCATCTAAGGGCCATGATTGATACTACCGGGTCGAAATTGGGGTGATTACAAACATCGTGCTAAACGCATGTTACGTAGCATTACCGAATTTGTTTCGATCTACTCCTGGAACTGACAATTTGTTAATTTCCCTCGTCGAAAGTCACCAATGTACAAGTGGAATTATAATGATGATGTGTTCTCCTCTTCGGTTTATAACGATCGAATACACTTATTGATTCACTTACATTCTAATGCTTAACCTACGTTGAGAAAATCACGAAAATTGAATTAGTGAAAATATGTTGAGTGGTTCGGACTATAGAGTCCTTAATGTGGGCTCAACTGATGCTACGCGACCCTACACGATATTTGGTGGTTTCTTGTGAATATTCACTCTCCAAATATTCAAGAAACCCCCAAAATAAAAACAAAATTCAAAATAGTTTGAAAACATAACCAAAGACGCGTACGTATCAGAATAGATGTGACAAACAGAATAGATGTGGCAAATAGAACAAATCTTGCAAAAAGACTCGAACGTATCTTAATATAGTAATAAGCAAACAATCCAACGTTTTGTGTTCTTTTATAACTATGAGAATTTCTAAGATCCATAGAAATTATGTAAGGCAATGTCAAAGGCCCTACCGAAGTACATCTCAGACCATTCAAATCTAGAAATGGTTATATGTAAGGATTGGGCCATTTTCCCCTAAAACCCTGAAACACGTGTTCTCTAAAATTTTGTTCTATACAACTTTGCCTTTGGAAGCAACCTTCTATCTCATACAATTCTAGAAGTGGTCATTTCCCAGGATTGAGGCATTTTTACCCAAAACCCTGAGACACATGTTCTCTAAAATTTTATTCCCTACAACTTTGTCTTTGAAAGCAACTTTCTACCTCTTATAGTTCTAGAGATATGGATCATCCCTCCCAGTTCTAGGAGTGGTCATATCGCAGGATTTTGGCATTTTTACCCAAAACCCTGAGACACGTGTTCGCTAAAATGTTATGCTCTACAGCTTTGCCTTTGAAAGCAATTTTGTACCTTTTATAGTTCTAGAGATATGGATCATCCCTCCCAATTCTGGAAGTGGTCATATCCCAGGATTGAGGCATTTTTACCCAAAACCCTGAGACACGTTTTCTCTAAAATTTTATTCTCTACAACTTTGTCTTTGGAAGCAGCTTTCTACCTCTTATAGTTCTAGAGATCTGGATCATCCCTCCCAATTCCAGAAGAGGTCATATCCCAGGACTGGTGTAATTCTACCCAAAACCTTGAGAAACGTGTTCTCTAAAATTTTATTTTCTACAAATTTGCCTTTGGAAGCAACTTTCTAACTCTTATAGTTCTAGAGATATGGATTATCCCTCCCAATTCTAGAAGTGGTAATATCCCAGGATTGAGACATTTTTACCCAAAAACCTGAAACACGTGTACCCTAAAATTTAATTTTCTACATCTTTACTTTTGACGGTAAATCTCCATATTGCATAGTTAAGGAAATATAGATGAAAAACTGTTTTCATATATGGCCAAGAATTTCAATTTCGTCCATTCCATTAGTCCCAGTGCCTAGACCTCTGTACCGATTCCCACAAAAATTTTTTCCCAGTTTTGTGACATCAAATGCTTTCATTTGAAACCAAAATGAGGAATTTCCGTGCTATACTTGCGAAAAAGCTTCACCGACCCTCGAAAAACCATGTTTTTGGTCACTTCCTCGACCATATATCCGGAACCACTTGATCGATTTTGCTCTTCTTCGAACTTGAATCATGGGAGGCATGTATGTACCTTTCAGGGAAAAAAAGTTTAGGCTGATCGGTTGAGCCGTTTGGAAAAAAAGTGGAGACGGACAGACGGACAGACAGACGCACATTTTTTTTATTGCTGATTCGTCATCTCTAGACGATAATAGATGCACCCCCCCTCCCACCTCGATCTACCGTATGTTACATTTAAATTGTTTGTAGTAAACGTATAGGAACTTCGTACTTCGTACGGTCCAAAAAACAAGTAGCGCCCTGGTCGGTCCGCCTCTTTAGGGCTCTAGCTAGGTCCAGCGACCCAAAGCAAAAAAAAATTCTATAAACTGTTAAGCATTCCCAGGCCTTTCAAACAAAAAAAGTTTTTGAAAATCGGAAAAGATTTACTCGAGTTATGTACAAAAGATCAAAAACCACTTAAACGGCCCTAGCTCAGCGGCCCTTGGGCCGATAGTGCCCATATTCAATTCCATAAAAGCTCTTTCATCAACCTCTCAGGGGAAAAAAATATTTTGAAAATCGATCAAGTTTTACTCGAGTTATCGTGTTGACCCACGGACAACGGTCAGACGGACAAAATTTTTTTTTGCAGATTCGGTATCTAAGGGCCATGAAACGAAAAAATAACCAACTCCCGGGTTACCGACTGGTTACAAACCCCATAGTAAACGCAATAGACCCTTTTTCGAAGAACTTCGTTCTTCGTACGGGTCTAAAAAGAGGCGAACTTTTTTGTATATAGAAATATGGGTGAGAGGTATCTCCTGAGTGCTCTAGGTCGGTTCTAAATTCCGGGCTTATTTGAAAGGTTAGGAGAGGTTTCTAGCGCCGTTGATTCGTACTGGTTTTTCAATATTGCCCATTCGGCAATTTCCAGTCCAATTTAATGTGGACGTAATACTTATGAGTTAAGGCAATATTTACTGAGATACGTTGGAGTTTTATTTTGCAAAATCTATTCTGATACGTACGGGTCCCTTGTTTCACACTCCTCTGTCACTTCAGTGTCACAAAATCACAGACATGCACGCCCAACGTTTGGTAATTAATGAGCGACCTCTAACACATTCGAAGTATGCCAAAATTTGTTACTACACTTAGCATTTACAATGATACATTGGATATTCGCCCGGAGTGAATAGTACTTACAATATATTAACTAGTCACCCCGGGGATAAATAGCTGTAACAATAATATATTGGCTGTTGACACCAGGGGCGAATAGCGCCTAACTTGCTTTTATGGTCTTTTGGCCAATTTTATTTTGATTTTTCACATCGTTGGGTTCAACGTTTGTGAAATAATTTTTACAGATGTGCACAATAAGAATGACCCGCTATTTGTATTATCGCAGTGTTCTCTATTTCTATGATTCTCCGACTTCTCTCATTTCGCCATTTGAAATAACATACGAAATGAGAGAAGTCGGGGAATCATAGAAATAGAGAACACGGTGATATTCCAAATGACGGGTCATTCTTATTGTGCACAGCTGTAAATAATTTTTAATTGCCAAAAATGAATTCTTTTCTATTCGTTTGAATTTCTGTTGCCCACTAGACTATTAGACCAGCGTGAATTTTCAGGTGTATTCTATTGGTTTCGGCGACAGATTCCAATCCGCTCACTTTGGGATTGAATCTTGTTTCATTACGGTGTCAACTTAATACATGAGAAATGTAAGTTACGCAAATATGGGTGTGTCTGTTGGTCGCCAACCCTTTCATAACTTCTTACGTCGTTGTTTTCTAACTCTGGCACACAGTGTATGGAGGGTTGGTTACTTATGCTTTCAGGACGTAACCTTACAATACCTCCTGGGGGTGCCTGTGAGGAGGGGCATAACTTAAACCCTATATAATCGTCTGTCCTCTTCTTCACTTCAAGTCGATTTATCTAAAAAAAGTGCCCGTCTACTTTTCCTTCCAACTACGCCAGAAACATTTCGTTTACATCGCACTTTCAATAAGCTCATCGTGCATTTAATAAATGAGGACATCAGCCAGTGAATACGATTGTCATTCCTTCCAATTGATGTTAATTATTTCAAAAATGTTGGAGCTGCGTGTAGCTTATTTCAATGAGCGTTCGAGTCTTTTGGGAATTACGGACTGAATTTAATTTGGAATCGTACTTTATGTTATACTTGACGTGCCTTCACGCTCATTACATTTACATATTCATTTAACTCCAACAATCATTCCTCGCATTTTTAGGTGTGTCAAAATCCATCAATTTTTTCCTCGCCACTGCTAGTTGTCCGATTGAATGGCAAATACTATAGCTGGACGGCTGCATGTCCCATTGTCATGACAGTGATTGCATACCAGAAACCATTAACGAATGTGAGTGTTGATTGTTATATTTTAACCGCATCGCATAACTCTTTTACATTACATACACAAACATTTCTCAATGACGAAGTTAAAATAAATCACTCGATTGGTAATTTTTGACGGAACGATTGATTTCTAAATTTAGGATGCCATCGAACAACTGATGAGCATAAATAAACCAGCAGAAATTGCGTCGCTACCAGCGTCCGAAACGAAGCGTGGATATTCGTCTTGGTGGTACTGGCGACGATCTGGTGGTGAAAAGCAAGAATCAAAAGACAAAGACTTTGAGGGAAAGGATGGGGAAACGATTGCGGTAGGAACACAGACGTCACGCACCACATCGCCGGAAGGTAGAAATCCTGCCGATTACGTTGAAGCGAATCAACAGAATTTAACCGGCCAATCGGATTTGTCAGAACTGAACAAGAGTCAAAGCATCGATGATGCAAAATCAGCGGAAACTTTTAGAAAGTCATTGAGATTAACAACTGAGCAAATTGTAAGCAATTTGCTTTGCTCAAGAATATTTTGCATTGTAACATTATTTTTATGTTTCAGGAAAGCCTTAACTTAAAGAATGGAATGAATGAAATATCATTTAGCGTAACGACAGCCTATCAAGGAACGTCGCGCTGCAAGTGCTATCTTTTCCGTTGGAAACACAACGACAAAGTTGTTATTTCGGATATTGATGGTACAATAACCAAATCCGATGTATTAGGCCACATCTTACCGATGGTTGGCCGTGACTGGGCTCAAATTGGTGTAGCGCAATTGTTTTCCAAAATTGAAGAGAATGGCTACAAATTGTTGTACTTGTCTGCTCGTGCCATCGGACAATCAAAGGTTCGTTTATTGCTGCCATGCAAAAAAATGTTTTTAACAAAAAATATTTTTAGGCAACACGAGAGTATCTGCGTTCCATCCGGCAAGGTAATGTAAAATTACCCGATGGACCATTGCTTTTGAATCCAACTTCATTGATTTCTGCATTACATCGCGAAGTGATTGAAAAGAAACCGGAGCAATTTAAAATTGCTTGTTTGAGTGACATTCAAGCTCTTTTCCAGAAAAACCCGTTCTACGCAGGATACGGCAATAAAATTAATGTAAGTGAATTGAACGACGTGAGACATCCTTTCCCCTCAATTACATCTGCATATCAAAATACATTTCTTGTAGTTGGACCGACCTTAGGCCAAACAATTGAGCTTCGGTTCCAAACCTGTCCTTGAATACTGTTAGCTATTCAATTACTCCTCAAACATAAAGAGAATCAAGAAAATCGGATAGAATTACCCGATATTAAAAACACGCAGGGCCTTACGTTCAAGGCCTTAATTTTCTTCCATAAACTGTGGGTTAGGCTTTCATTATCGAGTAAAAATAAACAGATGAAACTCGCAAAAGATCTATTCGAGTTGTGCACGAAATACTCAGAGCCACTTGATCCAAAAACGTCCGAATTCAATTAGGAGCACGTCACAAAAATGTAAACTGACAAATTTGCGATGTTTTTTTGAACAGAATCTTGCGAAAATGACAAATTATTCAAAATTATATTTATGAAAGTGACTCGAAAATGTCATAAAGATTTTCACTCGTCGATTTCAGAATAGATGTGGCAAATAGAACAAATCTTGCAAAAAGACTCGATATATATAGTAATAAGCAAAAAATCCAACGTTTTGTGTTCTTTTACCGAAGTACATCTCAGACCATTCAAATCTAGAAATGGTTATATCCAAGGATTGGGCCATTTTTCCCTAAAACCTTGAAACACGTGTTCTCTAAAATTTTGTTCTATGCAACTTTGCCTTTGGAAGGAACTTTGTACCTCTTACAGTTCTAGAGATATGGATTATCCCTCCCAATTCTGGAAGTGGTCATATCCCAGGATTGTGGCATTTTTACCCAAAACCGTGAAACACGTTTACCCTAAAATTTTATTCTCTACAACTTTGTTTTTGGCAGTGAATCTCCATATTGCATAATTAAGGAAATAAACACAAAAAAATGTTTTCTTTCATCGCCAAGAAACTCAATTTCGTCGATTCCATTGGTCCCAGTGCCTCGACCCATGACCCGATTCCCACAGAAATTTTTTCCCAATTTTCTGACATCAAATCCTTTCATTTGACACCAACATGAGCAATTTCCGTGCTTTACTTGCTGAGATATTTGCGATAAAGCTTCACCGACCCTCGAAAAACCATGTTTTTGGTCACTTTCTCGACCATATCTCCGGAAACACTTTATCGATTTTGCTCATTTTTGAACTTGAATCATGGGAGGCATGTATCTCTCAGTGAAAAAAAGTTTAGGGTGATCGGTTGAGCCTCTTGGAAAAAAGTGGAGACGGACTGGATGCTGATTCGTCATATTTAGACGATAATAAATGCATCTCCCCAACTGCCATGCCACCTCGATCTACCCTATGTTACATTAAAATTGTTTGTAGTAAACGTATGGGAACTTCGTACTTCGTACGGGTCTAATCAGATCCTTAACAAAAACAGCTTAAGAACATGAAATTCTTATTGAGATAAGTTATTGCACTTGTTTTTGAAAGCTGAAATGCTTCAGATCAAAACACTGAAGTCAATCTTCGTTAGGCTTACTGTGCTGCTTTTTTGTTTGAACATTTTTGTTTCAAGTTCCCCTTTCGGGTCCACCTAGCCATTTGTTACCTTAAATGAAGGAAAGCTCATTAGCTAAATTCAAATTTAACTGCTCTTCAGGGCTCAAGTAAAAGTCTACTTAAAGCCTCGTTCTCTGCAAGTCGCTTCGCTCCGCTCTGCTGAGACTCAACAAATATTCAGTCTTTGTGGCGTCGTATCCCGCCAAAAATTCCTTCGATTGTCTGCATGTCTCGAGTGCGTTCCATATCCTCCCTGCGTCCTACCCTTATAAAGACCTGATTACACCTGCTCTATTACCAACAACAGGTTCTTATCCGATGTATTTCGAGCTACTCCGTTCTCTTGCCAATTCATCAGCCCACTCGTTCCCTCGAACTCCTGAGTGTCCTGGTACCTATGTCAATATAACTTCATTGTCTCTGGACAGGTTTTTTCAGAATCACAAAGCACTGGAGAACTAGCTTCGATGAAATCTTAACTGACGACAGCAAATTGGTTGTCTGAACTCATCAGAATTTTCTTGTCTTCCCCGCCGTCCTCCAGCATTCTCTCTGAATTTTCACAGATGGTTCCGATTGAAAAACGGTGGGGTGTACACCCATTTCGTAATTCAAATCCTCTGAGTACCTGAACCCATCAGTTTTCGATCCATCCGTGTAAACTGCAAAATCCGCTTCCGTCGGAGGCGTACCTGATACCTATTCTGATCTCTTGAAAATCCAGGTTTCAATCAAGCAGAAACTTCGGTCTTGCGCAATCCAGTCCTGGGTTCTTTACAGCCACCATTTCAGCTTTTTGTTTCTCAAACAGGTCTAGCGGTGTCATTACTCCTGTTATGCTCAGTCATGCTAGACACTAAATGCTGTCAATCTTCTTTCGCGTAACACCCAGTCTTGCGCGAGGATGACTCTTACGAAAATAATAGATGAATCAGAACTCAAAAACTTTAAGAATGGAGGTACAAATTAGCTTTGAAGAAAAATCGCCAATAAGCTTTTACATTGCTTTTTCATACTCAAAATTTTGAATTCTGATTCATCTGTTATTCGTGTAAGAGAGATCCTCTCCCAGTACTTGAGCTATAATTTTGAATAATTTGTTATTTACGTTGGAATCTGTTTTGACAATTTACATTTTTGCAACGTGCTCCTAATCACTTTTTCGATTACCTTTCAGGGAAAATTTTTTTAAAAATCGGTTCAGATTTACTCGAGTTATCTCATTGACGGACGGACAGACAGACACATTTTTGCACTTGTAGCACCCGCACCCAGTAAACTTCATCACTTCCTACAGGTCTAAAAATGTAACTTGTGGCAGCTAATTTTTCTTCAAGTAAGGCGAACTACCCGTTACGCCTGGAGACAAAATAAGTCTCCACTTTACTTAAGGTAGCCGCTCTTACTATAGTAAGACTACGCATTATCTATTGCAAACTGCCCGTACCAGCGATATAGTTCAAAATGTCCTATGGTTGAAAGTGTTCGATTAAGTCGTACCTGATGGTATAGCCACCCAGGTGACTCCGTCTATTGGTGATGAAAGCTGGACAGTGACAGAGATAATGCTCAGCTATGTCTATGTGGAAACCACAAAGATCACAGCTTGGAATCGCTCTTTTCCCAATGGCAGTCAAATGTTTATTAAAGCCGTTAAGTCCAGTTACTACGCCTGTGCAGACCTTCAGTCTAGTGCGACTCACATTTAATAGAAATTTCGGATTTTCTTTGCTGATCCTAATACAATTCTTGCTTGATTAGAGAGCGTGGAATACCTAAGAATGGCTTATACAAGACATTCATCCTGGCTAGTGTGTCTGCTTTTTCGTTGCCTTCTATACCGTAGCGCCCTGGGATCCAGATAAGGTTCACGGGGTACAATTGAGCCGCACTATTCAGGCTATCCGTGCAAATCGTTACGGTCTCGCCTACTGCGCATCCCTCACTAAGACGGGACGACCCTCAATGATGACCCGACAGAAACTGTGTCATTTGGAAATTAACCTCTCCATGTTTCCTCTGTACCCATGTCGTTATGTTTGATATGAGTCTATGGGTCCACTTTCCCTTGTCCGTGGAGTCCCACTCTTGCTGTCGCTGTTTCAGTGACTCGGCTGTTAATTGCATATTAACTGTTTTGGTAGTTTGACTCTCCCTTCTCTTCTCTCTATGACATTCGCTGTCTTCCGTCAGCGTTATGCATCTAGCGCCTGTATCCACGCTGGTGCCCCGTAACGCAATATCGATAGGGTGACGCTTGCTAGGAGCCTCCTTTTGCTGCATTGCGGTCCAAAGCCGTTTGTCATTATTCCGGGCCGTACTGCATTGGCTTTCGTTGCCTTTTCGCACGTGTAGTCCACATGACTATTAAAATTTCTGCGGTCGTCCAGCATAACTCCAAGGTATTTTGATTGGCGAGTGGATGTGATTTCTTCCCCGTCAATGTTCAAAACGATCCGCCCAGTTTTTTTGCATTTATTCCCAAAATTTGTTTTTTGTTTTTGCGAAATATCTGAACCAAACACATCACAAGTTAGACAAATAAGTTCAAAAAAAGGTTTGCACAAATTATAAATCATTTAAACCATCTTGAG
>CM055404.1:52997870-53008451 GCA_029228625.1 Pseudolycoriella hygida | reverse complement strand
AAAAGGCTGTGTTGGAGAAAAGGAAGCTGTATTTGATTTGGTTACAGGATAAGACGGACGAAAAGCATGAGGCTTACAGGGCTTGCAGGCAGGCGGTTAAGGCTCTAGTCAAGGAAGCGAAGGATCGGTCGTGGGAAAAGTTTGGGGAGGAATTGGAAGAGGCTGGTCAAGGAAGGGGTAAAAAATTTTGGTCGGCAATCAAGGATATTAGGCGTGGTGGTGAAAAGGAGGGCTGCGGTAGCATTTTGGGATTAGGCGGATTAGTTACAGATAAGGGTGAGGTCCTGAAAACCTGGCAGGGTTACTTTCAGGATCTATTCGCCTCTGTCAATCCCGTAACAAGCCTTGACAGGGAAGAGGGCCGTAGCTTGGAGGGTGAGGAGGAAATTACATTAGAGGAAGTGTCACGAAAGGTCAGCAGGCTGAAGGCAGGAAAATCCGCAGTTATAGACGAAATTAGGACAGAATTTATTAAGAATAGCGGGCCGGGTGGGGTTCAATGGCTTTGTAGGATTTTCAATTTAGCATTGAAGTCCTCAGTAGTACCCGCTGACTGGAGCTTCGGTGTTATTGCTCCGATCTTCAAGAAGGGTAACCGCAAAGTCCTTTCCAACTACAGGGGGATTTCACTCTTGAGCGTGGTCGGGAAGGTTTATACAAGTGTGCTAGTAGACAGGGTTAGGGTTATAGTGGAAGGTGTTCTTGACGAGGTTCAGAGTGGTTTCAGACCTCTGAGAGGTTGTCAGGATCAGATCTTTTGTCTCAGGCAGGCTATAGAAAAGCTCTCTGAGAGAAATATTGATTTATACTTGTGCATCATCGACCTAGTAAAGGCATTCGATCGGGTACCGAGGCAAAAGCTGTTCGAGGTACTTGGCGAATACGGGGTTAATGGAAGTTTATTGGGCGCTATCAAAAGCATCTACTCAGGGAGCAAGGCTGCGGTAAGGATAGATGGTGAAATTAGTGAGGCTTTCGAAGTTAATGAGGGAGTTCGTCAGGGTTGTTGTCTCTCCCCTCTTCTGTTCATAAGTTTTATGGACAAGATTATCAGGCAAGCGAATTTGCAAGGGAATGTGAAGGTGGGGGAAGTAATCATGAAAATCCTGGCCTATGCGGATGACTTAACTCTATTAGCAGATAATGCCAAGGATTTGCAGGAGAATTTAGACTGCCTGAATGCTGCATGTGAGGAATACGGCATGAAAATAAGTGTCAGTAAAACTAAAGTTATGCATATTGGCAAATCCCGGAAGGATGTAGTTTGCAGTTTAAATGGGGAGCAGTTGGAACAGGTCTCTGAGTTTAAATATTTAGGAGCCATTTTTTCGGAGAATGGCAAGTTAGTTAGGGAATTTGAAGAAAGGAGAAGAATGGGGAATGCAGTGGCCAGTCAGTTGAGGTCGTATGTGTTCAACAAAAAGGAGTTAAGTAGTGGCACAAAGCTAGCTATTCACAGGTCAATCTTCAGACCAACGATTTTATACGGTAGTGAAAGTTGGGTGGACTGCGGATACCTTGTGCATGACCTGGAGGTTTCTGATATGAGGGTTCTTAGGAGCATAGCAAGAGTAAATCGGAGGGAACAGTGGGACAATCATATTAGGAACGACGACATCAGGGAAAACTTAGGGGTTACATCAGTGGAAGAGGCGGCAAGGATTAGTCGTCTGCGGTGGTACGGGCACGTTCAGAGGATGGGTAATAGCAGGCTACCAAAGAGGATATTGGATGCTCAAGTCCCGGGTGTGCGTCCCAGGGGTAGGCCAAGGAGAAGGTTTATAGACTCAATTAAATCCGATTTAGAAGTTCGGGGACTTTCTCTAGGCGAACAAACCATCTCCTTGGCACAGGATAGGGGGGTATGGAGAAGGGTGGTCCATGATCAGTAGTAAAGACCTCACACCGAAAGGTACAAACGGTCTATAAAGTGTGATGATGATGATGATGATGATGATTTCAAAAGTGGGTTTTTTCACTTTTTGACACATCAGTATGGTTTGTTGTGTGCGTTGCCATCAAAATTAAGTCTATTTGAGGTTTTGACGAATTTGAAATATTTATCATTTATTCCATTTATTCCAATATTTATTCCATTTATTCCCATTTATTCCCAATTATTCCATTTATTCCCATTTATTCCATAAACCGCAGAAGTGCCTCACCCCTCGTATGGATCCCTGTGGTACTCCAAACTCCAGCTGTGATGTCTACTGTCTTTTTCCCTTCAGTAGTATCGTACGTTAGTACTCATCGCTCCAAATAGCTTTTCAGCATCCTACGGAGGTAATCGGGACTCTCTTGGCATTCAACACCTTTCCTATCTCCATCCAGCTTGCGCTGTTAAAGGCATCACTTACGTCTGTCGTCGCTACGGCGCGGTGGTTAACCCGTATTTTGTGCATCTGCGCCTTGTCGGCAACCTCTATAACTTTTTTAATGGCCTCAATCGCCGATCCCCCTTTACGAAATCCGAATTGTTCGTCTGACAGTCCGTGGTGGCTCTTTGTGTGTTTTCGTAGTCTATTCAGAATTGCGGCTTGCAGCATTTTTTCCAATCCGTCCAACAAACATACTGGTCTATATGATGTCTGGCGGTTTCCTTGGTTTTTGTATTAGGACCAATTTCTGTTTCTTCCATATTTCAGGAAAATATCCGTCGTCGAGGCACGTCGGCATTGTCAATCTGAGCATGTTAGGCTTCGTGCATGCTGCTGTCTACAGAGTTACATTGGGGATTTTATCTAGTCCTGGCGCCTTGTTATTCTTTGACTTTTGTGCAGCCATCTGAATCTCTTCTGCAGTGATCGACCGTTCTTGTCTGTCTTCCTCTTCATGGTCATAAAGAGTTTGCGGCCACGTGGTCTGTTCGTGTTGCGGCACCTAGCTTCTCCGGGCACTTTTTGTTTGGCC
Organism: Pseudolycoriella hygida; assembly: GCA_029228625.1. Lineage (NCBI taxonomy): Eukaryota > Metazoa > Arthropoda > Insecta > Diptera > Sciaridae > Pseudolycoriella > Pseudolycoriella hygida. The sequence continues at coordinate 53,005,538 of CM055404.1, read as the reverse complement.
CTGATGTACCTGATGTACGTGTTCGCGTCTGCCTCCTGGCACAGATTCTTGAAACAATCCCTCTGACTCGCCCGGATTGCTCGCTTCAGTGCTAATTTCGTATTACGATGTTCCTCTTACTTCACCGCTCTGACGCACTCTTTTCTGACCCTTTGCATCCTCCTTCTTGTCTTAAAACAAGTCGTTCGCAAAAGTCACCGCAAGTGTAAGGCCAACAATTGACACCTTGTCTTCTGACACTCAAACTTCTTTCAAAATATAAACAAGTTCGTGTCGCCTCACTACAATTCACACCACTTAAATTCACCTAAGTGCACTTAGCTCCACCTAGGTGCTCCTACTTTTACCTTGGTGCACACAGTTTCCTTGACCTTGACCAAAAATTTTTTCATTTCATATGGCTGGTGGTTGGTGTGTTTTAAAATTTGTCGCAAGAAAAACTTGTTAGGATCTCGAGAAAAATGGGGATTTTACGCTTTAAAGGTTTTTAAAATTTACGAAAAACTAAAAATGGATGTTGTTGCCATTGGTCAGCCAAAATAATCGAAATCTTATAAAATTCTCTTTCAGGACGTTTGGGCTTACAGAGCAGTTGGTATACCAATAATGCGCATCTTCACTATAAATCCAAAGGGTGAACTAAAACACGAATTGACACAAACATTCCAATCAACGTGAGTAATTCATTTATTTGTTTTTTATTCATTTTGACATCTACGCTTTCATTTGCTTGCTACTAAACTTTTCAAATGCTAGTTGTCATCATCATCTTCGCTATGGATCGATTTCTTTTACAGGAGAAGAATCGTAAGATTGTGCAACGTTTCGTTTTAACTCGTTTCACCGAAAAACCAAGGTTTACATGCACAGAATGCAAGCGAATACGTGAAAAAAGAGATAAAAGAGAAATAAGAAAGATGCACAAGCTTGTGATTCTCTTCCTGTATGAATTTAATACACAAAAATGACAAGAGGTGGAGGTTGGGACAGTGAAACATATAGAGTATAGGTCCATGTATCACGGTTTTGGATTGGTGGCGACTCCTTCATCAAGTCAATCGATTTGTAGTTCGTAAAATCATTTTTTCAAGCTGCTGTAACGTGGTGGCTGTGGTGTTAATCGGCGACTGTGTCATTCCAACAAAGCAGTAGAGATTAGGATGGTTCTCGGCTCCAATACAGAGTGACGGAATACACTTGCATGCAGGATCTCGATTGGTTTGAGTTTCGACTCGCGCTAATTGCGCGTATCCCAATTCCTTCTCTATCTTTAATATCTTCGTCGTCGGCGACTGGAAAAGCTTCGAAATGAAGTTTGATGTCATTTTTGATCGGTTCAGCTCAAAGACTAAGATCTCCGCCTGCGTTTTTCCCCTTTAAAAACTACATACAAGAAATTATATTGAAGAAGCGAGCGAACACACAGTACGCAGACAGTAAGCTGAAAGTTCTCAGATGTAAAAAAACACAACAGACTGAAGCCATTGAATCATACAATAAATATTAAACTCTAGTACAGACACTAGTCGTATAATTCGAGTTGGATTTTAATAATACTGAATACCGTGAATTCTCAATTCCTCATTTTTTTAACAGCAATGAATCACACAACACATAAAATGTAACTGACTTCATCCTCTCGAGGAATTTTTATATGTTTTTTCGTCTGCATACCACACCAAGTGGCAGATAATCGTATATTTCGGATACAGCAGAGGCTTTCCGAGAATTTTCTAAGGATTTTCAAAGGATAACCTAAGATTTTCAAAGGATTTCCAAAGATTTTCAAAGGATTTCCGAAGATTTTCAAAGGATTTCCGAAGATTTTCAAAGGATTTCCGAAGATTTTCAAAGGATTTCCGAAGATTTTCTAACGATTTCTTAAGATTTAAAAGTATATTCAAGGATTTATAATGATTTTCTTTCAACCTAGAAGGATTTTCTTTAATTTTCATGAATTTTCTGAGAAATTGGAGGACTTTTTGAGGATTTTTTTACGATTCAAAAGATTTTCTTTTGAAAGCAAAAAGTTTTTCTACGTTTATCTGCCCAGCGGTTCACACACTCACAGAAACAGACCAGACGAAATGTTTTTATAAAAACCAAAAAAAACTTACAAATTAATTTCCACTCAAAACATTCATCGTTGCATTTGAGTAATCAAAACGCTTAGCGCGGCATGCTTTACATAACAATCGTTGATGCTAAAGAAACAGATATCTATTTTGTGATGGTATTTCATAAACACGTACCCTCAATGATTTAATATTTTAAACGAAAACAAAACAATTGAATTGATATTGCAGTTACACTGGCCAATCGGTTGTTGTGAATGAAATTTTCCCTCCACTACCAAAGTATGACAGCTCATCTGACGATGATTCTGATGATCGTAGTACAACCGACGAGGGTATTACATCCGACGATGAATTACAGTTCGGAACATTAGAAGATTAGATTTTCTTTATTGTTTTTTTCAATAATTTTTATTTTGTAACATCAAGAACGATAATTTTCCAGTGGAAATTGTTTTATAATTTTATTATAATTTTGACAAATTTTATGATAATTCTAAGAATTATTCATTGCAAATAAGAGTACCTTGACAAGAATAAGTGCAGAGCAATCAGAGAATATTTATTTTTATAAGATATTATTTATTGAATAAATGTTGTTAATGTTTGATGATACAAAAATTAATGCCCCTCTCCACCGATCCTGCAACGGGAGTTTTAACAACAATATTTTCTGTAAGCTGCTAATGGACGAGATAAAACCATAGGGTGAGAAAAGAAGAGACACCTGTAAACAACATTGAAAGTTATTACCTTCGAAAAATATTAAACTGCTCAAACTGCTCTTTAAAAGTCATTAGAGTTGTGATCCGCCACCCATTTTGCAAAGATTTATTACTTCTGAAGGTATGATATGAGTCGGTTTGCTATAGTGTATGCCGTCACTATAATAGTCTGGAAGTGACCTTTTATTGGTTGGGTTCGTTGCGAAGTTTAAGTTTTTATCAGGTACGCTAGTGTTGTGGAAGCGACACATATTCTTCTAGAAGAAATAGCATTTAGTACACCGAGAAAAATATCTACAAGCGACGTAGGAATTGTGTTTATAATATACGCCGCCGACGTATTATATACATCGCTGACGTATTATATACGTCACCAAAGTATTGTATACGTCGCCAAGGTATTATATACGTCGCCAAAGTATTACATACGTCGTCAAAGTATTACATACGTCGATAAAGTATTACCTACGTCTCCAAAGTATTATATACGTCGCTGACGTATTGTATATGTCGCCGACGTATTATACATGTGGCCGACGTATTATATACGTTGCTGATGTATTATACTGCGCCTTTCATAAGAAATATGATTCTCTCAGTCATTCAATGTTAGTGTGAAAATGACAGATATAGTAGGTCCAGTTTCATATGAATAGGTCCTGTATATATCGCCGACGTATTATATATGACGCCGAGGTATTATGTATGTCTCCGACGTATTATATACGCCGTCGACGTATTATATACGCCGTCGACGTATTATATACGCCGTCGACGTATTATATACGCCGTCGACGTATTATATACGCCGTCGACGTATTATATACGCCGTCGACGTATTATATACGCCGTCGACGTATTATATACGCCGTCGGCGTATTATATACGCCGTCGACGTCTTATATACGCCGTCGACGTATTATATACGCCGTCGACGTATTATATACGCCGTCGACGTATTATATACGCCGTCGACGTATTATATACGCCGTCGACGTATTATATACGCCGTCGACGTATTATATACGCCGTCGACGTATTATATACGCCGTCGACGTATTATATACGCCGCCAACGTATTATATACGCCGTCGACGTATTATATACGCCGTCGACGTATTATATCCGCCGTCGACGTATTATATACGCCGCCGACGTATTATATACGCCGTCAACGCCGACGTATTATATACGCCGACGACGTATTATATACGCCGACGACGTATTATATACGCCGACGACGTATTATATACGCCGCCGACGTATTATCAGTCTTATTAACGTATTGTGTAGAATCCTATATGTAACGAACGTAATATGAGATAACACAATACGTGCACGGCGTTTGTAATATGTGCACGACATTCGTAATACGTGCACGGTGGATAAAATTCGTCTGCAATGTATATTATAAACGCAATTCCTACGTCGTTTGCAGATATTTTCCTTAGTGTAATTCCATTCAACTTTTCTAACGACAAATAATGGTTACAAACGTTTATATGCCTTCGTATGTAAAATAAACTTTGACATTGAGGAAGCTAGCGAAAAGAACAATCGAAAAGATCCTCAGAATGACTCAAAAAATCTAAGTAAAGTTTGCAGAGCCAATTGCGTTATTTTGTGTTAACTTTAAGAACTATGAGACAAAGTTGAAGCGGGCATTTCGATTGTGAAATGAAAACGCATGATACACTTGCTTATAAGTGAGCAGTAATGACGCGTTTACGTGTAATAGCACACGTAACAGTACAATTACGTATGTGAATTGTTATTTGGACTGGTGGGAAGGTTACTCACGAATCGAAGCGAATGCAATACGCCTTTTAAGAGTTAGCCACGCAGAATAACTAAGAAAATATTTATTCTATGGAAAGTTCGTTAAAAGTTACAAAGAACGCTTTTTTTCATTCGTTTCTGCAAGTGACGCCAGCTAGGCAACTCGATGTAAGACTCATGGATATAACGGCTTTCACCTGCTTTTGTATTAGTCAAAATCAAAAAATATTTGATTGCTTAGCAGATTGTTTAACAGTTAAGAAATTAAGCCGTTTTCACCAAAAGCACTTCAAATGTTTTATGGACAAAAATGTAGAAATTTGTCTTTGTAGAGGGGTACGTGTGTACTTTTTGAATGGCCCCTTTGGTGCCATCTTGTGCTTTACCATGTGACTTTGATATTGAAGATTCTTGCGAAGTTATGGCAACGAAAAAAGATCATAATGAGAAAGTACTGCGCGCCATTTAATTTATAACCAACTTCACTCTTCTTAATTTTCTTACTGTGAAAGCAACAATGTAGCCAACTTCAAGCCAATGTAGACAACTTGTATGCAAAGACAGAAGTACCCGAAGTTCCTAAGTTGAGTCTTCAGATTAGTTTGCTAACAATATTTGTTCGTGATGCAAGAAATCAAAAGATTTGGATTTATGCAGAAGGTGTCTTAAGGGTGTGAAGTGGCGAACTTCTCTGTTATCTTCTCTTTTGTTAAATTTGACACTTCCACAGTTGTGCCAACTTTGAAGAATAAAATTTATTCGACTAGTCGAAGGCAAGCTGTCTTCCAACTGCAGAAAAATCTTATTATTCATCTCAACTATACGATAAATTGAACAAGCATTTTCTTCGTATTTTCAGGTACTGCAACATGACGTACATTGTTGATCAACTCTTTCCACCAATCAACGATATTGAAGAATCTGTAGAATTTTCAAATTTCAATTATTGGCGCGAACCGGTACAAGAACTTGGAATTGAATTCGATTTATTGAATTCCACATCAACACCAACAACTGTAGAAAATCAAAAAGTTTAAAAAAGACTGCAGGCGAATAAACTTACACTTAGTCATAACAGAGGACGCTTTCGTCAAGCTACTTGCAAGGCTTTTATTTTTAAAATTTATCGATGCTAAAAGTAGTTATGTTACAAAAATTGAACACAAATTGCTAAATGTCTTTATCATATACCACTTAGAGGAAGGAAATGTATTTAACTTTTTGTTTTTAAACTATTTTTTTATATTCGTTTTACAACACCGTTCCATGTTATAAAATGCTGTTTAGGAATTTGAGTAATTTCATCAATTTCATACTTTATTCAATATATAATGCAAATAACGCACGATTTAGATACATAGAATTAGCTACCATTGTAACCACTCATCTAAACAATAATTTATTACATTAGAACATTCATCAGCTATGAGCTAAACTGGCAATAAATGAAAAAACAAGAAGCAAAAAACAATCCTTTATACTTTGACTATTTGGTCAATTAACAGAAAGTGGCTTGTAACTGAAACTGGAATCGATTGTCACCTTTATCGAGTTTATCTTCATTGGTTGGATCGTTACGGATGTTCGCTAGAGGAGGAATCTCTCATAACAGTCTATTCATTTTTTAAGAAGTCTATCAATTTTTGTGTGATACTAGCGTGGGGTCCCGAGCTTCGCCCGGGTTGTGTAGTAATTTTGACAACTTAAAATGTTACAAAACGAAGGGCCAGACTTGCTGAACTGCGGGATGGGTGAAGAATAATCTCAAGTGAAAATCCATCTTTAAGACCATGTTGATTTTTTGTTGTAGAGTAGTAGTGGTCATAGCTATTGCTTTTTACTCTCACCATATTATGCTTCTTTAGCAGTACGTTTAAGTTGTCTCAGTGGGAAAGGGTCAGTACAGTCGCGTCTTAAAAAATTGTTTTTCTTCTTACGAAGGGAGTTATGTCGTACGTCGATACGAATAAGGTCTGTTGATTTAACTAATGAGGTGAGTAATGTATGCTTCGACTATCGATCTATTCTTTTTGACGATGTGAATGTATGTTTTCTTTATTAATGCATCCAAGGTTAACTGCCCTATCAGGCCGTACAGGCATTAGTATAATTAAATTTATGAGAAAGGTTGAACAAAAAATAAATGAAAAATATATTTCAAAACTGCGTATATCAAATTGTGCGCATTCTATTAGAGAGAAGACTAATTGTAATAAGTCCAGGTATTAAAAATAGGAAAAATAGGACTCACCTCAAGAGAGTCATATCCGTCCACATTCAGATCAGGTAAAAAGTATCCTAAGACGACAAGTAGCTCCTTAGAATTGCTTTTAACATATTGGAGCTACGCTGTTCTTCACTTCTAATGTTCACTTTTTAATAAATGTAGCAAGTGTAATCTTCTTCTTTATTGACTGTAGAATAGAATTCCAGGTGGCAATGGCATGAGGGAAGGATGAATGTCGAAAGATTTAGGTATGAATTCTCGGTGCTATATAGTTTAGCGTACGTTTCAACTTAGCTGGGGTGAGTAATTCGTATAGATATATCGGCTCTTTGCTGGCAATAAGGTTATCACAACAAAAACCTCTTAAATGGTAAAGTGTGACGCAGTCCGAAAGTCCGCTTCCAAAATTAATGATATCGCTGATATTACGCAGAAGTTTGTTTGAATGGAGTCTTGTGTTCAAAGTTTTAATTCCCTGAAAAAATTAGAGCTCTTTCTTAAAAACAAAATTACGTTGTGTTAAAAAAATTGCGTTACAAATGCCGGACCCACCAGCGTAATAATTTTTCAACGCTTTCAGGAAAATAAAGCTTTGAACACAAGGTTCCATTCAAACAAACTTCTGCGTAATATCAGCGATAGCGTCACCTCAAGCGATATCATTAATTTTGGAAGCGGACTTTCGAACTGCGTCCCACTTTACCATTTTAGAGGTTTTTGTTGTGATATCAGTCGTTTTGGAAGTTTTCAGTTGTTGAAAAAATTTCTATTTTTCGAAAGAAATTTTCTCAGAACAGAAAATTTTCTTAGAAAAAAAATTTCTCCGAAAAAAAATTTTCTCCGAAAAAAATTTTTCTTCAAA
>CM055404.1:52971565-52997370 GCA_029228625.1 Pseudolycoriella hygida | reverse complement strand
AAAATTTTCCCAAAAAAAAATTTTATACAAAAACGTTTTTCTCCAAAAAAATTGTTCTCCGAAAAAAATTGTTCTCGAACACCTTCGGCTACCATCGGAACACTTCGTATCACCTTCGGCTACCTTCGGAACACTTCATGTCACCTTCGGCTACCTTCGGAACACTTCGTGTCGCCTTCGGCTAACTTCGGAACACTTCATGTCACCTTCGGCTACCTTCGGAACACTTCGTGTCACCTTCGGCTACCTTCAGAACACTTCGTGTCACCTTCGGCTACTTTCGGAAAACTTCGTGTCACCTTCGGCTACCTTCGAAACACATCATGTCACCAATTCTTCCCACTGATTCATATAACTTTCCTGAAGAAACCAACTGTCTAGGTATTCTTATGCAGAATTTAGCAAAAAATCCAAGATGGCGCCGCTATGACAGCTGGCAGCCATTTTCTTAAGATACAAAAAAATTCTCCTGACTTTCTAGAAGAAACCAACTCTGCATTCCGGAGCTAAAATTCGAAAACCCAAAGAAGCCTAATTTATACCTAACAAAAATCCAAGATTACGCCACTTTGGCAGATTTCTGAAAATCCCAAAAAATTCTCCTAATCAAACTCTATAACTTCCCCGAAGAAACCAACTCTCGAGCTATTGTCACTCCGAAGGTAAAATTCGAAAACTCCGAGCATTACCTAAAAAACCCTCAAAATTGATCACTTTTCCACATGCCACGGCTTTTCCAGAATTTTTCCGGAAAAGCGAAAAGCGGCATATGAAATTTTTCATTTGGGGCCGAGACTGACAATCCCTAAAAATTTCAGGAAGATCGGCCGAGGGGTGTCGCACTTCATTTATTCCATTTATTCTTTTATTCCATTTATTCCATTTATTTCCAAAATTTTTTGCGATATATCTGAAACAAACGCATCACAAGTTAGACAAAAAAGTTCAAAAAAAGGTTTGCACAAATTATAAAGCATTTAAACCATCTTGAGAATAAAATTGATTTTTCAACAAAAATTCTTTTAAGTTTTCAAAAGTGGGTTTTTTCCCTTTTTGACACATTAGTATGGTTTGTTGTGTGCGTTGCCATCAAAATCAAGCTTTGACGAATTTGAAAAAATTATCATTTATTCCATTTATTCCAATATTTATTCCATTTATTCCCATTTATTCCCATTTATTCCATTTATTCCCATTTATTCCATAAACCGCAGAAGTGCGTCACCCCTCGAGATCGGCTGTCTAGTTTTCGAGATCGAAAATTATTAATAGATAGAACATAGATAGATAGATAGATAGACAGAAACCGACAGATCAGAAAAAAAGTTTCCGTAATGATGAGAACAATAGAAAAATTTATTCTCCATACAAAAAAGTCATTTTCAAACCTCGATATCTCAGCCAATTTTCAACCGATTTTGATGAGTGAGAACTAGTTTGAAAGCTGCTGCGACGTCGTTTTTTTTTTAAATAATTTGCGAGGGGGGCGAGGAGAAAAAACTCAAAAGTTTGCCTATATATGGCTCCTTGTCCCAAAGGATTTTGTATGGAGTTTTTTGGGTTTGTGAACGTTTTTTTGGGGTGTGGGGACTGCGTCACGCCCTCCGCTACCGCTCCGGGCATGGTAGAGCAGTTCACACTCTTCAAACATCCTGTAATTCCACAGTGTACATCCAAGAAATAATTTTCCTTAGTGTGAAACACTTTCATTCTTTCCGAAAAAACAAACCGAAGGCAGTCGTTGAATGTAGCTTGTAAAAGGTCTCTAGATTCTGTGTCGAGAACTGGCATTACCACATTACCATACGTGAAATGCGGGAAGAGGCACGACCTCTTAAAATTCGTTAAAATTAAAAAAAAAAGTTTTATGGAGTAAATCAGAAAAATTAGTGGACTTCGGGCATAAACATGCTTCAGGCGGGCGGCCATTTTTTATAAAAATAATATCGAGCACGGGCCAGGCGGGCACGAACATTAGGTCCTCTACGAGGAATCGTAATTTCCTGATCAACACAATTTCAAGAAGACAGCGAGAGGAAGTGAACGACAGCAAGGGTTACCGGGAGCAAGAAGGGGCATGAAGAAGCAGTGAAGGGCACCAAGTTGCAGTGAAGCGCACCAAGGTGCAAGTGATGCGCACCAAGGTGCAGTGAAGCGCACCAAGGTGCAGTGAAGTGTACCAAGGTGCAGTGAAGCGCACCAAGGTGCAGTGATGCGCACCAAGGTGCAGTGATGCGCACAAAGGCGCAGTGAAGCGCACCAAGGTGCAGTGAAGTGTACCAAGGTGCAGTGAAGGGCACCAAGGTGCAGCGAAGAGCACCAAGGTGCAGTGAAGGGAACCAAGGTGTAGTGAAGGACACCAAGGTGCAGTGAAGGACACAGAAGTGAGGGACACCAAGGGGTATCGAGGGTCAATTTTATTGGGATTTGGGTGTAGTTAGGTGCAGCAAGGTGCAGTAGATAGGTGCTGTTTAGAGACCCATAGGAAGAGCGAAGTTCTTCGAAGAGGGTTCTATTGCGTTTACTACGACGTTTGCAACTTTCGACCCGGAAATAGGGGGGAGCATCGATCATGGTCCTTAGATGACGAATCAGCAATAAAAAAAATCCTTCTGTCCGTCAACACGATAACTTGAGTAAAACTCAACCGACTTTCACAAACTTTTTTTGCCCTCAAAGCTAATCGAAAAATCTTTTATGGAATTGAATCTGGGCGCTGTCGGTCCAGGGGCCGACGAGCTAAGGCCGTTTAAGTGGTTTTTGGTCTTTTGTACCTAATTCGAGTAAATCTTTCCAATTTTCATCTTTTTTGTTGAATGATCTGTGCATGGTTGACAATTTACGGAAGATTTGAGTCCTTGGACTTACCTAGGGCACTAAAAACGAGTGTCTGCTAGCACCCTATATGTTTTTTACATAGCTCGAGTAATTCTCTTCCGATTTTCAAATTTTTTTGTTTAATCGAAAGGTCTAGGACTGACTCACGTTTGATGGAAGAAAATTTTTTGTTTAGAAACCCTTGGACTCAGGACCCAAAAACTGACTTTCTACGAGGGTTCAACGTGTTTGTTTACATAAATTGGATAAATCCTAACTAATTTTGTTGATTCTTTTTCTATTTGAGAGGTAACCGAATTATATTCAAAAACAAATTTGGGCCCGGTGCCTGTGCTTAGGGCTGAAATGGACCTTAGGTCGATCCTACGGTCGACCCTAACCAAAACATTTTGTTTGTTATGTTGGAGAGCAAATTGAGGGAAACATTTTTGTCTATTGTACTATGTGTTCGAGGCATTTCCTTATGGCCCTGTGTCGGTTCTAAGGTCGGCCCTAGGAAAAAAAAAAAAAGGTTTTTTGCTATGTTGTAGCGAGAATTGAGGAACATATTTTTGTCTATAGAAGTATTTGTCCGAGGGCTCACCTGAGGGCCCTAGGTGGGACTAAGGTCAACTCTAGCCCAAAAAATGGTTTTTTGCTATGTTGTAGGGAAAATTCAGGCGAACACTTTTGTCTATTTGGGCATCAGTTTTGCGCTTTCGGGAGGGATATTTTTACACCGTTGCTTCGTACGGGATCAATTATTTTGCAAGTACAACAAATAGGAAATACCGAAAATAAAATGACTTTTACCGACAGTAAATGTAATTGATCGGCCAGAAAAAAAAATTTACCGAAATTAAATTAAATTTTACCTGAAAAAATTAATCGAAATAAAATTAGAAACTATTTGCTGCTAACTTAAATGATCGACCAAAAATTCAAATGAAAGTCTAAAAATGATAAAACTAGGGAATTCTCCCTTTGACGAAATGTCACGGTAAACCTTGGTGGATAACAAAACTAGGGAATTTTCCTCCTTACGAAATGTCACGAAAATCTAGGTGGATAACGAAACTGGGGTATTCTCCCTTTTACGAAATTTCACGAAAACCTAGCTGGAAAGCAAAACTTTGGGGTATTCCCTTTTACAAAATGTCGTAAAAATCTAGGTGGATAACAAAAATTGTTCTTTCACTTTCGTTTGGTCAAAACAAATTATTTTCCGATCAATTTTGGTCGATAAAGTCTGTTAAATTAATTTTTGGTCGATCATTTAGTTTAGCAGCAGGTAGTTTCGAATTTTATTTCGATCACTTTTTTCCGGTAAAATTTAATTTAATTCCGGTAATTTTTTTTCGTTTTATTACCACCCGATATTTTCAATATTGCCCTCTCGGCAATTTCCAAAACAATTTAATGTGGACGTAAGGCAATACACCGAAATACGTTCGAGTCTTTTCGTAACATCAACTCTGTTTTCCACATCTATTCTGATACGTACGGGTCCCTTGCATATGTTTTTATTGCTGATTCGTCATCGATGCTCCCCTTACTCCCGGGTCGAAATTGGGGTGGTTACAAATGTCGTGGTAAACGCATAAGACCCCTTTTCGAAGAACTTTGTTCGGGCATACACATTTTTTCGGGCGGGCGTAAAAAATTCTACAGGCTTCGGGCTAGCGGGCATTTTTTATAAAAATAATATCGGGCACGGGCCGGGTGGGCACGAAAATTAGGTCCGCCGGCTCTCCTCTACGAGGAATCGTAATTTCCTGAGCAACACAATTTCAAGAAGACAGCGAAAGGGAGTGAATGACACCAAGGGTTACCGGAAGCAGTGAGTAGCATTAATGAGCAGTGAGCAAGGTGCAGTGAGCGGCATTTCAAATTTGGGTGAAGTGAGGTACAGGAATGTGCAGTAGATACAACCTATCTGTTAGGTGCATTTTTTATTATTTCGTATGGCAAATAGAACATAAATCACAATATTTTATAGGTGCGGTGAGGTGCAGCGTGCTGCATCAAAGTGAAACTAGATAAGTGTATTCAGGTGCAGCATGGTACAGCAAAGTGCACCAAAAGGCAGTGAGGGGTATCGAGGTGCAGTGTGTTTCGTATTAATATATAGAGAAGATGAAAGGGATGACTCCCAGAAAACGAGTTTGCCTTGTAGGATTCCTTAAGCTTTCAATGCCTAGTATTTGGCGCTATGTGCTGCATATAGTGAACTTTGCCATATCCTCGTCCAGTTGTTCAGAGAGTGAAAAACTGCCTCACCTTGGACGTTTCATAAAAAGGACAAGCTTTCTGATTTCGATGGTCTTAGGCTTCTCAGCATATTATCCGTACTCGGTTTGTGAAGGAACCTGCGCTCGTAGTTTTTCTTTGATTATTCTGCTGTTGTGTTGATCCGCTGCTGCCTGATGGGAAGGTCTCAAATTGCTTGCGTGTAATGTCTTTCTTTCTGCCTGTGCTTTGGGGTATTCCCTAAGATCTATTCTCGGACCGCTCCTCTTTGCCATGTTCGTCAATGATTTTCCTGCTGGTGTTCGATATGTGCTTACACATCTGTTTGCTGTTTGATGTTCTGTCAATCGGAAACCTCACCAGTTGCAGCAGTCGGTGAGTTTGTTCGAGAAATGAAGAGTGATCTGAGGTCGGTTTGTCGATGGGCAGCGCAGAATCAGCTCATTTTGAATGACTTTTTTCGATCGTTTTATGGAACACAGATCCTTTGACCCTTTGTTCATCATATAAAATTATGAGAACCTTCGCGTGCCGACCAGAAACTTATCTAATGTGACTAGTTCTGTCACTCTCGAAGGGTGTACGACATAGTCTCCAAGCGTCCTGTACCTCAGGTGATGGAATTTCAGGCATTCGCATATGAGGTGAAAACCCGTTTGCTCTTCCAAGCCACGGGAGCAACCCGAGCTACCTAGAATCTTTAATTTGTATGTCAAGTACTTGTTGAGTTCGCAATGACCGGTCACTTTTGTCCATCTCTCGTTCGGTGTGGGGAGGAAGTACGTAGTGTGCACTCCTCCATTTTACGCTGCCCAGCTCACTCCGTGTTTCGCCTTCACCCAGTCATTTATAATTTTCGCATAAGGTGAGTTCGGGACAGGGATACAGGGATGTGTGGTACCGGTTCAAATGTGATAGCCGTCAAGCCGGTTCTAACCAGCTCATCAGCTTTCTCATTGCCAATCACAAAACTCAAGCTGTTATTGTCTGCTCAGACCCCTATATTAGGTTGAAACCGGATACTGAACAGGGTGGCAAAATCTCGTTTGCAGTTATGGTCTCCGGTGATGACAGTGTAGTGAACGAACTCACTTGAGTTGTGCGGGTGGTGTGTAGGATAATCCTACGACCACGCGATCGACCGTAGTTAAAAATCTTTCAATTTTAGAAATACGTTGATTTCGTCTGACTGGCTAGACAAAGCGTTTCGTGCTATTGTTCACTATCTTTATGGGAAAGGGAAGTATGAGAGTTATTTCGTCTGAGATTGTTCGAATTGACAAATTCGAAATTCACTTACTTGGGAAAAAAGTGCGTTGTATGTGATCGAGATATGTGCAACAATCCGACCCAGACTCATACCGACTTCAGTGACGAATGTTCTTAGGTCAAAACTGCTTTACAAAATTCTTAAGAAAATGCATCATAGCAGTAGGTAAGTCTTATTCAAGATTCTTGTAGCTATAACATTTCGTAGATCACCAAAAATATAGGCGACAGAAACAGATTTCTGGTTCCTTCGAATTCCGCAAGGGCATTTTTTTCGGATTTTGGCCCTACTGTGAGAGCGCAGATGAAAAAAATTCCTGTAAATTGCAGCTTCCGAGTTTTGGAAATCAAAATTTCGCCGCTGTTGAAGAAAAAATAAATTTCGGATAGTCGATTGCGCCGACGTTTTCTGGAACGTACTTCCACCGCCACCGAAATCTTGCGTGCAGTGAACACCTCTAGGAACTACGAGATGTTAAATAAACGACAACGATGATCCTGATTTACCGGGTTGAAGACAGGCATAGCCGAGTCAGGGGATGTTCGTTATACACTGCGTCAAACAACATTTTAAAATAATTGCAATCGTGTTGGAGGAGAGCCAATTTCAACGAATATTTAACTGCGAGTTTTCAAACATTTCAAAATAAAACACGCAAAAAGAATGTTTTTTTCATTTATTCATCATTATCAGACATATCTTCATCAGCTTCCTCCTGATCCATATCCTCACCTTCTGCGTTACCGCTGTCCGTCGCAGTTTCGTCTTCCACAATCGATTCGAAACCACCATCTTTTGTCCAGCAACATTTTATCTCTAAATTGAATGTGGCCATTGGTTTCGCAATTAATTTTAGAATCCTAGAAATTGCAAAAGTTTTATCTTAGAAGTGAAGAAATAAGAAATTTGTGCGTGCTTTGGTGTGACACAACGTAGTGACGCCTAGCGGAAAAGTTTTTCAAAGTTAAAGATTTTATTTCGAGCTCTACGTTCTCTAGTAAAAGAAGCGTAAAAACGATATCAATTAAATTCACTATTTCTATCGATTTCTTTAACTTGCTGGCTAGAGAATTAGTGACACAAAACTCGGGCATTTACAAGCGTGGACGAATAAGTTCTGGGTCCTGCATAGCTCTTCTTTTCGCGTCCATCCGTTTATATCCGTTTTATACAATATCGATTGATTATAGTACATTATTGTCTTAGGGTTTTAAGTTGAACATTAATTTCCGCGTGGATATTACACATACGAGTGCAACGAGGAATTAATGTGAGACTTGAAACCCTAAAACAATACTATACTTTATTCCATAAGCGAAACCGAGATTGCAATAGTGTGCGTTTGGTTGGTTTGGTTATACGACACAACGTTCCCCGTGAAAACTTCTTGGCAATGGATGTTTATTTTTGTATGGAAATAAACGTTCAATTCGCGATAATTTCGTTATTTTTAACATCTTACGGGCAAATTTTGGATATTTTGTGGATAAAAGTGTATATTTTCGAAAGACATACTCCAATATGTGTGACAATATAGTGAAACTTTGTGAAATATCAGAATGAAATACGTGTTTGTGTATAGTGACTGAGTTGATGTTGCGATTTTGAACTACTTTCGACCTAAAATACGTGCCGAGAGTGTCGAGAAAGATCACTAAGGTCCAACGTAAGTAATTTCATTCATAGAGTGTCTCAGAAAGAGCTTTAGATTAATAAAAAATGTTACAAAAACATTGTGACTGTTAAATGACAAAAAGATACATGGCGGCCATTTTAACTTTGTAAACAAAAATTAAGTTTAACTTTCAGAATCATTTTTAACATAATTTCAGCATTTTTTGAACAATTTATGAATAAAAGTAGTTACATAGGACCAATGTGATCTTTCTCGACACTCTTGCTTTATATATCAGGTCGATAGTAACTAAAAATCATAACATCAACTTCGTCATCACACAAAAAATATAGTAAGCCACACATATTGGGGTATGTTTTTAGAAAATATGCACTTTGATCTACAAAATTCCCAAATTTTCACGTACTTACAATACAGATATTGAAAACAACGAAATTGCCGCGGGTCGAATGTTTATTTCCATATGAAAAATTAACATCCATTGCCTAGAAAATGACATTACGAGGGTTGTCTTTTATGTTTCTGGCCTAGGGTACTTCCAGCCCGAAACTCGTAAATCTGTCGATCCTATTTTAAAATTGACTATTTTTTATGGTTAATTTTCTTAGATCACTTTTATGTAGCGTCAGTGGAGGTGAAGCTATCGACCTCAGTTTCAGACACTCCAAAAACGCGTTTTTTGATTGTAACATCTGTTGCTTTTCGCTATTGAAATAACACTCCACGAAGTTTGTATTCACGTAAAGGGAGAAAATTAATAGTTCAATGCCTAATCTTCATTGTACGGTAGATAGCTGACCAATCAAACGTTTTTAACAACTACAAAAGCCTTTGTTCGACAAGTGGTGTGGTAGCTAGCATTTTCGCGACAGGTCGATAGGGGCGTTTTGACCCGATTTCCCTTATTTTGATGAACACTTTTGATAATCAAATTGTTGTGTACTAATCAGAATTGACGACTTTACTATCTTCAAAAGCTATTAAGGCCACTTGTACTTTAATATTGATGAAAATTGCGTCCATTCCCTTCAAAGCGATTCTATTCTTAACAACTTCAGCTGCGTTCAACTTTTGTCGGAGCATCTAAGCATGAAGTTTCATGCTTATAAGCACAGATGAGTTTAAATGAAAAAGTAATTTTTAAAAGCGCAATTGACCTGACCTTATCATTTATCTTGAATTTTTAATGGGAGTAAGTGCGTACGGGATTTGTGGCCGGCCCATTTTCCTTGGAGCGTGAAATACTTTAAAACAGCCTCCAATGCATAGAAATGGTCGTGCAGTGGTCTAACAATTGTATTTCTGTATCTGAAAAACATTCGCTACATTGACACGATTCAATTTTGGAATCTGTCGGATGGCGTACTGAAATTTCGCCACTTCGTTTTTCGGCCTGTAAATCTCATTCGCTGAAAAGTCTCTTAGCACTCCGCAGGAATAAAAGCAATGTGTGACGAGTTGCAGAAAATGAACTGATTTTTGTAACGATATGTGAAAACCAGTGAAGCGTGTTTAATAAACACATCGTGTGATAAAAATTCTCAACTTTATCACGAATTTTATAAATTTATGAGAAAAAACGATTTGATAGATTTTCACGTCATGAGACTACATCCATTCAGACGTTTGTTGTTACTACATATCTGGTAATACATTTTTAATGTCAAATGTTGATAGCGGTATCAAGCTCGAATTATGCGGTTCGAAGATATGCGGTACGAAAATACCGCATAAAACGCGGGAGATTGTAACTAAATCGCGTTTCAAATAAACAATATGAAAACAACGATTGCACCGTAACATTCAAATCCACGACGACAATCATTTCTCATATCTCTGTCGCATAGTGCGTGTTCTAAATGCACAGCAAGCGGGTTAGTAATCCTACGCCGCCCGTATAAAGAAGAGAGATTCCCGCGCTGGATTATACCACCACGAACACAAATATACGTGCTTACATGGAGGGCTTTCAATCGACCGACTCAATAATAACAAGATCAATTATATCTTCTAATCAAGTATTCAGAAATTATATTAAATTCTCCGATTTTACGTTTTTAAAGAATTATAATTATAACGAGCAAAGGAGCTGTGATTGTTTCATTATACACTGGTCCCAATTTTCGTGAAAGGAATTAAAGTTATTTCCTCATCACTGGCATCACCTGAACATCATTTATCATAAATCGAATGAAAAGTGGAGATAAGATTTGCGAAGGTGAAGAGATCGAAGTGGAGATTCTTTCCATTGAATGAAAGAAGTGATTGAGAAAACTAATTCCCTCATATGCGATAAGTCAGTGGTTTATCCCGAAGTCGTTCCTTGGTTGGTTTCATATATCCTCCGTGCGCGTGTGCAAATTATGTTTTCTGCCCAGTATCCAAATTCGACTGCCCAATATTAGCCGGTATCCGCTAAATTCGAGACAACTGCCCAGAAAAAAAAACGACTGCCCAAGGGGAAAATAGCGGTTTCCCGGTGAGTAAAGTGCGACCTCTCAAAACCCAACAATTACCTTTTAAAACGAATTTTTCTTCAACTCCAACTGTTAATTGAATTATTTAATGTATCAGCTGGTGATATATTATCAAAGTATATTGGAGAATCGGAGAAACGGCTACGAGATATATTTGAAATGGCTCGAAGCAAAAAACCGAGCATCATATTCATCGACGAGATCGATGCTGTGGCATCCAAAAGAACTGAGTTGGATAACAGCCGCGGAACGAAAACAGAGTTATTTCTGCTAATGGACGCAGTTTTGGGTGTCACCGACGGTGTATTTTTTATGGCATCGACAAACTGCCCACAGCATCTTGATTCTGCGCTAATACGACGATTTGACAAGCTCATATACGTTCCGTTACCAGAAGAGGGAGCGAGAATGGAAACATTTAAAAAAAACTGTCCGACATAAAAAGTGATGAGCTATCTGATGATAAATTAAAATCACTAGCTGCAAAAACCGCCGGGTTCGGAAATTTGAATTATAAAGGTATGGTAATTGAATAATAACAGTATTCTGTTATAGATTTTCACCATGTGACATCGAAAAAATATGCACCAATGCAAAGAATTTGGCACTAACACGTTTACTTTAAAAAAATCCAATTGAAAAATGTGGAAATGATTCTAAAGGCGAAGATTGTGAATGTTGCACTCCGATACCTTTATACGATGATGTATTAGAAGCTGTTCGAGACGCGAATCCTACCGTCGATCCAAAGGAAGTTGCTGAACTTGAGAAGTTCGCAGAAGAAAAAGGACATGGAAAAGTGCACTATAGAGACCTACCAAAGCCGAGAACTTTCGTTGGAACAATTGTTGATTTTTTCGCTGAATTTTTTGCATAATATTACAGCATTCAATTTTAAATAATTTTTTTCGTCAAATATATATTATGCAAACAAAATTTTGCGCAATCGTTATTTTTCTTTGGGCAAAGAAAACATAATTTGCACTAGCATTGCGATTAAATCAAGTGATAAGTGAATAATTAGAGCACTGCGCCGCCCAGCCGATAGACAGTTGGCGGCTAAAGAGCAGCCGACAGTTTTCGGCGGCCGGCTAGCATGCTTATGGAGACGGCTGAATTTAGAAAATTAAATATTTACAAAAGTGGAAGTTTGAAAAGAAAATTCGAATGGTGTTTGTATCCGAAACTGATTATTCAACGTTTACCGGCACTTGCGCAAATTTACGTTGAACATCAAAGCGAACTCACCAAATTTTTTGCAACACAAAAATTGAACCAAAAGTTCAGAAGTCAGAAAGTTGGTTGTATACGGTTAAAAGACACAACTGTCCCACACAGCCGATTTTTGGCGATAATTAACGAGCTATGAAAATGAATCTCGAACAAAATTATCCAAATTCTCTCTCTGAACGAAATTCTAACTAATTTTTTTGAGCCATCGTCAGCCGCCGATTTTTATCTGAGCTATGGCGGCTGCAAGGGTTATCGGCGGCGGCTTCGGCGTGGCCGGCCGGCGCAGTGCTCTATGAATAATTTCAACTCATTGACCGATTTCAACTCATTTCCAAATTTCAAGTCACTGCCCAATTTCAACTCATTGCCCACTTTCAAGTCACTGCCCAATTTTGACTCATTTTCCAATTTCAAGTCCCTGCCCAATTTTGACTCATTTTCTAATTTCAAGTCACTGCCCAATTTCAACTCATTGCCCACTTTGAAGTCACTGCCCAATTTTGACTCATTTTCCAATTTCAAGTACCTGCCCAATTTTGACTCATTTTCTAATTTCAAGTCACTGCCCAATTTTGACTCATTTTCTAATTTCAAGTCACTGCCCAATTTTCACTCATTTTCTAATTTCAAGTCACTGCCCAATTTTGACTCATTTTCTAATTTCAAGTCACTGCCCAATTTTCACTCATTTTCTAATTTCAAGTCACTGCCCAATTTCAACTCATTACCCACTTTCAAGTCACTGCCCAATTTTGACTCATTTTCTAATTTCAAGTCACTGCCCAATTTCAACTCATTGCCCACTTTCAAGTCACTGCCCAATTTCAACTCATTGACCACTTTCAAGTCACTGCCCAATTTTGACTCATTTTCTAATTTCAAGTCACTGCCCAATTTCAACTCATTGCCCACTTTCAAGTCACTGCCTAATCTTAATTTGTTTCATAATTTCAACTCATTGCCAAATTTCAAGTGACTGCCCAATTTTTCTTTTTTTGCTTCCAACTCGAGTCGATTTCCCAGGTATCCATGTTTTTTCAAAAAAAAAGGGCCCAGTATCCTCAATACCGCGGATACCCACTATTTGCACACGCGCCTCCGTGAGCAAATCTAGTGGTCGAGAAGGTAGAGTGGACGAAGAAGAGGTCTGGTCGTTGGATGATTCGGTGACAAAAGGAAGAGGTGAGGTGAGAGATTGTGTCTAAGATTTGAAGGGAAGACCTTTCGTTAGTATTTATATCGTTCCATCTTTTTATTCATTGGGATTCGGGAATGTATATTTCCGAATTCACGTACGTTCACGATCGTGTCGAGCCAGCGATGCGTGACCGTTACAGAATGTCACAGTATGTCACTTTGCAATCAGCTTCTGTCATATCACGCACAGCTCTGTTGGTTTACTGGAGCAACGACTGATTTTGAATAGCCTCTACAATACTCATCACTTAACGAATCACGACCCTATTCGAAGTCATTGCACCAGCGATTTACTACGGCAAAGGAAAGTGCTTCCTCATTGTATAATTGGATACGTTCATATAACCATACTAGAGAAGATAATTCACGTCTCATATTGTGAAAAAAAATTATACGAAAATTTTCGAGTGTAAATTTTGTTTTCTCATGGAGACGAAATTTTCATAATTCTATAGTTACGTATCCACTGACGCTACATAAAAGTGATCTAAGAAAATTTACCGTAAAAAATAGTCAATGTTAAAATAGGATCGGCAGATTTGCGAGTTTCGGACTGGAAGTACCCTAGGCCAGAAACATAAAACGCAACCCTCGTACAACCAGTTGTAAATACAGAATTTGACAGCAAATATTTAACTCCCGGTAAAAAATTTAAGCCCCTAGCGACTTAAATTCGAATATTAACGTCACGTTTAACGACCTGCGAAAATGCGTTTAATGTTGGCATATGACGCGCGTATGGAATAAAATATGCTTTCCAGGTCGTGAATTATTTTTGATCATGAATTTTTAGTTTTTCTAAAAGATGTCGCTGACGATTAGAACTTCTTTTCTGGCTCTGATTTTCTCGATCCGACATCTCACTGCGAAAGAGTTGGTGCCTAGCGGAAAAATATTCAAAAGTCTTTTTGACGTAGAAAGTGGGGCCATGACGAAATAATGGCGAAAATATTAACTAGTAAATTGCAATTTCAGCAAAGAAAATGCCTCCATCTCTTTAAATAATTTCCCAACGAAAATAGATAGCAGCACATTCTATGAACTTGACATTTGAATAGGACTCGGAACAGTTTGTTCTGAACTGATCTGAATCTGAAAAAACGCGATCTGAACTTTTCAGATCAGATCAGATTGGGGTCAAACGTAATCTGATCTGAATCTGATCTGCTAATTTTTTTCAGATCAGATCAGATCAGATTGATCTGACTCTATTCACTCCGTATGCTCAAAAAAATATTTTGTTGCGACTGTGAATAATAAAAACATTTTTTCTGTATACGTGAGAGTGAATTGGTTGAGACGGAACATATTTTCCCATTACTTGGGGCGAAGAGTTGCTTTTCGCGGTATGTGCGCCAACACACATTACAGAAAAATTTCTTTCGAAATACCCCAATACACACTCGATGTGTACTTTTCGCTAGGGCTTCGCCCGCGCGTACGTACACATCTCGTTTTCATTCGACATCATCACTTTATCAAATTTATTACACTAAAGCATCGGAGATTGAGTTTCAATCTTTTAACGTGTACCCACTCGGTAAGTTGATATAACCCGTGTGCGATGCGATAGGTAAATGGCTCATAACGTACGTGTAGTCAGAGTAGTCGGCAAATCTTATGCGACGTGTTTGTTGGACCCGTACGAAGTACAAGAGGTCCTATACGTTTACTACAAACAATTTTATTGTAACATGGGGTAGATCGAGGTGGGAGTGGGGGGGATGCATCTATTATCTGAAAGGTACATGCCTCCCATGATTCAAGTTCGAAGATGAGCAAAATCAAGTGGTTCCGAAGATATGGTCGAGGAAGTGACCAAAAACATGGTTTTTCGAGGGACGGTGAAACTTTGTCGCAAATATCTCAGCCAGTATAGCACGGAAATTTCTCATTTTGGTGTCAAATGAAAGCATTTGATGTCACGAAACTGGGAAAAAAATTTTATGGCAATCGGGTCAGGGGTATGGGCACTGGGACCAATGGAATGGACGAAATTGAGATTCTTGGCCATATACGAAAACAGTTTTTCGTCTATATTTCCTTAACTATGCAATATGGAGATTTACTGTCAAAGGCAAAGTTGTAGAGAATTAAATTTAAGCGAACACGTGTTTCAGGGTTTTGGGGAAATATGGTCCAATCTTGGTATATGGCCACTTCCATAATTGGGCAGGATGACCCAGATCCCAGAACCATGAGAGTAAGAAAGTTGGTTCCAAAGGCGAAGTTATAGAGAATTAGTCCTTGGATATAAGCTTTTCTAGATTTGAATGGTCTGAGACGTACTTCGGTAGGGCCTTTGACATTACCTTGGGTAATTTCTATGGATCTTTGAAATTCTTACAGTTATAATAGAACAGAAAACGTTGGATTGTTTGCTTATTTGTATATTTAGGTACGTTCGAGTCACTTTGCCACATCTATTCTGTTTGTCACATCTATTCTGATACGTACGGGTCTTTGGTTATGTTTTTGATATAGTGAAAGTTTGTGATTCTCAAATTTCTTCAATTTGTGGTATTTTACGGAAACGAATGTCCTGTTTATGACATAACTTAATTCACGGCAAAACATGTGTTCCCTAAATTCGTCTATAAGTTCTCAATAAAGATGAAAAACTCGAATTAAATCTCGATACTAAACAAAATTTTAACCGACAACTAAGGTCATTTCTAAGAAGCATGAATGAATTGGCACGCGGCAACTTTGATTCGTTCGTAGAGTGAACATAACAAAATTTGAAACTTGAATTGATTCTTATGAAATAAGATGTTTTGTATATTTCAACTTACCTTGTGGGTACACGTTAAAACATAGTACAGAGAAACACTGTTTATGAGTAATACTAAAACAGATTTCAGATCAGTTCAGATCAGATCAGATCAGATCTGATATAATTTGTCAGATTTCAGATCACATCAAAATTTTCAGATCAGATTCAGATTGGATAAATTTCAGATTAATCTGAAAAAAATCAGATTGATCTGATCTGTTCCGAGCCCTACACTTGAAGTAGACTAACTTTGACTAACTTATTTGAGAATTTTGACATTTGGAGCACACTATCTTTAGTTCATGATATCGACGTTACGAGTGTAATCCGACATCTCACTGCGAAAGAGTTGGTGCCTAGCGGAAAAATATTTAAATGCTTTTTTGACGTAGAAAGTGGAGCCATGAATGAGATAATGGCGAAAATATTAACTAGTAAATTGCAATTTCAGCAAAGAAAGCGCTTCCATCTCTTGAAATCATTGATGTCGGTAGATGTCTCGTTAAGAATGGCCTATTGGCGATTTGCAACGAAGGGTGCGACACGTGTCGGAAAAAAATCGAACATACTTATGTCCGACTTTACACGTAGAAAGTGGCGACATGAATGAGTAGTGAGCGCTATTTCGACATACTTATGTCCGATTTTCTACATAGGAAGTAGTGTCATCTGCGAATACTTTTACTACTATTAGGCCTGGTGATTTTTTTAACTCTACACTCACGGAAATATATTTTTGCATTAATAGAATTTTGTACTTCTGCGCAGTTTTTTAACATTGCAAAAACTTGCGCAGAAATACAAAATTCCATTTGATGCAAAAATATATTTCCGTAAGTGTACAAAATGATATTATTAGAAGAATATAAAGTAAGCATTACTGGCACGGAACCGTGACTCAGCTTTACTTGGAGGAGGAGTTCGTTTCTCTTAAGGTTATAAACATACATGAGGTTAATTCAGAGAATAGTTGATGATTACATTATGAATTTTCAACGATACCTTGCTTGTTCTGGTGTCAATGGTTTTCCCTCCACACAAACTGTGTGTTCTTTGTACAATGTCACAATTCCCTTTTCAAGTTTTGTAGGTAATCCAAGAGCGCGTAGATGCGGCTCAATGGCATGTGAAAAATCCTCCATTGGACCTGTAAACAAATTTTTTATTTGGAAACTTCAAAATGATGAGTGTAACAACTTATACCCTCAGGTAAAACTACAGTTTCTGTTGCTACAAAACCACTTCTTGCATACTCTAACGCTGTGTAGTTTTGTGACCATTCTACAACTTCGTCTTTCGACCTTTCCGTGAATAATAAACCGCATTGGCCATGAATACGTTTCGCTAGCTGATAAATCAATTTTTTCAGTTAAGTGAACTGAACAGCCCGTAATGTTAGATGCACTCACCTTATGTAGATCAACTTCAGGCTCATCACTTTCTGACTTCCCAAGACCGAGTTGCATGATCCGATTTTTACCAAAAATAAATCTCGAATTTTTCTTCCATTCCTGTCGGAGTTCCTTCAACAGATTATTTCGCATATTTTGTACGGAAAACATAAAAATGTTTGGATATTTTGAAACGCAATTTCGAATATCTTCGACTATCTGTTGTTTCCATTGTAGTCCTTTTCGCGTTGTTTTAGTCAGCGAAACTGGGGAAAGAATGTTTTTTAGAATTTCTTTATAATTCTGCTTTGTCGCTACAAACTTTTCTTATCCCGTTTTGATTTAGGCATCACAAATGCAAGTCTTTTCAATTAGTTAAGAAGTAGAAATTAGCGAAAATGCACGTTTATCTATCAACCCCACGTGTGTTAGTTGCGTTAGTGACACTTGACAGTTGACAGCTAATGTAAAAACGTTCTTGTCGTTCCATTCAGTGTTGTTAAACGCGTTCAGGGCGTTCACTAACGAAAAATTCGCCATAAAACCTTTGACGAAATTACTTCAGGGCTTGGGTAATTTCTGCAGTTTGTTCAAATTCTGATTAAAGTCGTAAGGAAAAATGTATGTAAAAAATCATTTTCTTCACATTTGACTATGAGGAAGGATCTGGTTAAAAGGGTTGGAAGTCAATAGAACCTGGTGCTGCTCTGATAACTTAAAAGATCGTATGTTGAAAGCTCAGAGCTTTAAATTATACAATACAAAATGTATAGAAAACTTGGAAGCTTTCATTTTAACATACGGTGCGGTGTTGGCAGTAACATTTTATACACTTGTCATTTGAAGCTGACTAAGTAAGTATTTGAGAATTTTGACATTTTCCTTTAGTTCATGATATTGACGTTACGAGAATAACAGATGACGCACTTTTCGTTGGGAATTGTTAACAAGATAACAGAGCAGTATTTTGCTTGAGAATTGGTGTGGAAGATGAGGCCTACATGTTTTCTGAGGTATCAGCATTATTGCCAGTGATTAAGAAAGTCGGTGAGTCTTCTCTTGAGATATTAGGTTGACCAGTTTCTGAGTCAGGTTTGGAATAGTATATTACGTTGCATGCGGCGACAATTATTCATTACACGAAGGATCAATTTTGTGATACGAGCCGAACTCACGAGTGTGTTTTTAAGCAACACATATCCGAGCCGAAGGCGGGTTATTTTTTAATAGATTTATCAGTTTGGGTCGGACCTTGATAAGTCCATGAAACACAGGTCTAGCGATCCTTTGTTTCGTTACCCGATCACCATGTAAATCTCAGAAACCTCCCAGTCCCAGTTAGGGACCTATTCAGAGCGGCAGGTCCCATGTTGGTCATTGTTGCGGATTGAACCACATGACCTCCTCGAGTCCTGAGCCTCAATGAGGAAAACTTTGGGCATTCACAAATAACATGAACGCCCGTCTCCTCACCGAGGCCGCAGGTGCAGTTGGGATCATTGAAGAGTCCCCTTTTAGCCAGATGCTTGCCCACTCCACAGTGCCCAGTGATCGCACCCACCACTCTCTTGATGAGTCCCCTGTCCATGTTTAGCAATTCTCTAGCCAATTTCCCATTGGGCGCCGGTAAGAAACGCCTCCATCATAGACACTCAAATAGTTAGTGAATTCGGAACTCACCCAACTCTGGGTATAAAAGGCTCTGGTCCGCAACTTCGTGTTGCCGAGCGTATCCTCGCATGCTTGTCTGCTCTCTCGTTACCCTCCACGTCAGAGTGTCCGGGCACCCAGGCAAGCGTTACATGATTTCTCAGTCCCGTCCGGTTCAGGGTTTTCTTCGACTCTATTATTAGCTTGGATGTCACGACTGGCGACATGAGCGCCTTAATCATCGCCTTACTATCAGTGCAGACTATAAAATTCTCCCCACATGTCTCCCCCGGGTATGCGACTGCACGAGTCAAAATAACAGTTTTTTCAAAGCGAGTTGCTCAAAGACTCACTAGTGAGCACGCGAGTTCAAAAAATTGCTTCCGAGTAAATGAATACTTTTCAACGCATCCAACGTAAGTTATTTTTTTGCCCATCCCCTTCGAAAAGTTGGTGTTACAAGTACATTATGTGGCCCCCAACGAAAAACGTTTCTTTAATTTATGCGTCTGGTGGACATTAGCTCAACATATGCAAGGTATCTGTACAGTGTACACATCAGAATAAATGTGGCAAGCAGAATAGTTAAAAAAAAAAGACTCAAACAAAAAAGACTCGAACGTAAATACGGTTTACACTCTTAAGTGTATGAAATTACGTCATTAAAATTTAATGGATTGGAAATCGCCGAAAGGGCAGTATTGAAAAACCCGTCGGAAGAAACGGTAAACAAGTTCAGTTTTCTTCAATTTATTCATTCAAATTCAGTACACTTCAATTCAGTACACAATACAATGTCTTTAAAATAATTTCTAAGTATATTCATCCCACAAGAGATTGCAATTTTTTTACTTAGTAGTAAACGATACTTGGAGGCGCTATTTGTTACTGGATATTATTACTATAAAACTGGCAAAAAACTTCTATGAATTATTTATTTTCTACGATAATAAAAAAACTTTCCTCGTGCCTGAATAGTAGATTATGCACCGCTGTCCAGGATGCTCTATTTTGACGATTTGGAGGTTATTTCCCGGGCCGAAGGCGTGGAAAATAATCCAAATCGTCAAAATAAACCATCCTGGACAGCGGTGCATATGCTATTTTATCTGCCAAGAAAAGATATATCGAGAAAAACAATTTTGCCCTAGGGAGAAAAATGCGAGATTATCGTTCTAGGCAGATAAAATCTATTTTTCATGCTTTATATGAGGTGCGAAAGTAAAAATTTAATCCCACGGGGCGAAAATTTTATTTAATTTACGCTAGCGTTAATTCGAATTTCTGCGGAGCTTTGCAAGCCAAATTACTTAAGTAATTGTTTGAATATTTTCATTTTCACTAGTAAACCTTCCCACTTGTGAAAATAAAATTGTCCGAACAAGGACGAAATCTACTATTTGTCGAAAAACCTTAGTTGTTGAAAATACTTGCGATTCGAGCTGCTTTTGAATGGACCAAGTGTAAAACGCCTCGAAAGACAATAAATTTCAGTATGAGCATATGTTTTTCGAACTTTTGAGACTTTTAACACGGAAGTAAGAAAGAAGTAAATAAAGGATTTTTTCCGTCATCGTAATATCATTCAGGTTTGACTTCCAAACCTTGAAATATGATGCTTGATGCTACGATGCGAAACGGAAAAATTATCACTCTTTTTTTCACGCAGTCAAGTTTTTCTTTTAACATTTCATCACTTAAAATAGAGCAAGAATCGACAAGTCATCATACATAAGAAACGACAGACCAATTAATTGCCAGCAGTATAGAGTGTACGAATAATGTATTTACCAAGAATAGATAAAAAATAAAGAGACAGATGTGACCGCCACACAGTGGTCAATCTAATGTCACGCCGGACAAAAATAATTTTGTCCGGCGTGAAAGTAGATTGACCACTAAGGATCGGAATGGGTCCGTTCAGGTCGGACCTGTGATCTGAAATTTTCAGGTCAGGTTCAGGTCGATATTTTCTCAACCTGAACTTGACCTGATTATATCAGGTCAAACCTAAACTGACCTGAACCTGACCTGATTGACCTGAAATCATTTGAATGCTTTGAATGTTCTACAAAGAAACGAAAAATATTTAGAACTGACTGAGATGAGAAAATTTTAGTGCAAACGTTAATTTTATCTCAAATGAAGTGACGTAATTGCATTGCATAGTAACGAAATTGCATTGCTTAGTAACGAAATAGCATTGCATAGTAACGACATTACACTGCATAGTAACGAAAGTGCATTGCATAATAACGAAATTGCATTGTATATATACGGTATTTTGTGATCTATTCATTAAATGCAGTTAGGGACCGTTCATAAAGGATGTCACGTCACGCAAAACTCAAAATCAGGTTCAGGTCAGTAATCAGGTTGTGACCTGACCTGAACCTGATCAGGTCGACCTGACCTGTTCCGATCCTTATTGACCATTATGCGCCATTTAATTTGCGTGTCTGTGCTCCAAATTTATGACACCAAATACGACAGAAAACCCATCGAATCATATCAAAGTCACAGTCACCAATTTTTTCTTGGTATTGCTATATAGCTAATGTTTAGCGCGTAAAAATCAAAAGTAAGGGTAACAAAGTAGCTAATATTCCATTTACGCATTTGTGCTGACGCTACCCTGTTTATTTTTCGACTTGGAAATACGATGATTGTTGCGCCACCACAAGCAGCTGACTACGAACTACGAGTGTGGGATAAATACAAGATACGGAAAAACAGACAGAATATGACAGGGAAAGGAGGGGTCAAACCCCCCCCCCCCTACTCCCGGGTCGAAATTGGTGTGGTTACAAACGTCGTTCGTTCTTCGTACGGGTCTAGAAAAAAGAAGAGAGAAGATCAACAGCGAGGATTCTGGAATGTTTAGTAATAAGGGTATGCGAGTAAGACGTGTGTGCTGGTAGAAACCGATTCCACGAGAATGACTATATCTCTTAGCTTGAACATAAATGCATTTGTGATGCTTTGGCTAAAAAAGTTTGACAGTGCCTACGACAAAATCAGTTTTATTGGCTGGGAATCACACTCATTAATCTGATCAAACCAGAGAAATGATAATAGGTGGCGCTACGCTGACCCTACAGGTAGACGGTATATGTCTAATTATATCAGAAAATTTTGGTTGTCATGCATCCAATTATTAACATAACCAAACTTTATTGTAATTCCGTTTCGAAAATTTCGTGTGAATTTATTTACGTGGTTTTCTTTATTATTTTACATATAATGCGGATAAGTACCTTGTTGAAAGATGCACATCAACAAAAAATGATACATTTCACCGGTAACTTGAAAATGCGATTCTATTTTGACTATTCTATAACTATTTTCCGAGAAACTCCGCGGTGAGTGGTTAAGTTTACTCGAACTTCCTAATACAGCAAATGGGCGAAGCACAGTTAAAAGAAGATGGACGTAGAGGTTGAAACCAAACGCATTACCAATCCAAGCCGTTCACACATTTCAGGATGAAGTAAACGAAATTGAAGTGCCCGTTGTAAGTTCTTGTGTTTTGTCGGTGCGGTGTAAGAATGATTTTTTAAGTGTCAAAAACTTTCTGGTCAGTGTCAGTAGCTTCAGTTCATCGTAACCTCTTGTTTTCTTATTGCGGAAACAGGAAATGTAAGTGTAGACAATGTGAGTTTCGAGTGGAATGAATTCTAGCGTCTGTCCAGTCACTAGTATCGTCAATCGTCCTACTCAATGTTGTCTGTTTTTCTGAAATTAAAATGTTTTTCTTTTGCTACATAGGGTTATAGCATCGACCAAGAACAAACAACGTTAAATATTGTCTATAGAGAACACAATTACTCTATTGGATACAGAGAGCAGCCAAAAATTACGCCAGCGTCCAAGGGGGTACCGACTGCAAAAAATCTCAAAAAAATCACAAAAAAATCACGAAAAATCAAAAAAATCACGAAAAATCAAAAAAAATCACAAAAAATCAAAAAAATCACAAAAAATCAAAAAAATTACAGAAAATCAAAAAAATCACAGAAAATCACGAAAAATCTCAGAAAATAGTCGAATGCACAGTACTGTTGTAAAATTGAATAAGACCAAATTTTACGGCGCAACAACATGGGTGTTTTATATTTTTGCGTGACTTCGTTGTTGAGGAAGTATGTTTAGACCCGTACGAAGAACGAAGTTCTTCGAAGAGGGGTCTTATGCGTTTATCAAGACGTTTGTAACCAGTCGACTTGAGGGGGTTGGGGGGGGGGAGCATCGATCATAGTCCTTAGATGACGAATCTGCAAAAAAAAATTTGTCCATCCGTCTGTCCGTCATCACGATAACCCGAGTAAAACTTGACCAATTTAAAAAAAAATTTTTTGAAACATAATCGAAAAAGTGGTTATGGGATTGTTTTTGGGCATTTTCGGGCCAAGGGCCGCCGAGCTAGGGCCGCTTGAGTGGTTTTGGGTCTTTTGTACATAACTCGAGTAAATATTTTCCTTTTTTCATAAAATTTTTAGTTTATGCCCTTGGTATTAGCTAGGGCTCTAAAAATGAGCCGTCGAGTCTGGCCCTCCATGTTTTTCATGCATAAACCGAGTAAATTACATTTGATTTTCATTATTCTTTTTCTATTTGAGAAGTAAGCGAATGCCAAACCTTTCTCAAGACAAAAGTTGGGTCGACTAGGGCCACAAGTTGGTCCTAAGGTCGTCCCTGACCCAAAAAACTTTGTGTGCTATGTTGTAGAGAAAATCAAAGCGAATATTTTTATCCATGGAAGTTAGTGTCCGAGGCCTCTGCTTAAGGCCCTAGATCGGTTCTCGTAATTGTAACACATGAGTGAAACTAAAAAAAATCAATGCAAAATAGATCACAAAAAATCTCTTTTCGTGCATTTCTTGTACAGAACATTATGAACTGAAGGTGCATTCAGAGACCCGGTTTCGTCCTATGAGGTTTTTCTATAGCCAAAGATCTCAAGCTAATTTTTTTTATTGAAAAAAGTGGAAAATTAGGTTGGGACATTATTATTTTCACTATAAATAACATTGTACAAACCAATTCATTGATGTTTCCATGAAATGACTTTTGTTGGCGGTCAAATCTTTGTATTTCGTATCGAGATTTAATTCGAGTTTTTTCATTTTTATTGAAAACGAAATGGTGCCTTTAGTGAACAAATGTTTTGCCTAGAATTGTGTAATGTCATCCTACAGCCAGAATAAAACCGTTCCGAATAACGTGCGTCTTTCAAGCAAATAAAAGCAGATCTTCGAGTAAACTGCAGAGAGGCTACTGCGGAAGATTTTTTTCCTTTATTTACCAATACAATTCGAAACATCCACTACAGCCAAAAATTACTCGATTCGAACTGTAAGCCTAAACTAACAAAGACCTCCAACAACGGCCACACAGAATGCTAAACTATGCAATCGAAGTGCAATGCACTTAATATTCATTTATAAAGTCTTACAGTAACGGATCCATAAGAATGTGCAACATTTCACTTCACTAGTAAAATTTACTCCTCAAATAAAAAGTTGCACAATCTTATGAATCCCCTACTGTAGTTCACACATTTTCTGTAAAAACATTTTATGTATATATCTACTGTAGAGTCCACTTTACAGTAGAGCAAGCGAAGCTTCAGCCTCTCGATACAAAAAAATATTTATGCAACACAAAATGTATGAACTAGGTTCTTGACTTTGTCTAGGTACTTCAGTCCACTTAGTACCGAGATACTATTATATACAGTTCTTATAGCATAAAATACTATTATTTAAACATCATTCCTTAATAAACCTTTTAACCGAGAAGACGTGCTTGGATTCAAAAAATTCTCTCAAAATTTTCCCTCATCCCTGCACGTCATGTATAAATATCAATCAGCTGTTTATATTTAGCGAACGTGAACTTTTGTATACACATTCATCTACAAATTTTTTCTTGAATTTTTGTAAATAGGAAAAACCTGAACTTGATTTTCGCTAGCGCTGTAAGATGTATTGAAGTACTTCTATTTGCCCTTGTAAAGGTTTATATTTACTATTTATCTTACGGTTTTACAGTTAGCTCAATCGCTGATTCCTTAAGGGAGCTTAACATTTGATCAGAACGCAACTTACTTAACTTTAGTAGTAAAAAAAAATTATATCCCTATGAAACTAAGTGAGAAACGGTAAAAAACGCTACATAATAACATTTGTCTCACTCTCCTAATTGACCGACAGTCTCTATATTCTCTCCTCATTCCTCTCCATATTGTTTACAATTTTGGGATGTGCATTCTCGCCAAATTACAAAAAACTCCACTTGGACTGTACGTGAAAGTAGATTTTCTTTTCCACTTTGAACGACTACTTAAATCAAACTTATCCAATTTATGTAATTTCTTCAGAGGATAATGAGGAGTCTTGCGCCACGTGATTTACAATAACTCAAAAAAGGACATTTTCCTTATACAAAATGTGTCATTTTTAAATCATTGTGAACCACACCGGTGCGATCCTAGCAGTCCTGCTTCGGGAAGTCCATAGTTTTCATTTGACACCCCACTGACATCAAATTCACAAAAACGTATTCTCGGTGGTGAAAAATTTGTGTATTTTCTTTGGTAGTCGCTTTGAGCAATCCCTGGCTTTCATTTGACAATCAATTGACCGTAATGAGGACGAGATATAATTAAGAACCCTTTCCCGATTGTGAAAAATTATAATTATCAAAAGACTTACTTTGAGCACTCACAGCTCAGTCGGATGACATCCGATAAAAATTGTTCTTTAACTACTTTTTTCCAAACACGTTTATCTCAAGTTCTCAACTAACTCACCACGACCCATTAAAATATTGCAGATTCATACTTGCAAACGTATTTCTTTCTCTCCCACTCTTATACGATGACTACGCCTTTCCAGAAGGATGGCATGGGCTTCAATTTTTTTATTAGAACTGCGATATCTCATTCTACGTAGTGAGGCGTCCAATCAACATTTTGTCGTTTCTCTGATTTTATGATGAATTGGACTTACAAACATTGATATTCTTATTTTTCGACGAATTTCTGAAACTGGAATAAATCACAAAAAATCACAAAAAAAAATCAAAAAAATCACCAAAAAATCAC
>CM055404.1:52933926-52971065 GCA_029228625.1 Pseudolycoriella hygida | reverse complement strand
AATCAAAAAAATCACCAAAAAATCACCAAAAAATCAAAAAAATCACAAAAAATCACAAAAAAATCACAAAAAATCAAAAAAATCAAAAAATCACAAGAAATCTTAATCAATTTTGAAGTCGGTACCCCCCGCCAGCGTCAGTAAAGACAACTAACAACTGGCAGGTTATGGTCTTAAAACGTGTATGAGATCGACTAAAGATCGTGGAAAGGGACCATAAGAAGAAAATGAAAAAGTTTGCGCATTTTGATGAACTGTCCGATTTTCTCCAAGAATTTGTTCCACTTCTGATGAAACACCTAAGATCTAATTCGTCACCGAAGACGTACTTTTTTTTTATAAACTTCTTTTAATTATCATTCCAATAATTTTACAATAGTGTGGAAAACGGTATATTAGCAAACATATTAATTAATTTTATTTCACTTTTTTGTCTAAGTTTTGCGTTAATCAGAATTCTTCGTATTCCCCGGTAATCCGCAAATTTGCACTCACATTGCACTGCTACTCGCCAGCAGCATATAATTTCATCAGGTAAAGTTGTATTGACTTATCTATGAGATTTAAAAGCTCTGCTTCTTGATTTACTTGAAACTTAGACGTTGTTTTCATTTTGTAGAAGTACAATGAACAAATGCCTTCCACATTCACACACAATCGCCGCATGGTATAGGGTTATTAACGGTGATCCCGGTTTCACTGTAGAATCTTTGAATGCACTAACCGAATTACAAAAAAACACGCCACATCAAATTATCTTCAGACTTGTTTTGGATGGAATGGCTATTCGTAAGTATCTTCAACGCATGGGTAATGTGACTATTGGCTACACTAACTGCGGTAGTTACTGGATGTGGATGAAAAACTGGAATTAGCTAAAGAACCTAATTTTCTAAACAAAAGTGTATCTGCTAATTCGGGAAGAAGACAAAAAGCTGTGCATGAACTTCACTTTATAGGAATTTAGTTTTTTCTAAATCAAATAAATCTAACATTTTAATAAATGAAACAAATTTTATGAAATGATTTTCAGCGACTAATTGTCATAATTCACGTAATTCACGCATCCCACGAATGACGTCGACGTCCTCAGCTTTTTTTCCAATAGGTCATCTTTTTGACACTGATAAATTTGATTCTGTGTACGAAGAGTTTTCGCTATAAATCATGGCCCCACGATAGTAAGGGGCCGTGACGCAAGTCTTACATGCCAAAAAATTCACAAGAAATTTTTTCGTAGACTAAGGAACATATATACAGGAACTTTTTGACTCCCCCCCCCCCCGAGCGACGTACCCCCCGGAAAATATTTTTCCCGGATTCTACGGAAAATTTTAGGCCGAAGTGCCTTTTCACTCATTAAAATCGGTTCAGTCGTTCCGAAGATATGAATTAAACAATTTTGCTATTTTGCATGGAAATTGAGTCCATTGAGTCCATCGAATATTTTTAACTAGTCAATTTGGTAAACCTTTCTTTCTTTCTTTCTTTCTTTCTTTCTTTTGTGGCAATTTTTGGCAGGATGACCCAGATCTCCTGAACTATGAGAGTTATAAAGTTGGTTCCAAAAGCGAAGTTGTAGAGAATTAAATTTAGGCGATGCCGTGTTTCAGGGCTTTGGGGAAGTATGGCGCAATCCTGGTATATGGCCACTTCCATAATTAGGCAGGATGAACTAAATCTCTAGAACTATCAGAGTTAGAAAGTTGTTTCCAAAGTCGAGGTGGTAGAGAATTAAATTTAAGCGAACACGTGTTTCAGGGTTTTGGAGAAATATGGCCCAGTCCTGGTTAAGGTCACTTCCATAATTAGGCAGGATGACCCAAATCTCTAGAACTATGAGAGTTAGAAAGTTTGTTCCAAAGGCGAAGTTGTAGAGAATTAAATTTTAGCGTACACGTGTATCATGGTTTTGGGAAAATATGCCCTAATCCCGGGATAACGCCACTTCCAGATTCCAGAGGAATGGTTCTTACCTCTAGAACTATGGCAGCTAGAAAGTTGCTCACAAACTTACAAAAGTACTGATATCCGCCAAAAAACCTCTTACAGAGGAGGTGTGACGCAAGTCTTTATGTCTGCTTACAAAAGCTGTGAAATCAGAAAAGTGTGACGCATTAATCATCTAAGGTAAAACTTTTTTCTTCCAGTTACAAAAGTTCTGAAATCAGAGGGGGATGACGCATTAAGCTTCGATTCGCAACAAACATTTTTAAACAAAATTATGTTGAGTTCAAAAAATTGCGTCACAAATGCCAGACCCACCAGCGGAATAATTTTTCAACACTCAGTTTTTAGACGCAAAAATTTAAATTTACCCTAAACGATGTGATAAGAAATAAAAGTCAAATTTTCGCAGGGTAAAAACTGAAAGTACAGAAAAATTGTTTCGTCGTTGGGTCTGGCATCTGTGACGTAATTTTTTGAACTCAACATAATTTTGTTTAAAAATGTTTGTTGCGAATCGAAGCTTAATGCGTCACCCCCTCTTATTTCAGAACTTTTGTTACTGGAAGAAAAAAGTTTTACCTTAGATGATTAATGCGTCACACTTTTCTGATTTCACAGCTTTTGTAAGCAGACATAAAGACTTGCGTCACACCTCCTCTGTAAGAGGTTTTTTGGCGGATAATCATTTTACCTTAGGGAGCGTTCAGGTACAGAAAAATGTTTACTCCAATTTATTTTCTTGTAGTCTTTATCGTCGTCACTCTCCTCTTTCATCGAATTTCTAATCCAAATAATTGTGAAAAATTTGAATTCAAAACCATTCTTTTACAAAATTGAATGTTACATGTATCACAATATTACTTAATCACATTAACTCTACAATACACAAAAGTGCTTACGACACTTAAAAAAATTCATTTCGATAACTTAAAACAACAACAAAATTGCATCCAAAACACAATCCAAAACATAACGATAAATTTTTGAAATTTCTGCAGTTGTATATGACCTTCTACCTGTAGGGTCAGCTATTATCATTTCTCTGGATCAAACAGCCAAAAATTTGACGTATGGCCTGTTTCTATGTATTTTAGGCCAATGTTATCAGCAGAATGTTATTAGCAGAAATTCATTAAAAGTTTGTAACGTTTTTCGCGTAGTCAAAACAAAAGCATGTCAACACTGGCCAGTTAACTAACTTCAAGTCATTGAGGGTGGATTTATCGGAATTTTACATTTACATTATTATACATAGATTTAAGTTGTCTCCAGAAATCGTCTAGATATTAAATAAAAAAAATTATTGTACATTTTTCGTGATTAAGTGATTGAAGAAACGGAATTGAGCAAACGGAATCACAAGATTATTGAATTGAATTGCTTGAATCGGTAAGTTCACATTAAGTAAATGTTATTTCGGCGAAAAATTTTTGCTTCATCTGAAATTCAATTTGTCGATTGAATCGAATGGTTTAGTCAAAATCATTCTTTTGTTTCAATTTAAGTTGCTTGAGAGTATAAATGAGTGAGATCCCGTTTTCATTTTTCGATAAAATATTTAGAAGAAAAAAAAATGCTGAAATTTTGCACAATTGCGTTCATCGAAATTCATTTATTCGTCTAGTACATTCTTTATTCAATTCATTTGAAAATTCATTTCGAATTGCAGTTTGAAGTTTTGTGGAAAAAATAGTGTGTAGTAATTTCGTGCCATTATTTTGTGCTTAAATCCTTTCGTTTCCCCACATTATAAGTAAGTAGCATTGAAAAATAATTTATTTGTTACCGCCGCATCGATGTAGCCAAATGTCAAGGAACGTTATCGTGCATTTATTGTGCAAAATCATTTTGAAAAAAAATGTTGCGGTGTGACGCATTCATCATTGAAGGTGTGCCATTGAGTTTCACAAGAAATTCATTGTCAGCCATTTTATATTTTTCGAGAGGAAGAATTTTTCAAAAAAAATCAGTTTTGCAACTTCAAAACTTAAGCTCACAAAAACTCTACCGGGTGAGGAATTTTCGCCCGACGAATATTTATAAAGAGCAAAGACATTCGCTCAAAGTCGATCGTTGATTTAGTGGATTGATTTTTTTTTCTTCAATTCATTTCGATTGGTTGGTAGATTATCGTCAGTGTGAGATTTGTTTCAATCAGACACCGGTTTCAAAGACCTTCAAATAAATTTTGTGTTACAGTTTTTGTCTGAATCGCTGTGTCATATGGAAAGCATTTTGCGACTAATTTCTCATTGTTTGTCATTTAACGAATATCGGTCCCTAGAGACGTTACTCCGGTAACTTGGTTTCTAATATTACGCAGTTACTCGGGCCATGCTTTGTAAAAAATTTTGAAATATTTCGCTAACTCAACGTGCGATGTTTTGGAGGACCTAAAAATCAATCCATTAAGTTTAGTGTCCTTCTAACCCATTGTTCACTGTTTAACGCAGTAAATGATGCTATAAGTAGACAACATAAGTAACATAAGGAGTGAATTGTCGGTGTTTCATTGACATAAACTCACACTTAAGCGTTACTTCATACACTCGAGTACTATATTTTGTAAGACACGTTTTGTAACGTGCACAAGTTTCCAATTGAAGTGACGACGGTTTCATCAAAATGATTATTGCCCCTGATTTACTCATTCAACAATCCAACAATGTTAAGTGATGTTATACCTAGTCGCACATGTAAAAAAATATTATCATTTATTGAATGAACTCTTACTACGTCATATTTATATTAAAATTTAAGATTAACGATGTCTATTTATACAGTAGATACACGTGAATAGGTTTGTGAAAAAGAATTAAAGTTTAGGGGACCAAGATGTAAAGAAGAATGAAGAGCAGGTCCTTTTTTGCGTGGGGGATCAAAAACTCCATTAAGCATCGTCATTCATGTACTTAGTAAACGACTGGCTAATTGCCAAACTGAAAATGTAACAAAAATGTTTCTCGTTTCGTTTCGCTTTTGGATCTACTATTGTGGGTATGTGAAACGAATTAATTATGACTCACATTCGAGGCCGGAAGTTATATACACACTGTGATTCAGTGAACTGCCGAAAAGAACATTTTAAAAGAGGACAGCCAAGCCACATATATCCCATCAAAAATTATGATGCCCCCACTGTAGAGAAAACATTGTTCGAAAGGTGACTTCTCTAAAGTCTTTCAAGTGATTTTTCTTGGTTCTGGTAGAATAAAGATCCATTGAAACGTATTTTTCATTGTAAAACGTTACATTATCTTCCTAGGAAAGAAAGTTACGATTTTCATTAAAGAACTGTCGCGTGTCAAATAATTAAAATATTATGACGTCACTATTATGAGCAAAACCCGGTCTATTCCAACCGAACTGACAGTCTTTTTTTTGATATTTGCAAGTAATGTTCAACATGAAGTTAGCTGCAGCTGATTTTTTATCTTTTCAATGATTTTGGTAAATTTATGAATGAAATGAGCTGATTTTGCTCGCAATGAAGTTAGCTTCACGGTGAATATTACCTGCAAAGAGCAAAACAAAAGACTGTCACGCCTCTGGCCCAGATTCCTGTACCGATTCCCACAAAAATTTTTTCCCAGTTTTGCGACATCAAATGTTTTCATTTGACACCAAAATGAGGAATTTCCGTTCTATACTTGCTGAGATATTTGCGAAAAAGCTTCACCGACCTTCGAAAAACCATGTTTTTGGTCACTTCCTCGACCATATCTCCGGAACCACTTGATCGATTTTGCTCATCTTCGAACTTGAATCATGGGAGATATGTACCTTTCAGGGAAAAAAAAGTTTGGGCTGATCGGTTCAGCCGTTTGGAAAAAAAAGTGAAGACGGACAGACGGACATTTTTTTTATTGCTGATTCGTCATATTTAGACGATAATAGATGCATCCCCCCAACTCCCACCTCGACCTACCCCATGTTACAATAAAATTGTTTGTAGTAAACGTATAGGACCTTTGTACTTCGTACGGGTCCAAACAAAAGACTGTCACGTACCTGATTCCAACTGTCAAAGTGACGTTTTAAACGTCAAACAAAAATTTCGAAATATCCGAATCCTGATAGAATTATTGAGGAAAAATAAACAGATTTCGAATATTTTGAAAAATGTTTTTGTTTGACGTTTAAAACGTCACTTTGACGGTTGGAATAGACCGGGTTTTGCTCCTTACTCATATATATATATAACGAAAGTGCTATTTGCAGATCCTGCGAATAGTGTTTCATGCAGACTATTCGCAGATTCTGCGAATAACATTTCATGGAGACTATTCGCAGATTCTGCGAATAGCGTTTCATGGAGACTATTCGCAGAATCTTCTAATAGTGTTTTATGTGGACTATTCGCAGAACTTTTTTCAAAAAAATTAATGTCAATGAAAAAATTCTTCACGAAAAATTTACTTTTAGCTTAATTATGCTTCACAATTTTTACCGAAATTGATCAAGCGCCTTTTTCACATATTGGCCACAAAACAGCTGAGGGCGTCCCGAGTTTCAACTCTTCCGTCAGTGACAAAACATTAAATTTGTTTGGAAGAAATTCGTTTTTTGTGAATCATTCATTTTGTGTTTTGTACAAAGCGGACCAAATGAGTTATTTCAATGTAACATTAGATGAACTTCCTTCATCATTCATTTGGCCCGCTTAATTAAATACAGAAAATGATTAATTCGCATAAAAAAACGCATAAAATTTCAAGCCCGACCCGAACCGAACCCGATCCAAAATGAAAAGTCAAACCCGAACCCGGGCTAATGTAAAAAGTCAAACCCGAACCCGAAAGAAGTTCGATATTCTACTGTCTGTTTCTTCAAGTTAATAGAACATAAGTCACGACTTGGGCTTTTCAGATAATAATATTCGAAGTTCGGATACATATTAAGCGAGTTTCCGATGAACATCGATAAGTGTGTTAGGAAAATAATAAATGCGAAGTGATAAAGAACATTTGTTCTCGTGCAACTATCCACGGGAACGTCTGTTTATCATTGCTTCATATTTAACATTTTTCTTCTAGACTTATCGGTTTTTAGTAGTCATCGACTACTTTGAAGGCTGTTTGAAGACTGTTGGACGACTGTTTAATGTTGTTTTAGCGCCTGTTCGAAAGCTGTTTGATTTGTGCACAGATAATATGAACATTATTCAAAATATAATGCATAATGTGTTCACTCTGGAGTATTGAATTTTGGATACATAGTCCGTACAGGGTATTTTCAGTTTGTGTATGTCTTTAGATGTTAATCGAGTTCATTCGGAAGTACTTTGAAAATAATTTATTTACGTATGAGAAATAATGACTGAAAGTGTATCAGGATGAGATATGATTCCGAATAAGTCTCGGAAACGTATCGTCGAACAACACAACCTCAGCCACGTTAGCTCGTACGGGTAAAAAAGTCGTACTTCCATCTCAGCAAGCATACCTAATTCTACGATTACAAACAAATTTGATGTGCTTCATAAATATTTTCAAAAAATGTATAAGTGAGTAAGAATTATTTGCTAGAAACCAGAATATGAACTAATTTTTTCGGGTCGGGTCGGGTTTGGTCAGTTGAAGTCATCAAACCCGACCCGACCCGAAAAAAAGAAAATGAAAACCCGATCTGAACCAACAAAAAAACGAAAACCCGACCCGACCCGACAAAAAAACGAAAATAAAAAACCCGCTCCGACCCGTCAAATTCATTCGGCTTCGGGTCGGGTTTTTTTCGAGTTTTGGGCGGCCCGCACACCTCTAGTTTCCCCATACAAATTTGATGTTTTGTTCCCGACGAAAGATTTGAAAATTATGTAGTATTGCCTGATCAGACGTGAGGCAAGACTTCATCTATAAGTTTTTTGTTTTTAAAGACGCATTAAGTGTTTTCTAGTCGTAGCTTCTTGTAACCGTATTTGTTGAATTGGTTAAGTGAAACCACTGGAAATGGAATGAGAGTAAGAAACTGCTGGAAATTCTCGGCGATTAAGCTAAACTTTTGGACCATTCCATGTATGATTGTGAGAGAAAGACGACTGCAGGCTAAACTAAGCTTTGACCGAGGGGTCACTCACTTCAATTTAGTCCATTTAATCCATTTAGTCCATTTAATACAATTTAGTCCACTTAATCCACAAATCTCAGAAGTAACCAGATTTTTGTTCAATGGACAAATTACAGATAAAACGTCTGTAAAACGATCTTCCATAAAACAGATCTCTTAAAAATAACCATTTCAGTGTTCAGGCATCGTTCTCTCACAATCATACATGGAATGGCCCTTTGCTTTAGCGAAATGTCAACAACAAAATTTAGTCGTCACTTGAGATGAAAACATCTATGATACGAAATGTACATCTCGGTCGAGATGCACGAATCTTTGCAACAAGATGCATACACATTTTTTTTGATATTCAATTTCACTGAATGGTAACATTTTGAAATACCCTCGAGGATACACCAATTCTAGACTCACTGTCAGCTGAATTTTTGCTTTTCAAAATTCCAAAAAACCATTTTCTTCGAATGAACTAAATGTTTCCTTTTACTAAATGACTAAATTATTTCATTTCATTCGCGCATATAGTTTGTAATTTACATACCTGATAGTAGGGGTATAATGGCTATATTATAGTCGAGTTTCACACAAACTTGGAGACATATGGTCGGCATATTATGGTTGACTCGACTATAATTTTCAGATATTTCGATTCGACTATAATTTTTATTATAATCCGACTATAACAACATGACACCAAATCTCAATAAAAATAAAAAATAGACACAAGTCGAATGGCGAATTATATGCCCGCCTAAATGATGTAAACTTATAATTGATGTTTACCCAAGAGGTAAATAACTTGATTAAAGTCTCGGTACGTGAAAATTCCTCGTGGCATAGCCACACGTAAATTCACTTTACCACGACTATAACCGCGCAATTATATCCCTTTGGTAATAATATACTATTTCTTTACCTTCTTGTGTTTTTTTTATTAAGTCTCTCTCATGTTCTTCTAAGAGTACAAATTCGTAACCTGTTTTACTAAAAAAAACAACTCGTAGCTCTTCGTTGGAATTGTAATTGAGAAAATGTTTCCAAATTTTCTCGAATTTTATTTTAATGAAAAATACGTTCAAGCAAGTTAAAATGAGTGTAGAATTAATAAGAACCGATGTAAAGTGTATTGTGAACCATATTAGAGGTCGTGCAGATGAAAAAAACGACAAGAAACGAAGCATGAACGGGTGGCTAAAAATTC
Source organism: Pseudolycoriella hygida (assembly GCA_029228625.1). Taxonomy (NCBI): domain Eukaryota; kingdom Metazoa; phylum Arthropoda; class Insecta; order Diptera; family Sciaridae; genus Pseudolycoriella; species Pseudolycoriella hygida. The sequence continues at coordinate 52,961,851 of CM055404.1, read as the reverse complement.
AGCCCTTAGTACTTATGTTAATAGTTCTAGGATGCCCTAAAACACCTAAAATAGGTCGTTTGAACAATTTTTTGAGTAAGAAACATCAATTATGCTTCAAAACTTTTATAAATTTTCAGAAAAATTTTTAGAAATTTTCTCAAATTTTCACAAATTTTTTCACAAATTTTCTCAAAAATAGGCCCTGTTTGACAATGAGTCTTTTTCGTTAAATCTTGATTGAATTTGTGACACTTTCCAAAAAGATATGGCATCGATGTCGTAAGAGCATAAATACCCTTGTATTTTATGAGTTGAATGAAGTTTATAACACCACAAACCAAGAGTCCCTATGAAACACTATTCGCAGATGGGCCATTCCAAATGTATGTAATGTAAGAAACGAAAATTTCCAAGAGTCCAAATTTTGTGTTCTATGAAAAAATTGTTCTCAACTGTAATATCTAATTTTTTGCCGAGCTTTAGATTTCGCTATTTCCTACGGTTAAGATAGTATTTCCGTTCTTTACATTACAGGCGTCACAGTTTGCATAGAATGGGCCAGATAAGGGGAGTATCGTAACAGAATTGTTGTATGATTTTGCGACGCGCAAAAAACGATTCTGTTACGATACTCTCTGTTAGCGCGACTGGTTTTGAATCCAATTTAAGTTCGATCGTACCTAGTTCAACCGCACCTTCGAATCTGAAATGTAATACGGCATCGGGCCTTGCTGCGTTATCAGCAGAACAAACGTCAAAGATAATTCCCGGAAAGAGGTCGAACCGTCACTCTAATTGATTGCTCCACAAAGAATCTCACATTCGCAGATTCGTAAATTTAATAATTCATTTTAGTCATAGAGCAATATGGAAATTGAAAATAGTAACAAAGTAGAACCTAAAGTGAACAAGGTGAAGTGTATAGTAAAGTTTTCAAATTAAGTCATTAGGAACCTAGTATCGTCTCCAAAAGGTAAACAAATTGCACGCGGTCAAATTTGTATTTTACCGAATGAATTTATTACTCTAGATTTCTTTCTACGTTTAAAGTCGATGTTATCAGTGCCGGCGGAATCGCTTAAGCCACGGCGAATTAGGTATAATAAATAAATCTAAAGATTTATGAAAGGTTCTTACTGACGTAGCTTCATTGTCGGTTCTAGATTTCAGAATACATACACTCACCTATCGTTCATAACTCCAAATTAAGAAGTATTCGAATTCATGGCGAGATACTAAATGTAAGCCTTGATTTAGTTTAGAAACCAAATCGGTTCTTAATTGTATTATATTTTAGGATTCAAAGCTAACCCGATCTAATGGAGTCAATTTGTTCAATAAATAACTTAAATTGAAACTTTGGGTTTGCTGTTGAAAGTTAGTTCCTCCGTCGTGATAATTTCGATCAAAACATCTTATCTGCGAACAGTGTTTAATGGAGACTAATCGCAGTTACTGTTCAGTTTTAAAACTGATCTGGATCAGTACTGATCAGTCTGAAAATTTATATGAATCAGTACTGATCAGTTGTTAAACTGATCCTGATAAGTAATTATTGGACCCGTACGAAGTACAAGAGGTCCTATACGTTTACTACAAACAATTTTATTGTAACATGGGTTAGATCGAGGTGGGAGTGGGGGGGATGCATCTATTATCGTCTAGAGATGACGAATCAGCAATAAAAAAAATGTCCGTCCGTCCGTCCGTCCGTCTCCACTTTTTTTTCCAAACGGCTCAACCGATCACCCTAATCTTTTTTTTCCCTGAAAGGTACATGCCTCCCATGATTCAAGTTCGAAGATGAGCAAAATCGATCAAGTGGTTCCGGAGATATGTTCGAGGAAGTGACCAAAAACATGGTTTTTCGAGGGTCGGTGAAACTTTTTCGCAAATATCTCAGCAAGTAAAGCACGGAAATTGCTCAATTTGGTGTCAAATGAAAACATTTGATGCCAAAAAACTGGGGAATTTTTTTTGTTGGAATCGGGTCAGGGGTCTGGGCACTGGGAGCCATGGAATGGGCGAAAATAAATTTCTCTGCCCAAAATGATAAGATAGTTTTTTTTCAGTATTTGCTTAAATACGCAATACACAGCTTTACTTTCAAAGGCAAAGTTGTAGAGAATTAAATTTAAGCGAACACGTGTTTCAGGGTTTTGGGGAAATATGGCCCAATCCTGGTATATGGCCACTTCCATAATTGGGCAGGATGACCCAGATCTCCAGAACTATGAGAGGTAGAAAGTTGCTTCCAAGGACAAAGTTGTAGACAATAAAATTTTAGATACCACGTGTTTCTTGGTTTTAGGGAAAAACGACTTAGTCCTTGGATATAAGCTTTTCTAGATTTGAATGGTCTGAGACGTACTTCGGTAGGGCCTTTGACATTACCTTGGGTAATTCCTATGGATCTATGAAATTCTTACAGTTATAAAAGAACAGAAAACGTTGGATTGTTTGCTTATTTGTATATTTAGATACGTTCGAGTCACTTTGCCACATCTATTCTGTTTGTCACATCTATTCTGATACGTACGGGTCTTTGGTTATGTTCAGTTTTAAAACTGATACGGATCAGTTTCTAAACTACTAATACAATTCCAGTTCTGATGCGGATCAGTTTTGGAACTGATCAGAACTGGTCTGGATCAGTTACAATACTGATCTGGGCTATTAACTTATAATGTGAATTTATAACGTAAACTTGTAACCTATAACGTAAACATATAACTCAAAACAAATAGCTATATGCATATGTTATAAATTTGGCTAAAAGTGGCTTTGTCCAAACTCTCTATAGAATAATTTATATGCATATAGAGCGTCGCATTATTCAGTTCAGTATACTGCACGAAATTGCATAATTTGTTATGACAAGTTATCCAACCATCTTTCTTCTTACGAAAATCTCATATCGCCTCTAGCAACATAAAGAACTATGAACAAATTCGTTAGTTGACAGTCTTGCTAATGGTGTCATAGTCAGCGGAAGTTTATCTAACAAACAGACGTTTATAACTACTCCGAATTCAAATAAATGAAGGAGTAAAATTGGTCGTATGACACAGATAAATCAACGGTATTAACTCATTGCGAATGAAACTTCAGTTATATTAATTAGAGCCGGTTTTTGTATTTGTGATAATATTTACAAATGGCACACGCAATACATAACTTTTTTTTCATTAGACCGTTTCCAAATGAGGATTTATATTGGTAAAAGCAATGAGATTTATATGCCGTTTTCATAACCATCTTGTCATCGCAAAGTTGTAATTTACAACCTGACATAAAGAATGGGATTGTTCATTGCCGTTTCACTTATAGCGCCTACATAAGTAATCACATTTTTGATGAACCCCTAAAAACATTTCCCGTATCCTCTAATACAAATAGCCGATTAGATAAATCAACTTCGTGAACGCACATATCGGACTGGTCGTTAAGTAGCGAAGATAATTCATGTGATTTTTGAACATATAGGTGTATGCGTAAGAAACGACAATTTGTTCATATAACAGCGTAACGACATTTCACTCATTTGGCGTTAAAGGTAACTATCAATGAAAACGTGTGTTATTAAAATGAATAAGCAGAACCGCACTGAAATCGGGAAAAGAACTCTTCTCACAGACCGTTACAAAAGTTTACTAGAGTACTGATTTTGTTGACGTTCAAAGTTTGTTAACCTGAATCATTAGTTGATTCAATTTCAGTAAGTAATAAGTTCGGCGGACACAGGGAACTCACCAAATTCTGGGCGTTTTCGCTCTCTGCAGTTCCGCTCACTCTCTTTCATACCGTTTCATTGACCGTTTGCATGGATCGTTTGTCGCAGGCGCAACAGTCCAGAATTGACTCACAATGGTGAAAAACACAGGACACTCAGGTGATTTAAATGTCTCGATGACTTATGAACGACCGTGATCAATGTCCAACGATTTCTACCCATGTTCCTTTCACAAAGTCTCTAGAGGTGGAATTGCTAATGACCATTTTGAACAAAAGAGCGAAAAAGAACAAGTGTGGACGTTTTTTGATTACTTGCATTAAAATAGTAGATTAATCAACCAATCTTTCTATAGCGTGATTTCTGTAGAGTTGGATAAATGCCCGATGCAGGTCACGGACTTTCTTACTTGTAGAGCTTTGCAAGGAGAAGTAAGAAAATGTCCTTTAGTTGAAATTTGTCATTCACAGTAGAAAAGCTCTACTGGGAGTTGCGGGAATTGTGAAAAGTTAACACAGCGCTGTGTCTGCAATCCGTACAATGGATCAATGCAGAAATATTACGAATAATAATGTCTACGATATTTAATAGTATGAAACTGTATTATTCAGTGTCTAATACGCTACTCGTCGTATGTCCTGTAAATTTATGCAAGTCGCTGTAACTGAACCCAACCTCTCACATACATTTCCAAATTTATGTTTCGTTTATTTTACGTGAGGTCGTTTAGGATGCGTGTAGGCTCAAAAAGAATTTCGTCGACGTATTATGTGATCCGTATTTTTTTGCGTTTTTTGTTTTTTTTTTCAAATTTACGTAAGTTTTTATATATTTTTTTAAGTACTGAGCTGTATTTCTTGCACATTTGCCACATTTGTTGTGCCAGTCTGCTTTTTTTATCGAAAAAGTCGTTCTGAGTCGAGAAATGTGGACATCTGTTTTCACATTTCCACATTTGTGAGTCACATTTGCCTCGCAAATGTGAAATTTTATTTTTTTCAAGTGGCGCATTTGTCGTTCCCGTCACACATTTCCCATGGGTCAATGCACATCTCGAGAACACCCCATACAGGTTAGGGATGTGGTCACATTTGCCAGTCACATTTCGGCGAATTTGGCAAATTTGCCTGTTTTCAACACTCAAATGTGACTACTTCCCCAACCTGTATCTGGCGTTCTCGAGCACATCTCGCAGGCCCGGACTGGCCATACTGGGACATCGGGACATTCCCGATGGGTTGTTTGCCTCCGTCGGGCGAGGTCCCGAAAGGGCCGTCTGCCTCAATCGGGCGAGGTCTCGAAAGAGCCTTCTGCCTCAGTCGACATCAGCTTTTACGATTTCATTGCTTATATTCAGGCTAATTTCACCCATTAGATAAAAATAACGACAAAAGAAATATCCAAAAATCGTGCGAGTGTACAATACTATGAAGTATATAACGAGTAGTGTACGTACACGAGGGCTTGCCCAGTGCCAATATACATCGATACTATATGGTGCAAACTTAACATTTGCTTTTGGTAATATTGATTCTCAATTATGTGTTGTGGCTTCACTTCGAACATATAGTAGTAGTAGTTTTTGATAAAAGTTACGCATGAAGATAGTTTAACGCACTAGATGTGACACATCGTGTGCGTCAAACTACCTTCATACGTAACGTATATTAAACAACGTTTTTTGCAATTCACCGACAAAAAACAATCTTTTCCCTGCGTGCTTCCACTTGCGAAAATTGTTCGAAATTTCAATTATTTTTTTACGCGCTGGTGCTAAAAATTTATCGCACTGTGCGTTAAAAAAAGTTTTATGCAACGCCGTTGTGAAAAGTGAACTTTTTCATGCATCGTTTAGGTGATTTTAGGGATGTCGTAATAGTTATTTATGCAACACGTTGCGAAAAGTGGTACTTTTTGTCACACGATGTGAAGTATCAAACTCGCTTCGCTCGTTCGATAAAGTGGTACTTTTTGTCACTAGATGTGTGTTTATCGAACGAGCGAAGCGAGTTTGATACTTCACATCGTGTGACAAAAAGTACCACTTTTCGCAACGTGTTGCATACAACGTTTTATGCCAGGACTCGCGAAAAGTGAACTTTTGAAATGCAATTTTTTAAAAAAATTTTTTTATGAAAATCAAACAATTTCCACTCGTCGTTTTTATCATTTCATTCGAATCCAATCAAGGTAGTCTGGAAGCATTCGGAATAGTTTTGCTACAAAATTTAATTTCATAATTCGTAAAAATGTCTTCGAGTGAAGACTAGTCAGATTTCGGTTCTGATATTGAAAACGGAGCGCTGGAAGCAGCCTCCGCTATCATACCAGATAAATCTAGAGATTCGTACGAATTAGCGTACAACCAATTGGTTGAATGGTGCACATTAAAATCGAAGTGGGTTGTGCAAGTGAAAAAGTCGTAACGGCCTATTTTGTGCAAAAATCAAAAAGTGTTAAACCACCAACATTGTGGTGTACATTCTCTTATGCCATTACACCGTCGGAACAACCAAATGTTCCAACAAACTTTTCCAGATCAACTTTTCATCTTTGTAATTTTTATTTTCACGCAAAATAATTGTTTACTTCAGTTTATTGAATAAAGAATTCTTTCATTTCAATTGCTCAGTATGAAAAAAAATCATTATTCTCACGCACTGAGTTGCATAATGAAATTCATTATGCAACTCAGTTGCTTAATGAAAAATTGGGTGGGGAGAGTGATTTAATTTCTCGGCTTACGTCACTCAAAGTAGGCATGAAAAAGTTCACTTTTCGCAATGGAGTGGCTTAAAAGTAATTTTTTATCACTCATTTGGGTTATAAAAACTGACTTTTTGTCATTTCGGGTGATAAAAAGTTCATTCAAAAGTTCACGTTTCACAAGTTGTTGCATAAAGTCTTGTATGAAACACGTTGCGAAATTGGCTGTTTTTGTCACACGATGTGGTTATCCAACTCGCTTCGCTCGTTTAATAACTTTATCTAGTGACAAAAACAACTCCATTTTGCAACTAGTTGCATAAATAGCTATTTATCTGTGCCAATCGTAAAAACTCATTTGTCGCACTACTTACACCATGATTCAGTACATTATTTATTAGCTATTTATGCAACTGAGCGGCCTCAAGTCGTAATTACTAACACAACTAAAGTCTAATAGTTGTACCGAGTTGCATACAACGTTTTATGCAAGAGAGGCATCTAAAGTCCGACTTTTTGGCACTCTGTCGCATAAATATAATTATTCCGTTCGATTCATCTATGCAGTTCAATAAAATCGGTTTTGCCGAATTCCCATAACAGTCTGAAAATCGACACCTATGAAATTCACAGAAATGAAAAAAGCGGCATTGTCAGTACATAATCGTATGGTAGTAAGCGACATACGATTCGCTATGTATATACAAAATAGTCGAAGGTCATTTTTCATAAAATTGAATCGCGTATGCCACGGGTATAGTCGATGTTTAAGTTATTGACTGAATTTACTGTATACGTTTATTACGAAAAAGAAAAAGACGTTAGTTTTTCCAATTTTCGAAAGTGCTACTGTGTTACGCTCCTGTGACTTATGCTACTTTACAATATTGTATTATTATCATGCCATCAATTACCATAAAATAACATGCTCCTCTCAATTTTCTTGCCATATTATTACGTAATACGGCAAACTTTGCATAGAATCATGTATCTGTCTTACGCGCATTATACTAATACATGTATTTATTGGTTGTTTTCCGTTTTTATTTCATTTATTTGTTCAGTTGTGTTGAAAAAGCGCGAATTTTTTTTTTCATTATAAAAAATGTCAATCAACACATGTGTTAAATTCTTTCAGAAATATTTTTCAAATGAAATAATCTTCTTCATTTAGGCTTTTGAGATGGAAAGATTCTTTCATCATTTTCATTATTTTCTATTGAAATGTGAGCATTGCGCTGAAATAATTAATGCGTTTGGGCGTGCAATTAAGTGTAAATGAATTCCATTCTATGGGATATTAACATTACAAATTCTAACAATTAACTCTTCGAAATGAAAACGTGAATTGGAAAACCTTTCTTTTATACAATTAAAATGTTGACAAACTGAAACATAAATATTCTGTGTGCAAAATTCAAGTGAAAGCAAATATTAAAATATTTTTAGATGAATCATCCTTTGAAAATGATGTGATCGTACTTATGAATTAAGTATGCAAAAAGATTCATTTTATAATTCTCGTTTACTCGTTAAATATGAGTGTTTGGGGTGTATTTGAGTTTCTTCTGAAATGTTTTAGTTTTATGAGCGCCAATCTTGGTGCATTTAGGTTTTTGTATTCAATGATTGCTATTACAACTCTGCTGAAAGCATTTGACCTTTCAAAGGTTGAAATGATTGTGTTATCATGGTAACAACGAAGAGATCAAGCGGAAGATGAAGACTCAAATCTTTGAATGTTAATTCAAGAGGAACACAAAAAACAACAACAGGAAACAGTGTAGCTTAGTAATCTTAAACGTTGCTATGAGGCATCGCAGAAAATTATAATAAAGTCACGCTTGGAACGAAAACAAACTTTGCTTTTAATATGTTAAGGATGCACGTAGATTACTTCGCAAGAACAAAATCAATTATCCTTTTTATTTTCGTTGTGAAATGATTTGGAAACTTTTTGAGATTTGCTCAGAAGTTGAGTTTTTGTAGTGAGTGTTTGTGATATCTCAGAGGCATCGTAACCGATTTTAGCTATCGGAGTCCCAAATATAAAAATAAACTCAACAAAAGTCACGTACGTACAGCGCCGTATTTAGGGGGGGCGAGATTTTCTCCGCCCCCTTGAGGTTTTTTCCTTCCCTTCTGACATTTATCAATGTTCGGAAGAAAATACCCCCAAAGTAGAGACCTCTTTCATACTTTTTTCTTGAATACTGTTGAGCCCTCGACTACCTTTAAGTGTCTGAATCACAGCAAAATTTCTTAATATTTAATGAAATTCGTGAGAAAGAGGTTGGCCAGTTCTATGGGTTACTACTGCCTGAACCAGTGAATCAATTTTCAACAGCTTTTTTTAGTTAGTTCTTTCATTCAAAACCTTGAAAGGCAATTCCTGTTCATAAATCGCGGAGATGTAAACAAAAACGTTTCTGCGACCTTCAAAAAACAAGGTTTTGACAACTTATTCGATCGTAACTTTGAAAGTTCTTGACCGATTTTGCCCATCTTCAATCTCAACATTCCTTTTGAAAGTACCTTTCATGCAGAGTCGATTGAAGTGGATGAATGGGGGTAAATCCGCCGGGCCCGTGCCTGAAAAGGTGGCTCGGGTGGCCATTTTAGGGGCCCATCCTAAGAAAAACACCTCGATTTAGTAAAAAAAGTAGTAAGGAGCCTAATAACTTTTGCCTACGGCGTCAAACAAATACGAAATCAATCAATTATTGAAATTCTTGCTTATAATAAGTCCTACAATCAAAAACTTTACCCTGCGGCAAGTAAGTCGTTCTTCGATTTACCTAAAGAACAATAGGGAGCAGCCCAAAATTCTCGCCTGCGGCACTTGACTCAGAAAAGCTTCCGACGCAGTAACAAAATTTTTATTTGACAGTAGAACTTTGACTTTTTTAAAAAGCAGCTTCTTCCATAATTTACGTGATTTCTTGGCTTATTGGCTCTATGGAACCTCCAGGTAGGCTTCGGACTCAGTTATCATCATAAACACTTTTCAGAACACCATAATATACGTTGATAATTCACTGAATTGCCAAAAAAAAAACAAATCTGGGGCGTAATGTGAGTGTATTCGCATAGAAGAAGCAAATATGGTTTTATTTTGTAAGCGTGGCAAGAACTACTTCGGATAGCTGAGTCGGTGCACACTTTTTTAAATGCCAAGCTCGTAGACCTTCTCACAATAAACTTTTTTTTCGATTTTTTTATCAAGAAATTGCTAAGATAAATAATGCAAAAACACCTACGACGAAGTTGTGTAGCTTTGAGCACATAATTTTTAAATCAAAACACAGAAATCTACCAACAGCTGCTAATCGTAGTTCAACACGGTTACTGATTTTTTTGAATTAACAACATTTTGCAATAAAAATGTTATTCAATTACAGTTTTTATTTAGGGAGTTAAATTATACGTTAATTGTTGGTTTCTTTGATGTGTTGCTTTGGTGAATAAAATAGCATATGCAACTGCGGGATAATTTGTTTATCCTCTCGGGGGAATACATCACTCACCTTCGGCTCGGGATGCAAACCTCACTCTCGAAGCTAACAAATATTATAAAGCGCCGCAGGCACATAAAGCGCTGCAGGCACATAAAGCGCAGCAGGCAAATAAAGCGCCGCAGGTACAAAAAGGGCCTAAGGCACATAAAGCGCCTAAGGATCATAAATCGCCTAAGGCACATAAAGCGCCTAAGGCACATAAAGCGCCTAAGGCACATTAAGCGCCTAAGGCATATAAAGCGCTGCAGGCTAACAATTAGCGGAGGTCCAGGGGCGGCAGCCTCCTGGTAAAAAAATAATTCTTTTAAATGACATCACAGCTTTTCCGCTTACAGGTGCCCTCGCGCACACCGTCTCAAAGCTTTACTAGTACTCTCGCACCCACCGTCTTTAATCCACATACCCCTCCAAACCCCGCGTAGCCCGACGGGGCTAACGGAATCGACTTGTATACAATATTTGATACACATACACTTAAATATGAAAAACTTTGTATATGTAATACGTAAAATCACGTTAGACATTCAATACAACTCGAAATACATGAGTTTCTGTAGAATCATTGGTTGATTACCGTGGTTTGCTTTCACTCAGAGATTCCGGGTTCAATTCTCTTTGCAGTCAGTTTTTTTTTCTTAAAATATTTGCAGAGTAAAAAAATTTTCCCTATAGAGGTAACCAAAATTTTGCTCCCTAGACGTACGTCTTTGACTTTATGTAGAGAGATGCGCAACTTACGGTATAATATCGCGAAGAAAATAAAAATTTGTGCGGGATCGTACCGATCTAGCGCCAACTCTATATGTTTTTCGTGTTTTTTAGCGAAAATATTCCGGCGTCTTGCGTCTCCTATCATGGACTCAGCCCGCTTCTTTACTTTCATTGGCGGTTCTGATCAGATTCTGTTCGATAAAAATATTACGTAGATATATATAGAGCAGAAGAGTAGTTTAGGGACTAAAGAATTAAAATGACTAAATTTCAAGAAATCAGGTAGAAATTGCATCCTGTAGCATACGTACCAATGGATATTTGAAACCGTAGTACCCCTCCCTCGTGCATAATCAGCTAAGCTGAGTTGTGAAAACTGTATATTTATGTTATTGAAGCGTGTTATTGTAATTAAGAACAACTCAATGCATTTGTGTTCTCTTCTGAAGTGAACAATGATGTGATAATAATTTCTGTGGAACAGAGTGTCACTCTCAAACGACTAAATACGATAGATGTCGTCGTATCAGTTGAACCAATAATCTACTCTTTTTTATGGGGCATCAGCCCTATGTCAAAGTACACAAAATTTCATGAACAAATTCATAGAATGGAACGATATTTGAATAAGAAATTGAAGAACTTTGTACTTCTGCTCAGGTTTTCGACACCGCCAAAAACCTGTGCGAAAGTACAAATTTTTTAAAGTTCTTATTTAAATCTCGGTCATTGTAGTATGTGCAGTGCATTGACGAAAAATGATATGCTTAAGCACTTCATCATGAAACGTGTCCTTTAACATATAAGCCGAAATCACTTTGAACATGTTGATATCTTATTTCGTATCTAAAATTCTCAGCAAATGGAGGCTTAATATAAGATTATTGCCATACATGGATAACCCGAATTGTATTGTTCAAGGTTGTATTAAACGACAACGACCATCAGCGAGTTAGTTTAATACACACGAGAACAATAAATGAGGGAATCCATGTATGGCAATACATTTTTTTATTGCATAGGAGATAATAGGTCGAACATTGAACGCACCCAATATTATGATTATGATTTAGCACACCTTTTGTGTGCTTTTAGTGTGTTATTCATTGTTCATTCATCGCAGTTGTCGTCTCAGTCAATCTCATCAATCTATATGAGAAAAATTTTCTATTTGTATCGTTTTACCTCAAAAAACCAAGTTACTAACGTTACTAATGAATGTGGGAAAACTTTACTTTTAGTCGTATCAGTAACTCGTTCTTGCCAAAAAACTCAATTGTAATAGACACAATTTTCCATTTATATTTCTGGTGGTCTAGTACGACGCTGACGCAAATAAAAAAATTTGCGCAGCAACTCTAGAAATGCATGCAAATGTGTGACTATTACAATTGAGTTTTTTGGCACGAACGTTCAAATATGGGTGCCTGGCGGGACGAAACGACTCGTGGAATATATCGTCGTTCAAAATTTGGGTTTGCAAAAAAAGTGAGTTGAGCTTTGACCTTTCCCAAAACTTATTTCCATTTCTTTTACTCCTAAAAATAACAAAAATTATTGCGTAATCCAAATGCAACAAGAACGCAAATCGATTTTTTTGACGAAATGCGCCCCTACTATTCTATTTTGACATTAAACGTTGCCTATGAAACTATTGTATGTCGTGCCTGTCAAATCATAAAAGAGAAAATCGGATTTATCCATCTAGACAGAGGAATTTATCCCTCTAGACGGATAAGTACTGACAATGAAGTAACGTTTATCGCCTCAAAATATTGCGTTTAATGTGAGATTTACTATCTCCTATGCAATAAAACATTTTTCAACTTCCTGCCGGACTAAATCTTGGTAATAGGGCGAGTAATTGACAGAAGCTTATACTACATGGGGTGAAAAGTCCGCGGCCTTGCAATGAAAGAACTAACTTTTACATATGAAATTAATTTTATTCTTCAACGTAGTCTCCCTGAAGGGAAATGCACTTAGTCCAACGGTCCTGCAACATTTGGATACCTTTGGTATAATAGGATTTCTCCAATCCTGCAAAATAGACCTCTGTTTCGGATATCACCTCATCATTAGAGTAAAATCTTTTTCCCTGTAGCCATCTTTTTAAGTTTGGGAACAAATAGTAGTCGCTGGGGGCCAGATCTGGAGAGTAAGGTGGGTGGTGGAGTAATTCATAGCCCAAAGAGTCCAGTTTCACAGTTGCTTTTATGGATGAATGCGCTGGTGCATTGTCATGATGAAACAGGCCCTTTTTCTTCTGCATATGCGGTGGTTTTCTCTTGATCTCGTTGTCGAGCTGTTCCAATAATGTGACATAGTACTCGCCAGTTATTGTTTTTCCTTTCTCCAAATAGTCGATAAATATTATGCCATGCGCATCCCAAAAAATCGTGGCCATAACCTTGCCTGCAGACCGCTGTGCCTTTGGGCGCTTCGGTCGGCTTTGACCAAATTCTAACCACTCTGCAGACTGTCTATTGGACTCTGGTGTATAGTAATGAATCCACGTTTCATCAATCGTGACAAATCTACGCAAAAACTCCGTTGGATTACGCTCGAACAAAGCTAAATTACGCTCTGCATCGTCAAGACGGTGCTGCTTTTGATCAATTGTTAGAAAACGCGGCACCCATCGCGCAGAAAGCTTTTTCATGTCCAAATACTCGTGTAAAATGTGTCGCACCCGTTCTGTTGATATTTTGAGGATGTCAGCTATTTCACTAACTTTAACTTTCTGATCAGCCAAAACAATACGATGGATTTTTTTGATGTTTTCTTCAGTAACTGCTTCACTTGGACGTCCTGAACGTGGGGCATCATCGGTGCTTGTATTACCTCGTTTAAATTCAGCATGCCACTTCTTGACCGTTGTATACGACGGAGAAGATGTGCCATAACACTTATCCAGCCATTCTTTGCTTTGCACCGTATTTTTCCCATTAAGAAACAATGTTTAATCAACACACGGAATTCATTATTTTCCATTTTTTACGAACAACAAAAACCTGCGTCACTCTATTGACAGTAATTCGAAAACTATGACACCAAATGTCAGGAAATTTTGGCTGTAGACAAGTAAAGGGTGGTACTACTGAATGTTAACAAAAATTCTGAAGTAATGACGCCATCTCTATGTGAGGCCGCGGACTTTTCACCCCATGTAGTACTATATTTCTGTAAAGTTTCGTAATATGCCATAAAAATTTAGATTTCACAATTTTCCCAATTTCCCAATTTGTAAAAATGTTGCAAAAAATCATTCAATTTCTAACACATATTGAAAGCTTAGAGAAGGTATCTTCAACGAATACAAAATATTCTTTTCACTGAAATTGGAAAATCATAATGAATCCTTTCGTAACGCAGGATGAATTAGTGTTATTATGTTACAACTCACACCAGTGTTCATCCAGCCTAATTTTCTATTTTCTTTTAATAAACTGTATCTAAAAGATCAAAGAAAACGAACCCTATCCGCCCTTCATTCAGATAAATATGTAAAAGATATGGCGACGAACACAATCCATTGGTAGAGTGTATTATCGATGGAAATAGACTTGACACGATTCTATCTTTCTGGTTTTTTTTTCTCAATTGAATGAAAATCAACCGGAAATAGTCGTGATTTTCTTTTTATTTCAATTCTTTTTCCTTATTTTCTACCTATTCTCTTCTAAAGTTTTCAGTAACCGAACCATCATCTCTGGTTGTTATGTTCGTTGAATTCGTCCATAAGAGGTTTTCATACGGCTTTATTGATAGATGATGATAAATAGTCAATAGGAAGGAGATCGACAAGAACGCTTAGTAGAAGATGGTATTTATATCAACACGGTGATAAAATAAATGTCGTATTAATTGGACAAGATTTATTGCGCCTGTGCATTACATCCATATCATATGATGAAATAATTTCGGGGTTATAATTTTTGTTTTTCAATATTGTTGTGCGTTGTTATTGTATTTAGGCTAAAAGGAGACGGAAAACGACATAAAAGGAAAAAAAGAATTATGTTTTTCCCTAAAAAATTTCGTTGATTTTAAAATCAATAATCATTCTCCGCAACGTCAGGTTGGATTTTAGACCTGTACGAAGAACTAGTCTATTGACTTTGAATTAGTCGTGTAACGTTGTTTACATGCAAATTTGGTCAAGTTGTTTCACATATAATTTTCGGGCAGTGGGGTAAAATGTTCCGGTTCAGTTATGAGAACGAGTCTCAACCAATAAAACTCATTTTGTTGTAGGACTTCCCAAATTTTGTATGGAAATTTTAACATTGCCTTCAAATGACCAGTTAATTTAACTGGTTTTTTGCACATAAACTGGTCTGGTTCAACAATCAATAATACGTTGCGTATGGGACTCTGCACCAACAACTTTTGATGAGTTCTTCTTGTTCTATTTATTTTATTGAGTATTTACTTTCGCCCCATCTGTTTGAATAATGATCTTTTTTTGCAAATGACTATCACAGAAATTCTTGTGTTGTATTGCTGATGTGTGTATATCTGGTCGATGGGATGATGTAAACATTTGGGAATCTTAAAACCGAATGAAATAGATTATATGAAAATACAAATATTTCGGTCCTACACACATTGTCAATAACTTGTTTCATTCACCAGTCAGCCCACATACAACGTGATACAAACATTTTTTTGTTAAACAAACTCTGTATATGTCCTTAGGTCAATCAGGTTTCTACAGAGTATTATATAAAACAGATATAAATTGCGCAACGAATCACTTCAAATGAAAAGAATTTATTAAATGAAATAGGAAGCGACCTGTACCTTTTGTGAATCATTTTCCACAGTCTTAGAGGGATGTAATTTAATTTCTTCTACCATTTCCATGCTCGTCAATGAAAAGTTAAATATTTCCGTTGTTCCGTTGCTTGGCAAATAAGTTCTGATCGCTATTCTTGTTGCGTTATTATCTTCGTAATGCAATTATCTTCGAGAGAGCATTAATTATAAATTCTGTTGTAAACCACCGGAAATGGGACGCCGACCAAGGTAAAATTCGATTTCATCTTGATGCCAAATTTTGTTCATATAATTCATCGCAATTTCTTAATCATCTATGCAATTGTTGTTACATGAAAAAACACAAATATTCAACCAGAATTTAAGACAATAAAAAAATGTTGTGACAATCGTCATAATACTTGTAATTTATTCGTTTCGGAAATCATTCAAACAACGTTTGAATCGTTTGTCACAAATGTTCGAACCATTTGTCACAAACGGTTTCAATTATTTCTTCTGATTGTATTTCTACGTTGATTTGTGACAAGTGGCGTAACAGAGCTTCCGAACATAACAAGCACTTACAAAGAAAGAAGCGGGTCAATCTTTCTAGGTTGTTGTGTTGCCGAAGAGGAAATTATTTTTTAAAGATATTCGCTCTGAACGCTTATAGTTAAGGTGGAGACCCTCTGGTCGACGAGTACATTAATATGCAGTCAGTTTCGACTTAGTATCAGGCTGCGAAGTTAAAAAGTATGTGTAGCCTCATAAAAGCCGAAAATCAGTTAGAGTCATTGTAACGGTGACGAAGATGTTACAGATTAACGTGCGTACCTAGCAATGCTTTAACCGCTCGGCCCCGACGAACGAGGAACTGGGCACGCCCAATTAGCGCGAATCACCTCGGAGACTCTCCCTAAAAACGGATGTTCGGTACAAAACCTCCGAGACCTAGGTAACGCCCGAAATATTATCATCTCTCTACTGCATTTTCTCCAACCTGGTTGCCCAGTCACCCAAATTCAACACGTGAAGTGCTTTGACTCAGTTCACTATCTACCACAGCCCCCACGTTGCAGCGCCACTAGGCACCTCAACCAAACGCTGGGGCCGGGTGCGGCCATATCGCATGACACACTACACCCTGGGGCCATCCCCGCGGTGCTGAATTTACCCTCGGTGATGGCTTTCGCAGTAAGGCTCTTAACCAAACAACTTCGGTAGGAATGTGCACCTATACCTGGTACCGCTGGACCAGCTCAGGAAACCATGGTGTCGCTACCCACCAGTGGACCAACGGGACGACGCAATCAAAGTGCATTGGCGACCACACCTGTGGTCTTTGTAACGGTAGTAAGAAATGTTATACGTCATATACATTTCAATTTAGCACTAGACTGGTGTTGCCATCTACGTTCACAGTAGTACGCAGCCTGGCGCCGAGTTGAAATTTTTGACGTGTAGCATTTGTTACACTGCCATTATGATCATATTAACACGAGGGGTTATCCACTTCATTTTTTTGGTAACAAGCTGATGGAATTTTTAGAATCTCGATGGAATTTCCGGAATTTCTCCTCCTCCTGTTACAAGCCTTTCTATATCCACTGCTGGATGTAGGCCTCCCCTTTCTTTTTCCATTCGTTCCGATCCATTGCCACTTGCTGCCATGCTGTTCCTGCTAATCTCTTAATGTCATTGGTCCATCGTTCCGGCGGGCGTCCCGTTGGTCGTGTTTTCGGTGGTCTCCAATTCATAATGTATTTGGTCCAGCGGTCATCAGTCATCCTCGCTATATGCCCTGCCCAATTCCATTTGAGCGTCGATATTCGTACCATGACATCAAAGATTTTTGTTTGCCCTCTAATCCATTTGTTCGTCATTTTATCTCTTAGGAATATTCCCAACAGACTTCGCTCCATCGCTCGTTGTGCCACTCTTAATTCGTTCATTGACGCCTTTGTTAAAGTCATAGTTTCTGCACCGCAGTTAAGGACTGGGAGTACACAAGCATCAAAAACTTTTCTCTTCGGGCTGTTATCCATGTTGCTTTTGAATATTAGCCTTAACTTCCCAAATGCTGCCCATCCTAAACCGATTCTTCTCCTTATTTCCACCGTTTGATTGTCCAGACCCAAATTTAGTTTATGAAGATACACATAGCTCTCGATCCTATCGATAACGTTATTTTCAATTTTTATTTCCCTATCGTCATTACTTTTGTCTTCGACATATTCATCTTTAGACCAACATTTCTTGATTGCACATTATTGTCAGCAAATCGGAGATGGTTTAAGTACTTTCCGTTGATGTTGATGCCCAACTCGCTCCAATCCAATTTTTTGAACACACTCTCTAAGACTGAAGTCCGGAAATTCGATGAAATTTTTGGAATTTTTGGAACTTTTGAAATTTCTGTGGAATTTCTTAGATTTTTGGAATTTCTGTGGAATTTTCGGAACTTCGGAAATTTTGTGGAAATTTTTGTAATTTCGATGAAATATTTGGAATTTTTGTGGAATTTTTGGAATTTTTTTATGTAACTGTAATTTTTGGTACAAATTTTTGACCAGTGGACAACCCCTTGCATTAACATGTTATTGGTACCAAGCTGCGTTCTTTGTGGTTACTTAAACTTCTCAGGTAGGCAGCCTGCTACCGAGTTGGAACCGAGTGCATAGCAATGTACTCGTTTACGGCTACATGAATTATCCCCAGACTAAAAATAATAGGTGAGTTCCTTTCAGAGTTTGTCGATGCTGATAAATTTAACTCGTCGATAAACTTGACGTCTAGCTAAATTTGACAGCAAAATTAAATTTAATTTTCTTGACGGGAGAAAAACCGAATTAACTTCAGTATATTCGAACTTACACAAAAGCGAAACGTGAAATTTTAGTCATAGAATCAATTTTATTTACAAATAAACCATCAAATTATCATATCACAAACTTCCTAAAATCACATTGAGAAGCAAATTTCAAACTTCGTGCGTTGTTTATCTCGATAAACTTACCAAAAAACTAGCTCCGAGGCTACAATAAATTTATCAGCATTTATCCGGTTAAATTTAATTCTGAGTACGTTTGATGCGATTTAGCAGTTTATCGAAAAATTAAATTTAAGCAACTCGTTAAACTCTGAAGGGAACTCACCTATTGATGATTATCACCCAGTGAATTATCGCCCAGATAAATGAGAATTGTCACGTGGGGAATTATCACCCAGTAGTTATAGCCCAGCAAGTTTAAAACGGTAAATTTGTATAATGAAAATGCCACTTGGATGAGTTCAAAAGCGTTGAATTTGCATAAGAAAAATTCTTTTTTGTATAAGGAAATTGCCATTTTGTATAAGGAAAATACTATTTTGTATTTGATGGACGGGTTGGCATAGTGGTTAGCGTACTGGCCTTCCACCAAAACAATCGTGGTTCAAATCCCGTGTCGGAAAAATTCTACATTGAATGTTTCTATCAAGTGGAGCCATTAATAACGTCCTAAAGTTCACTCAAGCTTCAAAAGTTGGGTAGTTGTGGTGTGTTTGGTGCACATAACGACGTACACACTGAATCAATCGTATGACGTAACCCATGTACGACGAATCTGTGTACGAAATATCTAAGCCTACATTTAGGCGAGATAATAATCATGCGCCTAACAATTCTTGAAGTAATTGAATAAGACGATACATTCAAATTACTCTGAGACGCGGTTCGGAAGTCACGTTAAGCCGGTGGTCCAGACAACACTTGTTAGTGGAGTCTCTAAAATACAAAATGCCATCCCGGGTGATAATTCCTGGGCGATAATTCCCCGGATGATAATTCCCATTTCTTTGGGCGATAATTTTTGGGCGACAATTCCCTGGGTGATAATTCCCATTTCTTTGGGCGATAATTCCTGGGCGACGATTCCCTGCGTGATAATTCCTATTTTTTTCGGTCTGGGTGATAATTCCCTTGAGGAAAATTCCCATCACCTTCTATACGACGATGACATAAGGAGTTCATGAGCTAGACTACTCCAGTACCAGTCTACTCAATGGACTTCTTATTTCATCGTCTTTTCATGAATTAAAATTGCTACAAACAACAGCTTTTGTTGACCAACGTAGCCTTAACATTTTTTTAATTTTTTGATGCTAAAGTACGATACCTGAGGAAAAAAAATCGTTCGAACAATGTCGAACTACAATATTCGCAAGCATACAATGACAAAGACAGTTGCATGGACTGAAATATCGATTCTTACGACTCACGATGTATTTCGATTCGCTTTTCTTTTTATTCATTAAAAATTAAAAGTGAAATCAACGTTAATTCCACCTAGCAAGGTCGAACATAATATAAAAACTTATGTGGCTGTGCTTTTACTTCAAATACAGGAACGGAAAAGTGAAAACCGACAAGTCTCTGATTTATCATACGAATTTACCATACAAATCAGAAACTTGTCGGTTTTCACTTTTCCGTTCCTGTAGTAGACAAATGTCACTCACCCACCCTATCTGCCATCAAATTTTTAACAACTTCATTCGTGCTCGACTGCTACATGTTGGACAGTGCCAACATGATCAACACTAATAAAATAGCAGTTTAAAACTGCATTACAGACGACGAAAATAATGATTTTGTTGTCGCCAGTTACATCGTCAAAGTCTTAAATTACACAAGTTTACTTCCCACATTCACATATTAACCCCCAGTAAAACAATACACAATAATCGATTTTGAAAGAGCTTCAGCAGAACGGAGAAGAATTGCGTATACAATAACAGCAAGGGTGTGACTTTGAAATCAAACCGCATGAATAGAATGTATTTACTTATCGCTTGGTACAATCTATTACTTTCCGCAATGTGGTTTGTTTATTACGTAGAAAACAAGTAAATTTCACATATTTTTCGTTAACAAGAAATTCTAATATCGGTTATGTCCGTTCGTTGGCGTCTTTAGGCGGTTATTATTTTTTGTTGTCAAGCATTATTTAGCTGTTACACATTCTTTTGAGCGCCGACAGATATGCCAAGTAAAATGCTCTTACATTTTCTGTACGTTCTGGTGAATATCTGAAAATAGAAAAATTTTTTCCTATACAGTTTTGTGCCATTATGTTGTACATCGACAGGGTTGTATTTAGCTAAAGATCTTCGCTTGTTAGCTCACACAGAACAACATTGAGTTCAGTTGGATAAAAAATCGAACTTTAACTGTATCGCCCTTAAACGATTTAAAATGGACGGTAGCGGAAGCTTTCCAGGCTGCATCGTTTCGAATCGACAACGGTCGGTCGCTGGAAACGCTGCATCAAGAAAAGTTTTCCATTTTAAAAGGGGAGGTGTGTAAAGTGCAGTAATTTCTTAGTAAATTTTTTTCTAAGACCAATGGAGAAGCAAGAATTTAAGGTTCCAAATTCAGAAACCCCCATCTTTTATCGTGATCCTTAAGCCATGAGAGTTGTTTTTGCAACTTTCACGTTTCACAAACTTCACTAAAAGTGAACATCTCCTTGTCTGCTCGGAACTCTTCGTTGAAATGTCATAGGACCAAATTTGCCGTCAATATTTTCATTTTATTTTTAAGTTAAATATTCTCAAAAACATGAAGGCTGTTATAAGCCATGAAAAAAAAAATGTCAAGAGAAAAATAAAATTTGGCATCCCTGATACAACTCTGGTTATGTGAGTCACTTTACCACGTCCATCAAATGATATCTTTCACACCATCCTAATGGACTCAATT
This sequence comes from Pseudolycoriella hygida, assembly GCA_029228625.1. Classification (NCBI taxonomy): domain Eukaryota; kingdom Metazoa; phylum Arthropoda; class Insecta; order Diptera; family Sciaridae; genus Pseudolycoriella; species Pseudolycoriella hygida. The sequence goes on along the minus strand of CM055404.1, from coordinate 52,940,694 downwards.
TCTTAGTTACTGAGAGTGCTTCTCAATTTGTTCGACGACGAATAACCATTCCCGTTGAAGTGCTAATTTTATGCTTTTCCAAAACCATATTTGAAATGTAGAATGTACATTAAGATAAATCGTGTAATTTATAATCTGATGTCATTTCGAATTTCCATCGTGTTGAAAATTCACATTTTACGGAAAACACCCAGAGATTTTATTCCGATCGGCACACATATACAGCAGTAACATTCGAAAAGTTACATGCATTCGGTTGTTTAAACGGTTATTTTAAGCTCTCAACCGAGAATATATCAGATAATAGATACGTGTGGAGATTGTCTTTTGTATAAAATATGAGATATTTTTAGCATAATTTTACAAACTCTAAGGAGTTTAATTTTAAAGCATTTTTCACATTTTCTTTTGGTTTCTCAAACTTACAAAGAGTTGTGTCTTTTCTTCGAATTGTTATATTAGACCGAATTGATTTTGTTCTATTTATGTGCACAATGAAGTAAAATTGACTATCAAATTCTCAGTGATTTTCAATCAACTCTATTTGAAATGTGATTCCAAATGTTCGGTTTGTGAAAAAACGAAGTATCTTGGAACGAAAATGAGAAGCCAATAGATTTCTTTTCTGCTTCCAGCCAATCTCATCTTAAAACCATCTTAAAACTAATAAATCATTTTCTGGTAAACCTTTGGATATGACATGAAAGGGAAGTCCATTTATCTAAAATTTCCTGAATGGTTTATCTAATTCGAAAAAAAAATCTGTTCTGACAGTTATGTTGCATAAGAAACATTAATTTGAGAGTAAGCTATGATGGTAGGTGATATTTGCCCCCACCCGCGATTGAATATTCTTATTGTATCCGTCAGATTTAGTAATGCAAACCTCTCATAAATAAATTAAAAGTCAAGAGTTTTGGTTTCTTTATTTTCTGAAATTATGGCATTTGACAGATTATGCATTTCGTCACGAAATTTTACATGTTGTCAGAAGCCGACATCGCACTAAAAGCATGTGTTGCTCTCCTTGGAATAGCCGTCCATGAAGTATCGCCACAATTCTTCTTTCTTCGTTTCTTCACACTTTGACAATGTTTCTTGAGTTTCTTAGCGTTTTTTCACATTTTGTCGATTCGAATCACTAGAAAAAGTAATCAAAGGGAGAAGAAACGCCGCGCTATGAGAAACTGCCAAAATGTAAACAAACGCCAAAATGCTTTTTTTATTCGGAATGTTGCGTGTCTGCGCTGGTTGGGGAACGTTCAAAGGATGGGTAATAACAGGCTACCCAAAAGGGTCTTGAATGCACAGGTCCCTGGTGTCGGATTAAGAAGTTACGAAACTTTGAGTGAACAAAACATTTTCTTGGCTGGCAATAATGGACTACAATATTTCACCTTTCTAGGGTAGCGAATTGAAGACCTCACGCCGATAGGTACTAATGGACTATAAAGTCTGACGATAAATGATGTTGTGTTGACTGGAGTAGTCAACTAAAGTGTCTAAATAATGACTCGTAGCGCTTATCAAATATGCTCTTATGCTCTACATTCTTGCTCTAAAATTCATCAGCGAAAATGTGCGACATGAGAAAATGCTCTTTTCGCTGTTGAATAGAAGAGCATTTAATATACATTGCAGGCGGTCATACCCTCACAGATACATATATACTCTACCCCTTACAAGCCGCAAAGTGGCTATATCCCCCTTAACCCCCTCCCCGCCACTCAAACCGCTTTTTTATTTTTCACTAGCAAATATTTTGTATCAAATCAAAAAATAATAGTGTACTGGACCCTACGAAAGTAATTCATTACATGAGGACACAATTAGTGTGTTTTTTTGAGCAACAAGCTGTGAAAACGTTATTTTGCCTAGTGTAGAGTTTGCATATCCGAGCCGAAACGGAGGTATGCAGCTTCACGAGTCAAAATAACAGATTCCAAACGTGTTGCTCAAACTAACACGAGTGAGATTGCGAGTTCTCAAAATTGTGTCCAAAGTAATGAATTATGTAGCAGGGTTCAAAGTATTATATATTATGCTACTGTAGAGATATCCCAAACATTACACTCGAGTACATAAGACACAAACAAGTGAGCGAAGCGAACACGTGTATGTGTTTTATGTACAAGAGTGTAAAGTGAGGGTATCTCTACAGTAGCATATAATATTTTATCACATCGGCGAAACCACATCAATAGCATTTTGTACAAGAAGTCTAGGTAGCTGGTCTAGGTGCGGGCAAGAGCGTAGGATATCAAATTTTTTCATTCCTAGGACGGAAAACTGCTGTTTTCCGTCCTATTTGAAAACAGAAAAGCAGTTTTCTGAACCCTCGGAATGAAAAATATTGTACGTAACTCGGAAAAATAGATGTTTTTGACTAGTGTGATTGCAGCCCTTGGCTTCGCCGCGGGCTGCAAACTCCACACTCGTCAAAGACTTTATATTTTTCCTAGTTACGTAGTTACGTGCATGATCTAATCAGGGTTGTATTCGGTAACCAATTTTTTTAGCGACGCTAACGCTAACGCTAACTGAGAAAAATACTAGCGTCGCTAACGTATTTCGCTAATCAGGAAAAAATTAGCGCGCTAATAGCGGTCGCTATTAGCGAACGCTAATCGTCGCTAACTTTGAAGGTTGAAATGTAAGTTGAGGTATTTAACTGGACGGTCGTATTGATGCTCCTTTGAGGGGGTGAAAGGTTTTTTCGACTTATATTTCTTGTTTTGGCAGTAACGGAAATCCATAAAAATGAAGCTTACGTTTGTTAAAATGGTTGGAACTTTGAGCCAAGATTTTAAAGATCAGGCAGTAGATAGATTCTTGTTTAGTTTTTGTGTCTTCAAAACTAACTGAACGTTTTTTTACTATTAGGCCGAACTTAAGACCAACTAAAGCCCTTAGGAGATTACAAGATTTCATTGGAAAAAATATCATCAACCAGTTTGTCCATCTAATATCAAAAGTTCTGGAGAAGTTTTTGATAAAACCGACAGAACCTTTCAATGCAAATTAACATTAATCCATGCGTTATCATTCAACAAATATTATTATTTATCATATTTGTCATCTGACGCCCAAAATTATTCAAAATTCTCTAAAACATTTGTAGTGATTTCTTTTTCATCCACTTTTCTAACTGGTGGGAACTTATAAATCTTCACTGATTTGGCAAAATGTAGGTCAGCAAAAAGCAATAAGTTTGAAAATCTTCCATTGAATTAGTCTTTTAGAATCAGAAAATTAGCGATTAGCGACTAGCGACAATAAGACCTCGCTAATTCAGGGTTTAGCGAAACGCTAGTCGCTATTAGCGAGTGTATTTGAAATTAGGTAACGATTAGCGATGCTAATACAACCCTGGATCTAATCTAAAATTTTGATTTTTTCCTATGAATCAAGTCATGCATCACGTCTGATCAGGCAACACTACATAAGTTTCAAGTGTTTCGTCGGGGACAAAACATTAAATTTGTATGGTGAAACATCGTTCTTTGCGAACTAATCATTTTCTGTATTTATTTAAGCGGACCAAATGAATGACGATGGAAGTTCATTTAATGTTACTTTAAAATAACACACTTGGTCCACTTTATACAAAACACAAAATGAATAGATCACAAAAAACGAATTTCTTCCATGGGCAATTTCACGGACCACATCGTTCTCACGCATGAAATTCTTGGTAGTTATAAAATAATAGTCATAGGAAAGTAACTAACCACAAGTTTTAGGATCAATCTTTATGATACACGCTTTGATGGCATACTGTGTCATATGTACATTTTTGATTGCATCACGTTAGCTGTAACGATACAAATAACTTTTCGTTATTTTATGAAGATGATGCGTTGGTCGAGTGATTAGCATAGTTTGATATCAACTCGAGGGTCCCAAGTTCGTGTCACGTCGAGGGCATGGTTTTTTTCTTTAAAAATTTCTGGAGTAAAACATTTTGTCCTTGGATAATAATAATATAAAGTAAAATGAAAGTCCCTAATACATAATAGTAGTTTGTGTTACAAGTAATGTAAGGACGAATATTACCGCATCAGCTTTAATTTGTCCTAACGAGCCGCAGGTAAGTAGGACAAAATATAACGTGTGCGTTAATATGAGTCCTATCATTACGTGTAACACTGAAGAAAACTGAACAAAAATAAAAAATTACCGCACTGAAATAGAAATTACCGCACTGAAACAGAAATTACCGCTCTAAAACAGAAATTACCGCACTGAATCAGTAATTACCGCACGCTTTCACATTAGTAACATAATATTTGGTTTTAAATACTCCCAAATGCAAAGGTAATACGTGAATTGCAAAAAATGTTTTGTTGCCTATCCATCCGAAAGTTGAGCATTACAAAACTTTTACCTCACTAGTGAAAACAAAAATTTTACCTCTCTAGTGAAAACAAAAAGACTACATGTAGGGTAGTGACGATTTTCTTAGGGGATAAGCATTACATTTAATGCTCAACTTTCGGATAGGTAGGCAATAAAATAAATTCACCATAATAAATCGACAATACGAAGAAAAAAATCGCCAAATTGTGAAGAAACGTCAAATACGGAAAAAAATATATTTTTTTCATTTGTGCCGATTCGGCGTTTCTTCACACTTTGAAGTTTTTTTCAGGCGATTTTACTTTGTTGTTTCTTCGCGGCAATCTCCTTGGAGAATATTACCCTTTCATATTTATGGAACTTGAAGTTGAATTAATTAGACCACGATGTCATTAACGTCACAGCTTTTTTTCGCTACAAGGGACTGTAATTATTTTGCATTTACGTTATTCCGTCTCACGAAATCATGAAAACTTTTTTTTTTGCTTTTGTTTGCTAGAAATTGTAATTCCATTTAAGTTCGATTATAAACTTTTTCGTAAGCCACGTAAAGGTTTATTTTAAGGGTCGTTTTCGTACGGCAATAAAAAGGCTGTAAAACACGAAAAATTAGACAAAACTTTTACTGTTTGTTTGCGTTGTATAAAGTAAAAATAACATTTTTTCATTGCAATAAACCGTATCATGCGTATAGACGGTATAGACACAGACAACAAGTGTGAAGGTGCGACCTGGCGATTATCTATTTCGATAAAGTAATAACAATTTTAAAACTAACAAATAAACATGAGAATGAAAACCCACAGGTTGATTGTATCACATGAAACCGATGAAACCCTAAATCGATCCATTAAATTTAATTATAATGCGGTCGTTTTCCCTTTCATTTTCTTACCGCTTATCAACAATGTCATCGTTTGTTGGAAGAGTGTTCACGTTCACACTCGATCCTTATTAAGGGGTTTTGATAGAATTTGTTTTCACCGAATTATGTTCTGTTCAGTCTCATGAGACACAACTTTATTGGGGAAGAAAGCTGGATCACTTTTGTTCTGTCGATACTTAAACAGAAAAGAAATTGCCATTCAAGATACGAACTTCTTCCCATTGTTTATTTAGCGTAAGGTAACAATCTCATGTAAGTCTTATATTACATATCAATTCTTACTCTGATACTGGTTTTTCTATACATTGAAACTGTTGGTTCTTATATTTAATGCAAACTGCCGGGAGAATGGCAATGACCAACTGATTCGGCAACCGACACATTTGTCTTGTGCAGACATCGTGAAGACCACCTTATTGGTTGTCATCTGTTCACGTGCAATTTGTTCACAGTCGCAGGTTGTATAAGTGTTATCTAGTGTCGACTTCTATTGACGGGAGATGGATGCACTTTCTTTGCTGAAATTACAATTTACTAGTTAATATTTTTCCCATTATCTCGTTCATGGCTCCACTGTCTACGTCAAAAAAGCACTTAAATATTTTTCCACTAGGCATCAACTCTTTCGCAGTGAGGTGCCAGATCGAACACTGGAATACACAAATTCAGTTGAGAATGTCTGACTCCATCTTTCCTCATACCATTGGTACTTTTCCGAATGATATAGGTGGCCCCCTTCTTCTTCTGAAAGAACACGAAATGCACCTTTTTTTTATATGTGCGTGACGTCACAAATTTTTTCGTGTTCTGTATTGTGCGTTTCGGGAGTCGTACTGCGAAACTGCCGAATGGTACATGTCTATTTTGACAAGTTAATTTTAACAGACGTAAAACGTAATTGTAAGCAATAAATTGTTCTACGGCATACCTTCAAAGCGTACCGTTTTTTTATTTTGTTGTTTTTCTTGAAAAAAATTACAAAAGTTTAGGCCCATTTGACAGCCGCAAACGAACTGACGGAGGCCGAATGTACTACCGAATGTGTTGAGCGGTCTTTACACTGGAAATCAAAAAACATACAATTTTTAGGGTTATAAAGAGTAACATTGTGATTTGAAATTCAATTTAAGTGTCCGCCATCGCTCATTTTTTTCGATTTCGGCGGCTGTACTAACTGTACTGCTCCTTTCATTTATTACTTTAATTAATTTTATAAAAAAAGTTAGTAAATACCCCCGCCCCTAGGGGCTACGCAGGCTTTATCATTTTCGCTTTAACATTAAAGGGTAGGTTACGTAGTCGAAACCCCCGCCCCTAGGGGCTACGCAGGCTTTATCATTTTCGCGTGTTGTCTATTCAGAGAGCCATATTTTTGTCGTTTTAAATAATGATGCGTAATGTTTCAACTTCCCCCGTACTCCACTTCCTCCGTGGAACGTATGCAACGTTCCCCGTATTCCACTTCCCCCATATTCCACTTCCCCCGTATTCCACTTACCCCGTATTCCACTTACCCCGTATTC
>CM055404.1:52855097-52933426 GCA_029228625.1 Pseudolycoriella hygida | reverse complement strand
CCCCGGAACATGTTTTCTCGGCGTTTTGCACCATACCCGACAACATATCAAAAAAAAAATTTCAATAATTTTCGGGCAGCGGAGCAAATTTTTGTCCATTTTTGCCTCCTTTTATCGACCCTGGGCACCGAACCGCTCAACCGATTTTCTTTAAATCGGTTTCTCTACCTTCACACTTCCGAAACCTTTCATCTGACACCTCACTGGCCTCATTCCGGCAACTACCGGCCGAGATATTGGTTAATAAGTGCTCCAGCTCTGGATAAAATCGCCAAATAATGACCTATAGCTCGGTAGTATGAAACTTTTTCACTTGTTCAGCAAATTTGTTGCCCCAAGCCTCCACTATCGATTGGCACTCAAAAATTATTTCTACTTTGTCCAGCTTTGTTCTACTTTGTTCTACTCATCAACATCAACAACTTTCCCGAAGAAACCAAACGCGTAACTAGAAGAACAGAAGATAGCAAAAATCCAAGATGGCGTCAATTTCACAGGTGGCAGCCATTTTCTTAGGATTCATAAAGATTCTACTCACAAAACTCTGAGACTTTGCCAAAGAAACCTATCGCCCAACTCCCATACATTCCAAGATATTTTTAAAAACATGAAAATTGGCCCAATGTCCAACTGCCCGACATTTTCACCAACCAAAAAAATGTATAAAGAAAATCAATGCATCATTTCGTTCCATACAAATAATTCCTTACAAAGAAAATATTTGAATACGCCACATGATTTCATTTCATACAAATAATATTTGAATACGCCACATGATTTCATTTCATACAAATAAAAAAAAATATTTGAATACGCCACTTAATAAACAAACGTAAATACATTGAGAATATTAGTGAATGAAGCCACGTGCATAAAATAGTTTTTTCGTTTATTGCTTCTTACATGTGTACACACACACACATAACATAAATATTCTCCCTGAAATTACTTGAACAAATCTCTCATACAAAATTACTAATCATTTTTCGTTGTATAAATTTTATACTTCACAGAAAGTACGCAGTTTCAAATGTATAAATACCACTTTTTAATTCGCTTGAAAGTATCGCCGGTTGGTGATGTCCAGCGCTAAGCGTCGTTGCAAAACGATGCTAGGTGCGGATGGCGATACTGTTCTTATTATGGGAGACACTGTACCCATAATAAGAGCGCTTTATTTTTGTTGCGCTCCATTGCGGTCCAGAATTAACAAAAGGAACGTCTCTCGTTCCCTGTCTCTAGGTTTCCCTTGTGGTTTTCTCTTCCCCCTCGAAATTAGGTTTGCATTGCTTTTTTGGGTTAAAAAAAGCAATGCAAAAGGGTTTAGTTCCTCGGAACTCTTCAAGCAGGTCGGACGTAGATAGATTCACATGCGAATCTACTTTTGCATTGCCTTTTTTTGAATTATAAGGCAATGCAAAAGAATCTACTATTGCATTGCGTTTTCTTTGGCTTTCGGCTTATAAAAGGCAATGCAAAACGACTTTTTGCTTCAGTTCCTCGGAACTCTTCAAGCAGGTCGGACCTATGTTGGTTCACGCTGGAAATTTGTGACCGACAATTTACAAACAGACAAACAGACAAACTTTTGAATTTTATAATTATAAATTGGTGCATTTTTTTGTTTAAAATAATATTTTACGTCACTTTTGTCGAAATAGCCATGGTCCATTTATGAAGCTTGGGTGAACTTAGGGACTATATTTAGCGTTAATAGCAGAAAAATCCTATACTTCCCGGGGATCGAATCCGGGTTTTCTGCGTGGAAGGCAAACACGCACACTACTACGCCAACCGTCCCATACAACTTCCTCCCAGAGAACTACGCACAGAGACTGTTCATAAAGATAAGAATATTTCATATTGCTCCTGTCAGAATTTCGGACTCATCAAAATATTGAGAGAACCCTTAACCTGGTAGATTGAAACGTTGTGTACTTTATGAACAGCCCGATGATATCAGTCAATCAACGTCATGTTAATGTTACATAAATGACATAAAAAATAACCTTCAGTGTGGCTACCGTACCACAGAATTAAATTGCTTTTTTTTTGCTTTGTTTTATTAAATACAACAGGAAAAATGATTTCAATTATAGGTAACGTACGGCCTTGTTGGCAAAATAATATCCTTCATGGAAGAATGTAACACCAAACTATGATTTTATCACAACTAGGCGCCTAGTAGGTAAATTTCGTGTTGTTGAAAATTCAATTACATTCAAATGAATGTTTTCAATCAATTTTTTGTTTCAATTTCTCTTTTTTCTATTGAGAAACGTTTTATGAACGAAAACTTATGAAATTCTGCCATACACTTCTTGGATAGGGTGTACAAATATTAAAAAGAATATTTTGAAAAAAAAAAAACTTATTTTCTATGCCATCTTTTTTGAATATCTCAACAGATAATGTCCTTATAAGTAAATATATGAGAAAAAAATGTCCTCGTCCATAAGGTACTTCTTCGTCAAAAGAATTTAATAAAACCTTGATTTATGCGGCTTGTTATTCGTGTCAAGGATGACGCTATCACTATACTCGACATTATCATATGCCACAACATTGCAATATATATAATTTGTATACCTCCTTAATGTATAGGGTTGCGACAAACTGTAAAATAAAGAAATCAAATAGAAAATACTTCAAATTATGTTTGGATAAATCGTCCACTATGCCAATGAAGTTATTTATTAAATTGTTTTGTTGCGTTTTTTATGTGGTAAAACTTTTCTATTTACTTTTCCAACTTGAAATGTTGTTTTGATTTACCTTAATGATATTATAGTTATTTTCACCGCAAGTTGCATATGAGTTGTGGGCCAACTTTTTTTTTTAAAAATCATTTTTAAAAATTGGTTGAATTTGAGACGTTCGCAACGCTATCTTTTATCACGTTACGTTACAGTAGTACATTTTGCAGCAAGTTTCTTTTTGCAATGCAACGCCAAAAACTCGCTTTTTCGTGCGCCATTTCGGTGTCGCATGAAGTCATTTTGTCGCACTAGTGCGATGACGGTTTTTGTACGCACTAGCGCGATGAAGTTTTTTTACGCACTACTTGAATTGAATTTTTATATTAAAAGAGAATCTCGTTTTTGTCGGTGAATTGCAAAAAACATTGTTTGATACCCGTTACGTATGCTGGTAGTTTAACGCACACGATGTGCGATCTCACATCTAGTGCGGTAGACTACCTTCATACGTAACTTGTATCAAAAATTACTATTTAGCATCTGTCCTGAATGCTGTCCTAACGAGTCGAACGCAAAAAGTTGCAAGCGACATTTTTGGTAATGAGAACAATCGAATTGAGACAAAACTAAAGAGAAAAAAACACTCTGCATTACAGAGTCTACAAGAACCATTTTAGTTTACAGTGTCCAAGTTTTGATTATCACATTTCACTGCATTTCGTCATTTTTTGTGACAAAATAAATGAAATGAGAAAGAAGAGATAGTCTCTCTTTAAAAAATGTAAACGATTTGAGCTGTCATTCATTTATATGTTTTGTGTGATTGAAATATAATTTTTTTTGCTAATCAAAACGAGGCCAATCCTGTGCAATATGTATGAGTTTAGCCAATGATACTCCCACAAATTAAATATGATCACGTAATTTATTTACTTCTCGAAAAATTGTTTCTATCCGTAATACGATGGGTTATGCAGGAACAATGTTTCGCGATGTTGTTAATTGTATGTACCGTGTATCACAAATTTCACTTTCTCTGTTTATCCTAAGAAACTCACTTTGGTTCTGGCACCTAGAACGAAAGCTCAGCGAAAAGAATGAAAGCTGTATTCGTCAAAATGATATAAACAATATTCGAGTGTTTGCTCAATAAATGTTGAAAAATATTTTTACGCTCAGGTGAAAACCAATAGAAACTTTTTATGATTTATCTTTTCATTTTAAGTCTCACATATACTCTCCATACACGAAACTATACATGTAAAAAAGTTTATCCGGTTATCTCACTCTCCACGCGCGTGTGAACAGTATATCTGAAAAAAACGAGTCGCTTTTAACATGTAAAGCAAAAGTTTCTATTGATTTTGACCCAAATGTAATAATTTCATTTTTCATACTATTACTAACTGGTTCTAGTTGGACTACATCTACAAAACGGCTCTTTTGATTTTCCGTAACTACTTCAAAGCTACTGGCTATAACTACCTACGACGAGAGCTCTACCTTTTTCAAAAATTTGAATCTACTAAGTTTACATGCATTAATAGTTTATTACATACTTGGTCAAGGAAGGGGTTTGGAAGTGTGGGAGAGGGTATGCATTGAGCAAATGTCGAAAGCCCCAGAAAGTTGTGGAATGTTCTGTAGGAGTCTGGAAATTTCTGAAAAGTTGTGGAAATTTCTCAAAAGTTATTACAGAAATTTCTTGCACTTTTTAGAAATTTCTACAACCTTCACGAACATTCCAGATTTTTCTAGAAGTTTCTGGAACATTCTAGAACTTTATAGAACGTTCTGGACCTTTCTAGAAATTTCCAGATATTCTCAAAACTTTCTATAACTTTCAAAAACTTTCTAGAACGTTTTTAATACTTTCGAGAATCTTCGAGAACTTTCTGGAACTATCTAGAAGTTTTTACAACTTTTTAGAGCTTTCGATAATTTTCTGAAATTCTAGAGAACTTTCCAGAACTTTCTAGAACTTTTTAGAACTTTCCAGAATTTTCTTGAACTTTCTACCACTTTCTATTTGGTCTGTGAATGAGTTCTCGCTGTTTTTATGCTGCTTTTAAGCGTTCATTTCAATAACAAAATGAATAAATACATTAATGAAAATATTGTCCATCGCTAGCCACTACTTTTTCCCATCTTTCAGGTAATTTTCGGATTCCGTGTCGAAAGATTTCCTCATTTTTTGAGGCAAACCAATCAGACAGCCATTTTTCGATATCCTCGATAGAAATGAACCGATGTCCCATCAAAGCGCTATTCATGCAATCGAATAAGTAGTAATCAGATGGAGCAATGTCTGGCGAATATAACGGGCGGGGTAGAAATTCCCAGTTCGTTCCAATTATATAGTTCCGGACAACTTTTGCGACATGTGGACAAGCGTTGTCATGTGAAAAAATTAACTTGTCATGTCTGTCGGTCCATTCTGATCGTTTTTCGGTCAGAGCTCACTTCAAGCGCATTAATTGTTGTCGATAGCGTTCCCCATTAATTGTTTCACCAGGTTTCAGAAGCTCATAATACACCACAGCTTTCATATCCCACCAGATGCACAGCATTCTCTTCAAACAATGAATATTTCGTTTTGGTTGCGATGGACCTGGATCACCTGGCCTTACCCAAGTTTTTAATTGTTTCATCACCAGTCACAATTCGGTGCAAAAATCTCTTTCTTTTATGTCTTTGAAACAATAATTCACAAGTGGTTTTCCTTCTTTCAACGTCTCTTTCTTTCAATTCATGTGGCACACAATGTGACATCTTTTGAATCATTCCAATTGCTTTTAGACGTTTGGAAACTGTTGTTCGATCAACTCCTTATGATTTTGCAAGATCTTCTTGCGTTTGACATGAGTCTTTATCGAGTAACGTCGTCAATTGTTCATCTTCAAATTTTTTTGGACCACCTGAACGCTCTTTGTCTTCAACATCAAAATCAGCACTTTTGAAGCACTGTTTGTTTCTGATAGAGCATGTTCACCATAAGCTTCTACAAGTAATCGATGAGCTTTAGCCGCACTCTTTTTTATTTTAAAGAAGTACAATAAAACTTCCCGCAAATGAATCTTTCTTGTAACAAAATTAGACATTTTTAATGAAGGAAAAATTCATGTTCTGCTAAGAAACGTGTTATATTGTTTACTGAATTTTATTGACTGTTTAGTTTGACTTGACAGTAGCTAGCTATAATTTTATCTAACGCCATCTAAAAATAAACAGCGAGAACTCATTCACAGACCAAATACCACTTTACACCACTCCCAGATCCACCACCCAAGAGTTGCTAAAAGCAACTGAGGAAAATTGCATCATCGGCTTCGTTATATATAAAGTTTCAAGAATTTTCGAGACGCTTAACTTTGACTACTTTTAGCTATATAAGCAAACGTGTGATCCAATTTTGTTCAGTGGAGAGTTGTCAACTCTAGCGGGCAGGTTCTGCGTCAGGTATCGAGAGTGACACTCTGGAAAGTTACATTGCAACATTAGACCAAATCCCTTTGATTTTTTATACGTTTATAGAACTTTCGTGACTCATTTGCGCTACACAATCTCTCTAGCTGAAGTAGCGTACTATCTTGGAGCTCTCTCTTCTTACGCTTGTGCAAAAGTTTTTCCTCCTTCCTCAGTTCTTTGTATCTCGCATCTGCAGCCACGTTCTGTTTTCTCCTTTCTTAAGGCCTATAACTTGTGTGCAAAAATATAGTCTACATTTAGGCGCTCAAATATTATATTTTCGCTGATATCCGTGGACAAAGATGCAGTTTCAAAAAAGTAAGTCAGCATTTCCCTTCCTAAATATGTTGCCTTTTAAGAGGAACTAAACTTATTTTTTGGGATTGAACCTTGTCTCAGAACGACGCGTTTTTGTGTAAATTTTTACAATTTTTTTCGCCGTTCTCAGAGTAGGTAGGATCCCAAAAAATAAGTTTAGTTGCTATTAAAGGGCAACATGTTTAGGAGGGGAAATGCTGACTTACTTTTTTGAAACTGCGTATTTGTCCACTGTTATCAGCGAAAATATAATATTTAATAGCCTAAAGGTAGACTATATTTTAGCATACAAGTTATGGGCCTTAATCGCGCAGAGTTTTTATATTCTGTAACATTAGCACACTCTGCATCAAACTAGGTGTTGAAATCGTTAGAGCTCTGGTAAGGTGTTGGTAGCTCCTTGTTTGATTACTTCACTCACCGATTGCCAGTCTAGACGAGTATCATCTGGTTGAGCTTGTTGCAATTGTTGCAAGTCAAAATGAATAAAAACTTTGCACTTTTGCTCAGGTTTTTAACACCGCGAAACCCTTCGCAGAAGTATAAAGTTTCTATTCATTTTGACCTAAATGAATAGAAAGTTCTAGAAACTTATAGAAAGTTCTAGAACAATCTCAAAATTTTTAGAAATTATTTATTGTTAACACACGCTACTATGTGGGTTACGCTGAAAGACCCATATATGGGTTTTCTTTCAATATTTTTTGCTAAGTACTTTACGATCACAGGTGGTAGTGATTGTAAAGTACTTTACAATTGCAGATACCTGTCACTGTAAAGTCTCGTAGGAACTTCAACATAAAGTGAAACTTACAAGAGTAGGTATCATACACAGAAAACACAACTTACCGTGCGCTAACGTGATAAAAGTTTTCATAGCATATCAGATACTATCAAAATATGTTTTACAGAAAAGTTCGTGTACCTTATTCATGATTTAATAAACACTTTTCTTTTTTGCTTCATCTTCAGATACAACGTAAATTCCACCTGTCCGATATAATTGAAAAAATCTACAATTTAATGGTATTCTTAAAAAGCTACTTAATCCATTTAGGATAGAGTTCAATGAATTTTTCTTACGTGTTGATTTAATACTAACAAGTTTAGTTTATGTTTACCGAATCCAACATTGCGTGTAAAAGCTTCCAATCCCAAATGGAAAATATTCTTTCCTTTGAACCCTTCTGTAGCAGCGCTCTGTCTATTTATTGCATATACGTGTGTATTAACCTGTACATTGAGTGTGTTATGTAACAATTTCTACACGAGTTGACGAGAATGGCATTTTTTTTTGGAGTGTGTTTTATTTCACGATCCAAGTTTCTCATAACATAGAAATAGCAACTGTTGGGACATTTTATGATGCCAGCGATCCAATTATTCTTCTTTAAGTACAAAAATATATAAAAGACATAACTGAATCTTTATTGCATGTAATTTAACTTATGTGTGAGCTGTTCGTTGAATTATATTTACGAAATTGTAAAGTTTTTCTGTATCTTCGTGTCTTGGTATTATATATTCCCATAATAACTAGACGAAATGTTTGGTGATATCTCACACAACTAACCGCAGCCAAAATAGAAAATTTTCTTTATTTTCCATTCACTTTACGGTAAATACCTCAATCTGTCAATTTAAGCATCCGTGCCTCAAAGCTAAACGATCCCTAACATTTTTCAGACTTAATAAATATCCAATCTAATGTTATTCTCACGTTCGGACAGAAAAAAAGGGGTTGAGAATTTTTTTTTCTCTTCTCATTGATTTTTTTTGTGTCCCAAGTCCAATGCCGAGAAGATAAAACAGCAAAATTTATTTTCTGTGATTAGTGAATGTAAATGTAGCATCGATCGCTAAAAAGTGCTCTTCCCATTTAACAAAAACATCTTTTTTTTCGAAAGTTGGTGGTTGGAGCAATTCATGAAACTTTTCGTGCTGCTTTTTGTTTTGACTAATTCAATTTTCCATTAAATTGTTTTTCCCTTTTTAATGCCCTGAAAAAATTTTATGAAGTGGACTATTCTGTTCGCTGCGGTGGGAAGAGAGCATAAAATAGTAATTTTAATTCTAACCCAGTGCATATAAGATGTACACGCGAGCTGAGTATGAGGCACACATCATGTGTGTATTTGGGGTATTTTGAAGTATTATTCTAGTGTGGTGCTTCATCAAGGAGCAACTAATCCACTGCTTCATTTGTGGGTAACTTTATTGTCTTTCAAGTCTCTTGCAGTGTTCGGAAATTTATTATGCTATCCCCATCTAAAAGAGCATTACCCTCGTGTTCAAATTTCGAGTTTGTAGTTCTAGAAATTATTCGCGCAAATTTCGAGTAAAAGAAAATGGTATTTGTAATAAGAACGGTTTGTACTTCACCTGATACCAAAGTTTTTTATGGAAATTAATTTCCACATAAAATTAGACATTGAATCCCACAAGGTCGTTCGTTATAATATTTGTAATTGTGTTTTAATTTTAGAAAATCGTTTTTCTCATTGCATTCATAAAACCTTAAACAATTATTGTGTCGTATAGTTGACAAGAAGACAAACATGTCGACTCGTTGAGAAGATGAAGATGATTTGAGTTTCTTCGAAAGTTTTTTTTTACGTAGCTCAGACCATTGCACCTTTGCATAATTGTCTTTCGTTTCAATTGTATTCTTTCTTTAAATAGAACCAATTTTATGGCATTCAGACGATGCAAAGGATGTTAAAAACGACTACTAAAAGCATTGTAAGCATTGCGAATATACATGATGTACACATTTTTATATAAAGTGGCTTCTGTTTCAGTCGTTTCATTATAAGTATAGGTGGGGACCCAAAATGTTTTTCTTTATATTTTGCTATGATTCTACCTGACCTTATCGAATGCTATAGAGGTTGGAGGTTATTAGCTTTAACCGTCGTCTCTGTAATCGCTAACTCAAAACGATATTTACGTTGCTCCGAATTGTAATATTTGTTTTTCTTGGGTTCGGATTGTTTTAAGTTGACTTTACGATTAATTAGTTGAAAAAAGGTTTTTCATATTTTCTTTGGATTGCTTTATTGTACGCCCCTTCACGTGTAGGTTTTGGAAACAAATATTTTTTTTGTTTAAATAGTTTTCACAAAATCACTTGATTTTTCTTAAAAAATATTTAATTTTCGGCTTGTTACGTTCGATAAGAAATTCATTGGAATGTGTATTATTATCAGCAATTGACATACCGAACTTAATCAATTTCATTTAATCAAAACAAATGTTCGATACACATCTACAGAGTCTTGTAATAAAATATTACCGATGATTGTTTTTGCTACTTTTTTAGGTGTTAAGACCCGTACGAAGTTCTTCGCAAAGGAGTGCTATGGGTCTACCCTTACGTTTGTAATCAGTCGAAATTGGGTGGGTGGGTTTTTTGTTATACGGGCGATAGAAGGGCATGGAAGACGATAGTTCACCATTCTGGGGTTGTGGTATAACACCGAAAGGTACTAATATGGTCCATAAACTTTGATGATGATGATGGGTTTTTTATTTTAGGATGTAAGTAAATGAAATCTGTAAAAAAAATTCCGTCCGTCTGTCAACACGATAACCCGAGTAAAACTTGACCGATTTTCAAGTGAAAGGTAATCAAAATAGTGATTAGAGATTGTTAGGGATTGAATTTGGGAAAAATCGGTCAAGAACTCTAGAAAGAGAAAGAAGAAAGTTACTGTCGAAAAAGTGATCGAAAACGCTGTGAAACATTTTCGATTATTTATATCCCCGTGAGCCGAATAACGCGTTGGAATATTTCTACAAGGTTTTGAGTGAAAGATATTGACTTTAGAAAGGCCCAAAAAAAATTGGTGAAAATCGGTTGAGTGATTCGGGTTGTAAGGTCCGTACCCATGCCTGTGTACTCATCGGGAAGCTAAACTTATCGGGAGGATAAACTTATCGGGAGGGTAAACTTATCGGGAGGCTAAACTTTTCGGGAGGATAAACTTAACCGGAGGCTAAACTTATCGGGAAGTAGAACTCATCGAAAAGCTAAAGTCATAGAGAAGCTAAACTCAAGGGGAAGCTAAACACTAAAATTATCGGAAAGCAAGTCCCATCGGGAAGTCAATCTCATCGGGAAGTAAAACTCATCAGGAAGCTAATTTTATCGGGAAGCTAAACTCATCGGGAAGTCAGTCTCATTGGGAAGTCAATCCCATCGGGAAATATGAAATTCAAACAAAAAATACGTTTACAATTTATTTGAAGACTCAAAAATAGTAAACTCTGAGCTAAGCTCTCACTTTTACGATTTTAATTTATAATTTAAAAACAGGATGACATAACATTCCAAACTAAATCATCTAATGACGTGGACCTAGCTATGTAGTCCCTCATACGGTAAAGTAAGGTCATTGTTGTTTATCCAGAAAGGTATCTGCCACAAGATATTTGTAAAAAACTGTTAACCAACTCTCAACCCTCAATCAAGTGTGACTGTTATTTGTAGATCTCATTGTGAAGCTGTAGTTGAAAGTGGAAAGCATAGGTATAGTGTAGTAACAAACGAAATGAAGGAACGTGGTCTTAACGATCTTTAGACCCTCGACTGACGGCTGAGAGGCTTTAATACGTTGGCAGGGTCCCCATTCCGCGTCTAAAAGTTCATTAATACTTACAGTCAGCAAAATTAACAGAACTGCGAAATTTTTCTTCTACTCTGTTTTGTGAGTTTTTACGTTTCGTGAGAATTTACCATGCATTTGCGAGAGAAAAAGAGGAACAAACGAAACATAAAATGTGCAGTTCTGTTAATTTTGCTGACTGTAGATATACATTTTAAAGGAAAAGGCAATTGGCACTTTTGTGCAAGAGATAATAGTGCCAAATTTGCTGGCTGTAGTGAAGCTTTATCTCGCATTAAAAAAAAATCTGAAGAAAATTAAATGAAATGAAAAAATGTTGTTTTTCGACGGATAAAATATAAGGTCCTCAGTTCAAAGAATTATAGATTAAGTTATCTACTATCATTGCAATTTCAATCCTGGTGAGGGAAATTATGCAAAGGATTTTTCTTCAACTTGTAGCATGAAAGTATCGTTCGTAAGCATA
The DNA here is from genome assembly GCA_029228625.1 of Pseudolycoriella hygida. Taxonomy (NCBI): domain Eukaryota; kingdom Metazoa; phylum Arthropoda; class Insecta; order Diptera; family Sciaridae; genus Pseudolycoriella; species Pseudolycoriella hygida. The sequence continues at coordinate 52,921,847 of CM055404.1, read as the reverse complement.
CCCAAGCTTCAAATTCTGGGTAGTTGTGGTGTTTCTTCGTTGGCGTCCACAACGAACCGTATACAGAAGAATGACATACATGACATCACCCATGTACGATGAATTCTATGTACACATATCTGAGCCTATCTTAAGGCATAAAAATCCTATATGTAGCTTCGATATAGGCGTGGTTCGGAATTCAAGTTAAGCATGTGGTCCAACAAACAGATTAATGGTCACTCATACAAATGCCCTAGAAAAAGGTATCTTGGTTGTGTGGGATAAACTGCATTCACGGGGCTCGTACAGAATAAGCATAAGTTGTGGCTAGTAGGCTAGAAGATGTATCGTAGTGTGTGCACACACGACGAGGTTCATTTGGCTAACGGGTCTAACACGTGTGTAATCTTTATGGGAACGTGTAAATGTAGGAATCTAGCTAAAAGTCGAATACAATACTAGGCGAAATGATAGAAGAGTAACGGGGAAGGAACAAAGGGTGTGTTCCAAAAGCCAGTAGGCCGCCTCAAAATCAGAAATCATTGCAATTTAAATAGAAACTTTTTAAATTCTAAAACGTATTCATAAATAAAACGTTTTTTTGAAAACAAAAACAAAATATATCGTGATATCGAAGCAATAACGTACTGATACAATTTTTGTATGGAAATTTCTGTTTAATTCATTCATAGAAAATGGTAACTGGCCCGTTTCTTTGAGACGGATATGCACCGGGAAATCGATTCTACAGCACCGGGAAATTATTTTTGGTTCAACGGGGAAATCGCTGAATGATTTTCGGTTGCCGGGTTTTGACTCGGTTGCCGGGAAGAAAAAATTATTTCCATGCACTTCTATGGCTAACTCATTCTACGCGACTCTAATTAGCGATTTTTGATAAATTTTTCTTTAATGATGAGATTTTTTGTTCATGGTAGCATGGTCCTAGGAATGACCTTAGCCGAAAAAATTTAGAAATATTTTTTTTAAATCTCTATGAAAATTTTGGAGATATTGTAGTTGTTGGGAGAGTGTAGTACACCGTTGCATTGGATTTTTCCGGATTTTTCAATATTATCCTTTCGGCAATTTCTAATCCAATTTATTGTGTATGTAATTTCATTCTACTTAACTCTTAATATTTAATAAAATACCTGGATTTTTTTGCAACATCAACTCCTATGTTGCGTACGGGTCTCTTGAATTAGAGTGACAATTGACAATTCAATTAGAGGTGAGCGGGCTGCCCGAAAATTGGAAAAAAACCCGACCCGACCCGAACATGAATCGATTTTCACTGGTTTCGGGTTCGGGCTTTTGGGTTTTGAAAATGCCGGGCGGGCGGGTTTCGGGCGTAATTTTTATCTGGTTGAAGATTCGGCTACATAAAAAAACCGGAAAAGATTTGTAAAAAAATCTAAAAATGATGCACCATATCCAAACCGAAAAGTTCAACAATAAAGATATTAGGAAGTTGGAAGATTAATGCCAATATTTATACAAAACAGTTAAAAATTTAATTTTTTGAAAAAAAAAAAAACGCCGCCGCCGAGTTGCGCTTCCGCCGCCGAGACCACTCTGCATACATTTTATTGTATTTGTGATCAGTGTTTTTCTATTTTTTACTCTTCTATCTACTTTTGTTTGAATTTCTTCTGAAGTATTCATTAGAGCTAGCGCTATAAACTAGTGGTAGCGCTAGCGGCGCTAGTAAAATTGAAATAGCTAAGTGACTTTTTTTATTAAAACAATTGAACCCGAAATTTTTTCGGGTAACAGAACTCGACCCGAATTTTTTTCGGGTAATGAACTCAGCCCGAACTTCTTTCGGGCGGTCGGGTTTCGGGTTTGCATTTCGAGTCGGGTCGGGTCGAGCTACCAACAGGACGGGTCGGGTCGGGTCGGACTACAAAAAAAGGCCTACACGCTCACCTCTAAATTCAATGCCACTAAGTCTATTCGAAATCCAATTTTCGTTCTCGCCATTGAACTTATGAAAACAATTTCTTATTTATTATGTGAAACTTTGCATGCCGCAGTTATCAAAGAATGCGTAGATAACGAAGAGACAAAAGAATTTTCGGAATGCTAGTAACAGATGTGACTTAAAATGATACCGAATCATAACAAAATATGTGTCAATAGAACAGGTGTAAATTTTTTTAGTTTAAGTTGTCAGTTTTTACCGGATTTCCTAGTGTTTTTGTGATTGCTGTGGCCAATTTGTTACCAGTTTATTAAACTCTGAAAATGTTTTTCTTGTTCATTTTATTATTTTGATTAAATGTTTAAATTGGTAGGTAAATGTAAATAAAACTTGACGAATATGAGTCGGAGGAAAACAATTTTCAAATAACAATTCACTTTTACACTCTTGACAGTGCCTAAAGCAAATTCAATTTTATTGGCTGGGACTCGCCCTCGTCACTGATCTCGTTAAGCAGTCAATGCTTGAGAACGCGTAATGGGAGTGATTTGATATTTCTACACAATGATTTATCGTTTCATCCACATTTTTATAGTCTCTCTTAGTTCAAGTCTCTGAAGTGAGCCGCAACATTTTTGCCGATTTGAGCATTTGCCGAGAAAACATTGTCGAATAATTTGAGTGTTCACTGAGCCCATCATGTGGAAAATACAGCTTAGAGCGTCTGGTAATTTCACGGTTCGACAATAAAATGTTCATACAAATATTCTAAATAGAGTAAAACTAAAACATTCACAATGCACATGCCCAAAGTTTTGCCAATTGAACTGCATAGCATACCATACGTAGAAGCCTCATTATAAATTGCACAAGAAATGTTAATGCAAAACCCTCTATAAAACTTGATAACTATTTTCTTTGCGATCGATAACAAGTTCCTAGCGTGGTGTTTCATATAATGTAAAGAACTGATAATTTTCAAATAGCACTTCTGCTTTATAATTTAACATTGCTGGATCTATTTCACAACAAGCTTCACATTGTCTAAACTTTGATATACGTAGTTGTAGTCGTTGTTTTTTGTTATCCCCCAAACCAGACAGAAAATTATGTTTTATATAAAATGAGAATTATTTACTCGAAAATGAACTGACGCCCGTAAAGTTTTTTTCTTTTTTGAAAGTCTGTTTCTTTGTGCTTGAAGTTTTGATTTCCATTGTAATAGATGCTGCCCCATCGATGACATCTGTATAATCAGTGAAACGTGAAATGTAGAGAAAAAAATGGGAATAATTTTGTCTTAAAATAACGTTGCTGTTACGATGACTGTTTTTAGACGAAAAATATTCCATCGACGACCCAATTTTTTTTCCATTCCATTCAACCAATTATATTTACATTTTCAATTAGCATAGAAGATTTTTCCAATCGAATCGAAATGACATATTGAAGAATGTTTTCAGGTGGAAAATTAGTTATTCGCTCAGGTATCGCTCGACCTAGCTCATTATTTGTAACTGGTCCTAGAGAAATATTGAAATATTCGACTTTTTACGTCTCGTACGAGTCCAGGCGAGACTGCGCTATCTCTTTATAAAAATCTTGAGTTCAAAACTCGATATAAAAATGTATGCAGAAGTCCGAAAAAATGTTTTTAAAGGGAAACGTGGTGATGACAAAAACCAAAAACATGGGTTTTCGTTATTTTACGAATTTGAAACACTCGCAGCACCATCTCATATAGTGGTCGGCCAGTGGTATGGAGATTTGCCATATTTCGCCTACGAAAGGGATGTTTCTTTCTGGAATGTGTGTTTCATTGACTCTCAAACGACACCTCATATCTTCTTCTTCTTCTAAGCCTTTATTATATTCACTGCTGGATACAGGCCTCCCCCATAGGGGGTATTTAGTCATTGAAACACCACGCTGGCCAGTGTGGGTTGGTGAGTGGACCACATGCTTTCATCTGGTGCTAATTATATCTCCGCCTAAAGTTAGACTCAGATATTTTGTACACAGAATTCATTTTGAATGGGTCGCGTAATTCATGTCATTCTTCTGTCAAGGGCACCAAATACCTAAACTACCCACATTATCAAGCTTGGAACGTTACTTTTGTCCTATATATTGAAGAAAAATCCAAAACAAGATTTGCCTTCACAGGGATCGAACCCGGGTTTTCTTGGTGGAAGGCTAGTACGCTACCATTGAGCCAACCCTTTCGCTACACGCACACACACACCTCATATGACAAAGCAAAAAATGAATCTTATAGAGTGGTTTTTATGTAATTGTTTTTCTAAAATGTCCATTTTTTTCTCCCGAAGAAAATCAATATGACACGACAAAATTCAGCATGAACTGCTTTCATAAAAACCGCCATATGAAATTCCTGTTTTACTGCAAGCGTTTCAATTTTGAAATATGTTGCGAATTTTTAGGACAGCGTTTAGAACTGACGGTGGATGCGTTATTTTCGCGTTTGTGGACATAATCAATTTTTAGCGTAACCCACGAGTGGATAACGCTTATATGCTTTTTGCATATATCAGCTCCCAGACCACCTAGATAGCTCAAACTTTCGCCATTCGAAAGCTTTTTGACTCTAGATTTGCAGAAATGCGGCGGGAGGGAGAGGGATTCATTGCGTATTAAACATATCTCGGCCTAGACCACCTAGAGACTTGTGCCATTCGATAGCTTTCTGACTCTATATTTGCAGAAATGCCGGAGGGGAAGAAACTATTGAAAGATCTCTTAATACTCCAGAAAATTCTTGAATGTTCGAAAAAGTTGTGGAATATTTTGGGATGTTCGAGAAAGTTCTGAAAAGTTCGATAAAATTCTAGAAAGTTCTAGAATGTTCTAGAACGTTCTAGAATGTTCTAGAAAGTTCTAGAATGTTCAAGAAAGTTCTAGAATGTTATAGAAAGTTCTAGAATGTTCTAGAAAGTTCTGAAGAGTTCTAGAATGTTCTAGAATGTTCTAGAAAGTTCTAGAATATCGTCAATTTTCCAACTATGTTCGTTTTCATGAAAGCAACTGTGTAATTAAACCCTACACGCTAAGATGTGGGTTACGCGGCTATACCCATTTATGGGTTTTTTGCCACATTTTTTATCCACTTCTAAGCTATTTTTTAAAAATGATTTTGTTTCTGTTTCTGCTTAGAAATATGGTCATTATAGTCGGAACAGCGCAGTTAGTTTCAAACAAATTTATAAAAAAAATCTTCTCGTCTAATTGCAGAATTAAATTACTAATGACGCTTCCACCTGTGAATTCGACAGACTTTTAGAAAATGAAAATCTTAAAAATAGATTTAACATTAATTCCGTTGTATTCGAAGGATGTGGTTGGATTTATAAATATTTATGAAGCAGTTTCTCACCTCTGATAAACAATTATAAATTCACTTCTAACGATATTACATTCCTCCAACCCTGTCATAATGCCTTTGAAAATTAACTTATACAAGGGAAACATTTGTGTTAGCGCAGGTATGGAAAGCTTTTTTGATGATAAGCATATACCCACCCGAAATCGTCTACAGAAACAAATAACATCGTTTTCCTACGAAAGGTGAAATGATTTCGCCTCGTCAGTGTATAAAAGGCACCAGTTCATTTGAAACATTTGTCGGGAATGTGCGCACATCGTAGTTTTAGCTAGAAAATGTCTTATTTGATATAAAAGTATTTTTTTTAGATTACAGAAAACAAAAATTGTTCAAGTAACACTCAGTGAGAAGCAACTGAAAATATAAAGTAGAAATATATCTCAAAACTTAATTTCGGATTAATCGGACTACCAGTGAAGATTTATTTGTGGATAAGGTGTGGATATGTACATGGAAACAGAAAGTTTTTGATATTATAATTACACACCAAGGCTATCACTGATTCAGTAGCAAAAGACTATTTTTGTTATTGATATCTTAAAAACTCTTTTTCATTTTTATTGATTTACCATTTTCTGTGTGACATGAAAATGCTTTTGATATTCCCTCCAAGTACAGACTGTGTGTGTTCGATTCATGTATTTTTATTGAACTTGGCTTTCCGTTTAAATTTACATTTTGCCGCATTGCATGAAACGCGACATTTCCACAATTTATAATTTTGAGCGTTACTCGTCTTCCAATGTTATACTTTGAAATAATATTCATTCATTGCTTTTGTTGGTTGTAAAGAATCTAATTTGAAAGTAATTTATATTTCTTTGTTTCACATTACAATCTCAAGAAAAAAATGATAATACTTTCTGTGTGGTGTGCTTATGGAAGACCGTCACTGCTACTAAATTGCGTTAGACCTAATCACATTCACCATTGTAATGATTTATGATGAAAAAGATTTATTTCATTTCGCTCTCTCAAAATGAGCTGGATTTTTATGTCATTTCGAGATAAAAGCATTCAACATTAAATACCCATGGGAAATACGTTTTCTGTGACAGTAGATATGTTCGACTCAAACAAAATCTTACTCACAAAAGGAATTACGAAAAATATTTGATTAGCTTATCATGTTTTATAAAAGCTTTGATTTACGTTAAGTAATGCCTACGTTTATAAGAAAAGCTCACATTCAGATTTGTTGAATACTTTATCATTCAATAGATTTCATATTACCGGTTAACGGCTATAATTTCGATGTTGCATACTACGCATTTTCGTGTGTTTCTTCTAAGTATTCTAAGTCACATTGAAGGGCATTACTACACTAGTATTTTAACAGTTCTTCATTTCATGTGTTGCGGTGAAGTGAATTTTACGCCTTGTGTTGTTAACCTCAGCTTCGGGTTGATAATTTGCACATCTTTTGCGCACAACTTCCATTGAAACGCCGGAAAAATCGATTGACAACATTTTGCCGAGATAAGCCGAAAAAACGTGTCGTATCTTTGTCTTTCTAATGTGGACGTGGTGGCTCAGCGGTGACGCGCTTGCTTTCCACCGGTAATACCAGGGTTCGATCCCCGGTAATGAATGGGTTTTTTCCTTCAATTAGCTCAGTAACGTCCACCCAAGCTTCGATGCTTCGTTTAAATTAGGTAGTTACAGGGTTCAATTGCCAGTAACGAAGACACAATGCATTCAGTGACGTCACTCACTAGCACAATGAATGGTCATCAAAGAATGGTCCCGATGCTGTACCATAGATGACACCACATTCATCAAAAATAGACGCGAAAGATGACGCCCAGATGCCAAAAATGTCATCACCCGGTCGCTGGAACTGTTGGCTAGCCAAACTCCCCGGCAATAACGTTGTAAAAACAAATCGATTATGAATGAGAAGTGTGACAAATAGAAAAAGTATTAAGTCTAGTGCATAGTTGAGAGAATTATAACCGAACCTGTCGAAATGACCTCTCGGTCACTCACAATTGTAACGGTCTTTCAAAAGTAACTCCACAGCCTACTATGACTGTCTCTCGTTCTTTCAAAAGTAACTCCACAGCCTACTATGACTGTCTCTTTTACACGTACCCTCGATGAACGAGACGTGTTGAGATGATAAATACATCAAATGGATGTTATGATTCAGTTAATTTCTTCGTACGTAGAACCGCGCTTGGCCCAGCCCCCACCGTACACTTCCGTACGAATTTTTAGACCCCCTCCCTCCCTAAGTGTGTACGTAATTTGTGGACAGCCCTTTACACAAGTAAAGCTTGAATCGTATCACTCACTGCGACAAAACTGCCATAAAGCTGAGTCGCATAAATAGCAATTGTTTGATTGAAATACTATTATAAGATGAACATGCTGATTTCGTCGTTTTACGGCCTATCAATTCTATTTTAATATTCAACACCATCGCGAAATTACAATGAGAAACAATTTCATTTATCCTCTGGCGTTTATAAAAGTGAGTGAATGTTGAAATATTTCATCGATTCCACCCATTAAATTCCACAGATTCAATTGCTAAATACCTTCTGGCGGTATAAAATGGTATTACTTTGGGAAACGAATAATTTTGTATTTACAGAGGATATTTTACATTTTTGGAGGGTTGTGTTTTTGGGGGGGTCAGTAGTCGTAGTTACAATATTTCTCATTTCGATAATCGTAGCAGATTCCAAATTATCCACAAAACCAATTTTATTCAACCTTTTCATCTGTCTATAAATACAAATAATTTCTAAAAAAAAAATGTATTCATTTCCCCGAGTTTTCAACTTAGTCGAAACCGAAACTCAGATTGTGTTGCTTCTTTTGCAAAGTAATAGAAAAGAAACGTATCTAGATTGTTTATTTACCTTTTTTGCCTGGCAACGTGAATACAAAATAAATAAAAATCCCGAAAGTTGGTTCTTCTTTGTAGGTAGGCGTTTCAATCGCGAATAAATTTTGTTCAAATATTCCGTATGCATACAGCGAAAAAGTGTGTAGAGTTTTTTTTATGTATTTACTTTCTGTTTTGAATTAATATTCCAACAAGTTTCGTCAACAAATTCGTAATGAATTAATTTTAAATTGGATTTAGATTTACGAACTTCGCAACAAACGATCGTATGAAAATTTCAATAAACTCTTGACAACCACTTTTTGTACATAAAAAATCATTAAAGCTTTTATGTATACAAAAAACACAATTAATCATTTTCCCGATTCAATTTCCACGGCTACCAATACTCACTTTATGTAGGCAAAAAGTTTTGCTGTTTCATATACTTATATTATAATGCTTCCAACATACGAGGAACGTATACGTTACATACATTACGTATGCTTTTCATTATACGCTTTATGCTATTACTCAGCAATTATGCGTGGGCGTGTCACTCGCTATAAAAATCTCTCACACTGTCTACCCCCCGTTTTTTTGCGTCTTTGAAAGGGATTGTTCATAAAATATGCTACGCAAACCTTACAAATGTCAATTCGTAACAACGTATACCTACAGTTTCTGAGTGTTCTTATATGTAGTTAGTTTACTTAGGGGTAGTTTGGGGAGTAACACAAATCAAACACTTTCTAATCATTTTGGTGGATTTGCCACAAAACTTGAAAGGTTAAAAAGCGTAACACTTTATGAACGAGATTATTTGTATGCACATTGCACATATATAGCATTTAGTTTTTGAGATTGTTGTAGGAAAAGATTTCTGGTGCATGAGAAAATCGACTGACAAAACGATTCAATATTCTTCTGCAATAATGAACATTTGATGAATATCGAAGTGACATACCCTCACACACATCCACACGTAATGTATCATTTTTAATTTAATGTTATTGTAGTCACGGCTGTGTTCTTTATTGAGCACTCCGGATATTAGATTTTTTCTTGTCGGTTGCGTAAAACAACCTACTATATGGCTCAGTAATACATTATTTGTCAAAAGACAAAAATAATGTTTATGGGATGGAATGTCCGGTTCTTGTCAACAAGCGCTCTTTCAACAATTAATTCTGCAGTCTAGTCACATTTACTTTTTTTTATTATACGTGCGAATTCAATGTACGCAGTGTAAGTAAATTATAATTATCCAATTCGTTACACTTCTTACTCTATTCGATTAATTTTTTTACCCAGAAACTCTAGGACTAGATATGTGCGCCGACGAGAAATCGATTGCAATTTAATCGGCGGGGCTCCGACGGCGTGGGGAAACTTTAGATTTGAAAATAATACCGAAAAGAAATAGATGTAGAAAAGAATAGCGGCCACTTGATGGCACTCCCATTACTTACTTATCTTACTGAAATAGAAATTTAGTTGAAATTTTGAATGAATTAACTCAAAATTTGAATGTTGTAGATGAATTTTGATGAATTTTGGCGACATCGCAATTTTTCAAATTTTAGGCTTCGTATAAAATTTATTGTGAAAATGTTTGAAATTGTCCGGGAATTTCGATTTCTCTGGAAATTCTGATTTTTTAGGAATTTATATTTCCATCAAACAAGATTCTTCTGGACTTACCCGGAAACTACGATTCCCCGTGAATCACGATTTCATTAGAATCAAGTCAATCAGTCAAGAATGGATATGACAGGAAAGTCCTCCTGAAAAATTTTCTTGTGCTAACTTCAGGGACATAAAGTTTATTAGGACCAACGACATATTAAGTATAAACTGGCAGTCTTTAACAAAAAATTATCACAAATTGAAGAAAAAATGAAATGCGAAATGTTTATCCCCGGTTTCCACTCAAAAAAAGTGACAAATTTCAACCAATTAAAACTCTTAACCTTAACGGTCCAATAAAAATAATAAATGTCCAATAAAAAAATAATTTGTGTTCAATAAAAATAATGAATGACCAATAAAAAATACATTTTCCTTTTAAAAAATAAATTTATTTTTTTATTGGACATTTATTATTGTTATTGGACAAAATCATTTTTTCTATTGGAAGGTTTAATACGATCCAAAAACGGTTAACGTAGTTCCTTTGTTTACTGAAAAAATTCACTTGGAAATTTTGTCAAAATTTTGAAACATTCCATTAACTGAATAATGAGATTCTTAGAAAATTGTAGACAAAGTTTCCATGTTAATTTTGCTAGGCGCATAAACCTAAAATGCAATTGGAGGGATTTCATTTCAATCAAAAAAAGTATAATGAATCGTGTAAACTCGTATTTTTTACGATGTTTTCCGTATAGCAATCGGCGGCGTTTCGGCGCGCCGATGGTAATTTTCAATCGGCGCCGGCGTGCTTTCGGTGTGACCTTTTTTCCGCGGCGCGCTGGCGTGAAGTAATCGGTGCACATGTCTACCTAGGACTACGTCTGTGTAAAATTTCCGTTTCCCAGACAGAATTTTATTGTTCTTGATTTCCAAAACCCGGAATGTTCGACTTGTCCTTAACTTTCAAATTTCTCCTATTTTTTGGACCGTCACCTTCAGACCTTCCTCGATCATTATAGGTTGGATAAGCGAAAAAGTAGGAAAATTATAGTGTCAAAATTGCAGCTAGCTTTACTAACTTTTATTCTTTAATGTGTTGCCACAACAGCTAAGTCCGGGAAGGCAGCCTAGTGTCTAAAAATGATGTATGGGAAATTTGAATATAGTAGCCAGTACTTTAAGACACAATACTTTTCAATTCGACACCAGGCTGCCTACTGTGTGCCGTTGAACTATGACAAAGAATGCAGCCTGATGTCAAAAATTGATGCGTATCACTTTATGACATTTACGAATTATTTTCAATGCATTGTACTTTTCAACTTGACACGAGGCTGTCGCTGCCATCTACATTCAAATGAATATATATATCTTAACCATCTAAACGCTATTGGCGATTTGCAACGAAGGGTGCGACACGTGTCGTAAAAAAATCGAACATACTTATGTCCGACTTTATACGTAGAAAGTGGCGACATGAATGAGTAGTGAGCGCAATTTCAACATACTTATGTCCGATTTTCTACATAGAAAGTAGTGTCATCTGTTTAGTGTGAAAATCGCGAATAGCTGAAGGACGCAGACTCATGTCAAGATGAAAATTAGTGCGTTGTAGAACATTCCTGCCCTAATTTGCATAAGAAACTTAGTGTGAAAGAGACAAACAATTTTGTATGGACTTTTGCATAGATTTTTTTTCTCTCTTTCGCACTAAGTTTCTTATGCAAATTACGGCAGATTCGTCAATGTGCTTCAATTTTTGCCTTCTTCGTGCCCCTGAACCATGACGAAGTACGCAGCCTCGTGTTAAATTGAAAAGTATATTTCGATAAAGTGCTCGTTGTTGATTACAACATCGCCTTACATCATTTTTTGAACCCAAGTTCCCTAGCCAAAAATATATTCTTCCATCTAGTTGCAGCATTCTCAAGGCTGCGTACTTTAGATCTAACGGGTGTTCGGAAAGTAATGAGACAGAAACAAACTAAATTGTTAAGAAAATTGTCTCATTATTTTCCGAACACGGAAAGTAATGAGACAGAAACAAACTAAATTGTTAAGAAAATTGTCTCATTACTTTCCGAACACCCGTTAGATCTGAAGTACGCAGCCTTGTGAAAGCTGCAACTAAATCGAAGAATATATATTCATGCACAAAAGGAAAGATCAATCTAGTGCATGAAAGAACTATAATTGCTGGATGTTTCGTAGATTTTCAGAAAAACCGTAACAAAGCACACCGTCAGTTTGTGAAACCTTCAATCTTCACTCAGTCTTGATCATTAGAAAACACCGTATCATCATACGACAGACCATACATGATACTTGTGTATTAGTAGCAGTTGCAGTTGTTGTGCTTTGTTCCGCAATTCGTAATGATTTGGTTTGTTGTTACATAGAAACTTCGTGCCAGGAAATCTATTTATCATCGAACTTAATAAAATTAATGAACGTAATAACATGCACTAACGTAAAGAAAATTTCTATAAGAAATGCAATAAATTGTTTTCATTTGAATCTAACGATTGCAGAATAAAATGAATTCCAGATAATTAAAGCGAACGAAAATACTAAAACATCCCATGTTACACACAAATTAATTGTAAACAAATAATAAAACCATCTTAAACGTTAAACAAACAGCACTTTATTTGAAAATCACGTAACTTGAAACTAATCTAACGATTATGCTTGTGACGCACTAAAAATTTTAAAATCTACACCACAACTACCTTCACTATGCGATGGAAATGTTCCTACGTGGATTTGGAAAATGTATTTATTGGTTTATGTGTTCATCGAACTCGTGACGAATGTAATTTCTTGTAATAGACTTGTAAAACAGTCAAATAATATTTTGACCCATTTGACTTAACCTAAAAAAATGTATTCGAATTGCCAAATTCTGAAGCTAACAGAAGTTTTGTAATTTAAATGAAAATGTTTTCATATCTTATCTTTATATGTTTACTTTAAAATCTACTTACAGTATCACCTGACAACTTACGTATTTGTCAACGATGGTTGGTATAGAAGCTGTTCTCTACTGACTGGCTACGACTCAGTTTTTCGTATAAGGGTTCGGAAAGCCGTTGCATTTTCATTTCTTTTGTGTCTAATGTAAAGCAAGCACAACTCATTTAACTGACTTTACGAATGTTGTGATCTCTGCATATATGTCTTATTGTCTTACCCAGTTTTAGATTAGCTCTTCAAATACGCAATAGAAAATTTTCCTATTTGTGTCCAATATTCGGTTTCATTATGTTCCATTTTTGTAATAATTATAGTTTAGGTCACGCAGAATCGTTGGTCGCATTTACCTTTGTTAAACCTTGAGTTCAAGAACTGCGACAGCCTGTTTTCAAGATCTTATGCTGAAATGGAAGCGCCCCTGAATGATTTATAGCGCAATGTGTTTAGACCCGTACGAAGAACGAAGTTCTTCGAAAATGGATATTATGCGTTCATCACGACATTTGTAACCACTCCAATTTCGACCCGGGAGTAGGGGGAGCTTCGACCATGGTCCTTAGATGACGAATGAAAAAAAATGTCCGTTCGTCCGTCACCGCGATAACTTGAGTAAAACTCAACCGATTTTCAAAAACTTTTTTTTCCCTGAAAGGTAATTGAAAAATCTTTCATGGGGTTGAATCTGGGCACTGTCGGTTCAAGAACCGCCGAGCTAGGGCCGTTTAATTGGTTTTGGTCTTTTGTACATAACTCGCGTAAATCTTTTCCGATTTTCATAAATTTTTTTTTGAAAGATCTGGGCATGGCCGACAATTTATGGAAGAAACTTTTTTGGATTTGAGTCCTTGGAGTTAGCTAGGGCACTAAAAACGACTCTCTGCTAGGGCCCTAAGTGTTTTTTGTACATAACTCGAGTAAATCTTTTCCGATTTTTATAATTGTTTTTTTAGTCGACAGGTCTATGAAAGCCCAACAATTTTAAGAAGAAACTTTTTGAGATTGGGCTCTCGGATATAGCTAGGGCACAAAAAACGAGTCTTCGCTAGCGCTCTACATATTTTTTGTAGATAACTCGAGTAAATCTCTTCCGATTTTCAAATTTTTTTTTGATCAAAAGGTCTAGGACTGTCTCCCGTTTTATGGAAGAAAACTTTTTGTTTAGAAACCCTTGGACTCAGTCAAGACTCTAAAGCTGAGTTTCTACTAGGGCCCAACGTGTTCGCTTATGTTGGATAAATCCTAACTGATTTTGTTCATTCTTTTTATATTTAACATGTTCCATAAGTTTTGAAATTTTTGGAACGGCTTTTTATGCAGTGCAACGAATCGAATCCGATATCGTCGCTGTTCTGAATACTTTCCCCATCTCTGAATCTTCTATAAACCACCGTTGAACCGGATCAAAAATGCATTCTTTACAGATTTTTTGCACCTCAACACAAGCCATGCCCGATAGGCCTTGGCGGATAAAATTCTTAGTTTTTATCAATTTAACTGCTTATGTTTGTCAAATAATGACTCATTCTGGTTCTAATCCGTAGTTTATGGGTCTGCCGAGTCGAAATAGTCCGGAGATAGTTGATCGGAAGAGCTTAGGATGAAATTGACAAGTTTGCCTTTTGAAGTGTGTTTGGAACGTCAAATTTTCAAGTTTCTTCAAAGGATTCTTAATTGTACCGTCATTAAAGTTTAGAAATACTGTATATAACCTTCCGAAGACATCCCAAACTTTAAAATAGTTTATAACTTCGGGAGTTCCGATTTTTCCCAATTTCTGGGGTTCGCTGCAATTCAGCCTATGCTGTGATGTTTTGTTCAACTCGTTTCATTTATTCTCGATTGCTCACCCTCAGAACAACATCCCAAAACCAGGGAAAATTTTCCACGAGGAATCGTTTCGTCATTGAGATCATCAAAATTTCGATCTGAGACGGGTCCGCCTTCCGCCAAAATAGGTTGAAACATGACTACGTAAGACCATCTCCTGGTGAACTCTGGATGATATTTTCAGAACATCTTATTTATGAAAGTGAAGCTGAGGAGTTCCCAAATAATCTATGATCATTGATTGGCATCTCGATTTCATTTATGTAGAGGTGCGAACATTTGAAAGTAGTCTCAAAACTTATGGAACATATGTTAACAGGTAACCGAGTGCCGAATCGGTGGCCGTCAAAAATCCCGAATGCAAAAATCCCGAAAATCCAAAATCCCGAATAACAAAAATCCAGAAAATTTTTACCGAAATGTAATAGCAAGATCCGAACCGATATGCGTGACTATCAACACTCGAGTGTGGTTGTAGTCACATGAATACAATGAAAAAGTCTAGGGAATTTTTAATTTACACTTACTTAATGGCGTGCATGTAGTCCAGTTATTGTTGACTGGGCTTAAAGAGAAAGAAGTTTTTTGAGCTGCGTCTCAGCGAAGGTGGAAAAAAAAGCGGGGTCGAGGGGCGGCAGCCAGGGACTAAAATAAGGTCATTTTTCGTGCGGAGCCAAATTGCAGTCAGGGGTCCCAATTATTGCAGACTCGAGACAAATACGTTTTAGAAGTTTTCAAGACTTGATATTTTTACTGTTTTTCCGAAAACTATTGAAAATTATTCAGTGACCCGAGGGAAGCGAGTACACATCTTTTACACTATTTCTCTTTTAAAGAAACTCGATTTGAATGGGATCGCATGCAATTTATCCCAATTTATATTATAACTACAACCAGGGTCGTACAGAGAAAATGTGGACCCAGGAGAAACAAAATATAAAATTTTTTCGACTATTTATCTCCTTTGTGACTTTATTTCAATTTATAGCGCCGCAGGCGAAATTTTTTAAACTAAAGGGCTCGTAGTATGTAATATTTTGAATGGAATAAGTAAGAAATTATAGCAAAATAGGCAAAAAGGGGCCCTTTTTGTGGTGGCAAATATCGAAAGTTGCGGAGGCACTCTGAGAGCCCGCGGAGGCAATTGCGTACGCACTATGTTCCTTACTTTAGTCCCTGGCGGCAGCCCCGCTGTGAGGGATCAAGGGGAGTACAGTCCTTCTTGCGGGGTCTAAGGGGCAGAGCCCCTAGCGAGGTTTGAAGCAGAGTCCCATGCACATTAGGCCGCCTGCAAGACGTAAAAAAACCAGCCATAGGCGTAAAAAATAGGCCCGCCGCAGGCACGGGGTAAGGGGGCAGGGCCCTCCAAACTCAAATTCACTCGTATCAATCAGGATTTTTAATATTTCACAATTTTCGTTTTCATTCGGGATTATGGTTTTTCGGGATTTTTGTACATTCGGCGTTATTGATTTTCGGGATTTTTGTTATTTGGGATTTTCGGAATTTTTGTATTCGGGATTTTTGACGGGAGCCGCCGAATCATATTCAAAAACAAATTTGAACTCTGTGCCCGTGCTTAGGGCTGAAGTGGGCCTCAGGTCTGTCCTAAGGTCGACCCTAACAAAAAAAAAATTTTTTTGCTATGTTGCAGAGCAAATTGAGGGAAACATTTTTGTCTATGGAAGTATGGAGCCATTTCCTTATGACCCTAGGTCGGTCCTAAAATCGGGTTTTTCAATATTGCCCTATCGGCAATTTCCAATTCCAATTTAATGTAGACGTAAGGCAATATTTACTTAAATATGTTGGAGTCTTTTCGTAACATCAACACTGTTTGCCGCATCTATTCTGATACGTACGGGTCCCTTGCATACGTTTTAGCTGGCTTTATGTTTGGATGAGGCGGGCTAGCAGACTATTGTATTGTATTAGATTTTTAAGCTCAAGGGCTGCCTATGGAACCAACATATACAACAAAACTCTTTCAATTTGCTACACTGCAATGCTAAAACGACCTAAAATGATCCACCCCTTTCATATAAATATACTTCATTGCTAATTGATTTACATTTTGTTGAAACTTTAAATTAGTTTTGCTCTGCGGTATGTTCGATGTTTTTTCTATCATATCCATAAAAGATGATTTCACAAACTTGACTGACATTTTGCTGATAAACTTCGAAGCATTATAACGACAGGGTTGGTGATTTCGTTATTGAATGACGTAGCAATGTATTTGGAAAAAAAGACTGTCCCATTTCTCCATTGTATTCGCGCGTCTATTTAAATTTCAAAAGTAATTAGTCTTGAGTTGCTCTTGTTATTTGCTAATTTTGTTGGTATAAATATTTAAAAGCTCCATAATTAAATTCGTATGTTTGTTTGTATACAGAAACGGTAATTAAATATTTGTGGTATGCACTGTTTGTTATTCTTCAATATTTGCACGTTTATCTTGAATACTGTTTTAGTGTGTAACCGAAATGTAGAATTTGCGTATAATAAATGGAGAGAGGTGTTTCAACGGCAACAACCTTTACATAGTTTTTCATTTCATTCATTAATTTTTCACTATCCTTACAACAATAGACGATGTCATGCACACTGTAAAGGAAACAGGAGCAATTCTTTCCTGATTTGAATATTAAATTTTGCTTTCTAGTCAAAGGAGAGGTGATTTTTGTTTTGAGTGATGCAACAAATGCAGTTCACCATATGCTTTCAGTGGAAGAAAAACATTCTTCATACATTTTCAAGTGTTTACTGCGGTATAAGTTTCTGTCAAAATATGATGTATTTCATGATAAGATGCATACAGTCCATACCTAATACCTACCCTTAAAGGTTTACCCATTTCATTATGAAATTCGCTATAATTTGACAGCATCCAATGTCGCACAAAACGCTTGGACTAAAGGAGTTTGAAAGATTTCTAACTTTGCAATTAATCAATTTCGTCGTTTGTCTTTGAAAACTATTAACAAAAAGCTGAATGTAAGAATAGAGAAAGATTTCATTATATCTCTTGCCTGCGCCTCGCCTTTCATTTATAAATCATTCCACCTTCCACCCTCAAGCATACACATTTCACTTTTTTTTATCAATTTGTTTGCATTACGCTTTGCCAGACTAGATTTATAAAAAATTAACTTTCATTCAAAGCTACAGAGTTTCTTTATTTATTTATATATTCTTTGAAAGCGTTAAGTCAATGTTTGAAACGAAAGATTATATTCCATACGATGTCGAGAAGACAATGTTTGCGGTGTATGTGTTTGAAACGACAGATTTAATAATGTGAATGAAAATGAAGTTTTAAGAGCTAGGTCTTCTTTGCAACAGCATTACTCCTTCAGAGGTTTTTGTACCCCAAATGTCGTTACAATTTCTTTTGTTCAATGTTTTCCCATCACTTTAAAATATGGCGTCAATGACTCACTTTCGCTTGTTGTAACATAAGCTTCTTTGCCTTTAAGCTCATTATATTTTCAAGAAGTTTTACAATTTCGATGAATTTTGCCATGTCGCCGTGACGACAATGGACGTAAAAATTTGAATGCAATTGAAATAGACGAATCAAAACTAAGGACAAAAGGGATTCGTATTTTTACAATTGCATTGAAACAATTTCTAAGGGCTCGTTACTGTTATAAGGTTTTGAGTACGAAAATATTGGAAGGGGGTTTAAGGACTGAAATGATGTGAGTTCTTTGGGATTTGAGGTCGGTCTATTCCAACTGTCAAAATGACGTTTTAAACGTCAAAGCAAACGAGTAGTTCGGTAAAAGCTCAGATATGTATTTGTAGTTAATGTTAATGGATCCTTCTACGTTTCAGGTCATATTTTTGAGAATTTGATTGTTCGGTACAAAACGGTTCTCATAAATGTGACCTGCGAACGTAGAATGAATGAAATGATCAAAAAGGAATCTAAGACAAGAGAAAAATCGGTTTGTATCTAATATGTGACGTAAGAGCGTGTCAGATATTTTGACAGTTCTATGTTTTGGGATGTTTTTTCATTGCAAATTTCTAAGCAGTGATCATCAATGTTAAATTCCGAAACATCTACTGTTTGCATAACACATCCCTCTGTAGATTCTCTGAGTCAGAATATATAATTATTAAGTCTTAGTGTCAAAATTTGAACTGAAGCCGAGTCTTTGCGATGTTTTTTTAGATCAAATTTTGACACTAAGACTCAATAATTGTATATTCTGATTCATAGAATCTATAAAGGGATGTGTTAATCAAACATTAGATGTTTTGGAATTTAAAATTAATGATCATTGTCTTAGAAATATGCAATGAAAAAACATCGCAAAACATAGAACTGTCAAAATATCTGACATGCTCTTAAAACGTCATTTTGACAGTTGGAATAAACCGTCTTTTTTTTGCAACATAATCATGTGTGCTTCTTGTTAGAGACATTCATTTATTACATCAACTAAAATTCCTCTGCGTCATCCATAGAAGAACTCATTTTCGCTATTATTTTAACGGTTTCAAGAAAATATCTCCGTGCGTACACTCGCGCCGTATTTTTAATGAACCATCACCCATAGAGAAGCTGTATTTGTTTCCATAATTATTCCTAGAACCACTTTTTGTGAATTAAATTACAAAATTTGTGTTTATAGAAAATGTTCTTTACCGCAAATTAGAAAATTAAAAATAAAATGTTTTCATCTTTTTTCACCTTTTCTGTAGCAACAGAAAAATAAACATAAAAGAGAAGTGGAAATCATTAAAGCATTTGTATCCTCTGTAGTCTCGTTCATTTTAGGCTAAATAAGGCAAAAGTTATTGTGTCGAAAACAAGTCTACACGATAAAGTAAACAAAATTATCCCTTGAAAGTATATTTTCCAACGTCTTAACAGCGTAAATCTTTTAGCTTGTAATAAAACGAAAAATTAATTATTTTTTTTACTTATCAACGAGGTATCTCTATAGTTGCATCGATTGATTGTTACATTTCGATGATATTAATGTTTTTTTCATCTCTTTACGTTTCAGGGGTTTCTTAACACGGCGCATTTCTCAGCATCATAACATAATACAACAAATCGAGGACAATTGGAGCCTTTCAATAGAAGAAAAATATCTTTTTCTCGAACTTTTTCCTGTAATTAAAAACAAAAAATTAAAATGTCCACCGTCGACAAAGAAGAATTGGTTCAAAAGGCAAAACTAGCCGAACAGTCAGAAAGGTAACATTTTCTTTGCTGTTGAAAATTGTATTTTTAGCGGACGTGCCTGTAATTGCTTATAAATTCAATCAGATACGATGATATGGCACAGGCCATGAAAGCAGTCACAGAAACCGGCGTAGAATTATCTAATGAAGAAAGAAATTTATTATCAGTTGCTTACAAAAATGTAGTCGGTGCACGAAGGTACATTTACACAATTTGTGATTTGGTTTATCGGTTTAATGGTCGCTTATTTAGATCTTCATGGCGAGTAATATCATCAATTGAACAAAAAACCGAATCATCAGCACGCAAACAACAGCTCGCCAGAGAGTACAGAGAACGTGTCGAAAAGGAACTTAGGGAAATATGCCACGAAGTATTGGTAAGTTAAGTACTTTTTCAGTGCATGGGATATAATTCTTCTACAAGAACAGTGGCAAAAGAGATACAGAAAAATCAAAAATCTATTGGCGCTATGTGCCACTAATAGTTTTCTCCACTCGTCAGTCATTATTATGTTAAGCAGTTCCATACTTCTATCTTTCATAAAACACAGGAAATAGGCGTATTGTACGCACTCCTTTAAAAACGTATCAATAATTCTCGTATCCAAATAGCATCCAATTCCTCAACGCTGCCTCCCACAGCGAATGTGAGATCAAAACACAACCACATTAATATTACATTTTTATACACAAAAAAACGAACATATCAGCTCGATTCGAACCCATGACATCAAGATATCCGATCCACGACTTTTCCATTGAGCTAACATGTTGTTACTACTATGTACAGCTCACTTGTACAATGTACAGCTCACTACTTGTACACTGTACAGCTCACTACTTGTACAATGTACAGCTCACTACTTGTACAATGTACAGCTCACTACTTGTACAATGTACAGCTCACTACATGTACAATGTACAGTTCACTACATGTACAATGTACAGCTCACTACTTTTACAATGTACAGCTCACTTGTACAATGTGCAGCTCACTTTTACAATGTACAGCTCACTTGTGCAATTTACAGCTCACTTGTACAATGTACAGCTCACTACTTGTACATTGTACAGCTCACTTGTGCAATTTACAGCTCACTTGTACAATGTACAGTTCCATGTACAATGTACAGTTCACTACATGTACAATGTACAGCTCACTTGTACAATGTGCAGCTCACTTTTACAATGTACAGCTCACTTGTGCAATGTACAGCTCACTTGTACAATGTACAGCTCACTTGTACGATGTACAGATCACTTATGTGTACCATGTATGTACAACTTACTTGTACAGTACAGCTACATAATCTGACTGGCATCACAAATACTTGTATGAGGCGTATATAAACATTTTTTATTCGATCCCGAATTCACTAAATGTATTCTGACACACCTTCGAATGGTCTGTAGTGATCATCATCAGCCGAAATTCAAATCTGACACCTGTCAAAAGTTGTACACCTGTCATCCTTTACGAATGGAAATCACGAAATGTTATTTCTTTCCCAATTATTTAAAAAAATAGTTTGATGCCCAGTGATTCCCAAAAAATATTGTTTATCGAAAGAATTTTAAAAGGTGAAAATTGTTATTTTCCTTCTGTTATATTAAGGCCCATAACTTGTATGCTAAAATATAGTCTACCTTTAGGCGCTCAAATATTATATTTTCGCTGATATCAGTGGACAAAGACGCAGTTTCAAAAAAGTAAGTCAGCATTTCCCTTCCTAAATGTGTTGCCTTTTAATAGCAACTAAACTTATTTTTTGGGATCCTACCTTCTCTGAGAACGGCGAAAAAAATCGTAAAAATTTGCACAAAAACTCGTCGTTCTGAGACAAGGTTCAATCCAAAAAAAATAAGTTTAGTTCCTCTTAAAAGGCAACATATTTAGGAAGTGAAATGCTGACTTACTTTTTTGAAACTGCATCTT
Source organism: Pseudolycoriella hygida (assembly GCA_029228625.1). NCBI lineage: Eukaryota > Metazoa > Arthropoda > Insecta > Diptera > Sciaridae > Pseudolycoriella > Pseudolycoriella hygida. Next base: position 52,900,117 of record CM055404.1, on the reverse strand, counting down.
TGTCCACGGATATCAGCGAAAATATAATATTTGAGCGCCTAAATGTAGACTATATTTTAGCACACAAGTTATGGGCCTTAATCGGTACTTCGGTTTTATTAATTGGAAATTTCGTTAGCTTTCGTTGAAACGATTATTATAGCATGAATGGGATACACATGAAACACCGATTAAAAGGTTTTTTTTACAAGGCGACAATATTTTGAGTTTCCTATCGTACAACTGTGTTTCATCGATTAAAAATAACATTGGTTCGACTCCAATGTCTTATTGGCTTGGGAAGGTGAAGGTTGGGAAGGTAAAAAAATAGCGGTGTTCTTAGTACTTTCGATTTCAAATTCGACTCCTGTATCCTACCGACTCATTACTAGTGTAACTACACAGGAAAAGATTATGAACACTTTCTGTGAAAACTTAGGTGTTTAAAATTGTCGTAATATTAAAGAACTGTGCAACTGTGCAAAATTCTCACGGAAAAGTGTTAAAATCTTCATGTGCTAGTTGCACTAGTTCAAGCATATTTCTTTAAGTTTTCCCGGTGTTCACTCAACCGACCATTTCCGAAAAATACACTGCAACTTAAGGAGGTACTACGACAAATCGTCCAGTGCTTTAACTCCTGCCATGTGCATTAGGATCCATTCTAAAATCATCCAGTTCAATATCATCAATTCTAATAACTCCCGCTGTCCAATATCGCTGTCTACAGGCAAATTGAATTTTGTACACAAAATAATTGATTTTGTAACAGGTGTTTTATTTATTAAAAATGATAATGTATCGTGCGGGGGGCTCTGTCCCCGCCATCCCTCGAGTCCGCTTTTTTATTTTTTCATTTTGTTCACGGCCTGCGACGCTACTTTTCCTGCGGTTTTTGTTTAAGAATGAACTCAAAATTGAACCTTCTGGTCGATTCCGGAAGGCAGTCTGGTGCCAAAAAAATCCCTCGGCAATGTTGGATGATGAAACGAGTACATAAATCTTCACTTGGTTCCGACTCTGCATCAGGCTGAGTACTTGTAAAGTATTATAGAAGACAGAATGGTGCCGAAAATCTCTTAAAATCGTTGTTGCGACAATAAAGAATGTTATACGTCATATAAATTTCAATTTAGCACCAGGCTGCTGCTGCCCTCTATATTGACAGTAGAATATGTTGAGTAGGCAGCCTAACGCCGCGTTGAAATTAATATGACGTACAGTATTTGTAACTGCGGTTTCGATGACATTAACAGATTTTTAGCACCAGGCTGCGTTCTTTGTGGTTACTTAAACTTCTCAGGTAGGCAGTCTGGTGCCGAGTTGGAACCGACTGCATAGTAATGTACTCGTTTTCCACTCCAGCATTGTCATAGAAACTTTTTTGGCACTAGGATGCTGCCCAGCTTGAAATGCAGATCTCTGTTTGTTACAATTTTTCTCCATGAAAATGTTCTAGACGACGATATGATAAGGAGTTCAGGCACTTGACAAAGGACCGGTCTATTTCATCGTCGCTTTGAACATTTTTATATAGTAGAATTGCAACAAACAGATGCCTTTTTTAAGAGACACCACCTTAATGGACAGCGAGAGTTATTGGAATGGATGTTAATGGCCATGATGGAGCTTTTGGAATGGACGTCAATGGACAGAGCGGGATTCTTACCATTTGAGAGTGTTATCTGGCTCTTTTTAGAATTCCAAACCTTAGACTTTATCTTGATTGAGGGACACCATGTGGTGTTTCACAGCTGGTAGTTTAAGTTGATGCCTATTGTACATTATCACTTAGTCATACAATGGATTTGTACATTGTACATATAACTTGTGCAAAAAATTCCTTTGTACAATGTACATAATATTTGTTCATTATACAGTGGATGTGTACAATGTACAATGTAACAAAGTGACATTGCACGTTTCACTTGTTCACAACGTACGTGCAGATTCTGTAATGTATAATCAACCCACGACATGTAGAATATACATTGTACTTGTTTTTTGATCGATTCACTTGTACAATGTACGTTAAACCATTCGTTTGAGCGACACTAAGTACAAGTAGTACGTACGTTGTGAACAAGCGACACGTACAATGTCACTTTTTTTACATTGTACATTGTACACATCCACTGTATATTGAACAAATATTATGTACATTGTAATACGGATGAATATGAAGTACGGCTTAGACGTAAAACTGTCGTTAAAATGTTCTGGAGAGTTGTGTTAGCTTGCTAAATTCCTTGTTTTGCGTGTACCCTTTTAATGTATTAAAGTACATTTTCTTGTTTTGTTGACTGGGAAAGACTTGAATCCACAATTCACAACCCCGCGTGGAAGACAATCTTATATTTTGTATTGTAAGCACAATAGGCCCAACGGTCACCACACACACACACTTGTTGCTTTCGTTTCAAAAATCGTTTTCACCACGTTTACATAGATGTGGTGAAAGCGAGGTGAAAACGATTTTTGGAACGAAAGCAACAAGTGTGTGTGTGTGGTGAAAACGATTTTTGACACGAAATCTGGAACAGTCCGAGCTCTAAATGTGCGTTCCATCCTCTTAAGAAGGAACTACTATCATTAATAAAAAAATTTTCTCATAGAAAAATTAGTTGTGAATGACTATGCGAATCTAAATCCTCTTTCCAAAATAAAAATTTTTCGTCTCGCTAAGATAAAAATGTGACCCAGACGATTTAAAATGCAAAATGTTAGTTTCCACATTCCGTTGCGAATTTATCTTCCATTACCAAAACCATTGCTGCAGTTTGCTACTTTACTTTACAGTTCAAAATAGAACGAACGATTGAATAGGTCTGGTAACCTCCACACGTGCATCCAATGTTTTTTTCTTTTATTGTAAGAAATTATTTTCACTAGAATGGATGGCTTTGAATAGAATTGCAAGTGAGTGGTATATGTTGACTCTATTTCATGAAAAAGTTTTTCGGTGACGATGAATCATGTCGTGCAGCTTTCAAGTTCTTTTTTTCTGAAATTTAACTTTATGGACGTTCCTGGGTCATTGCTTGCTACTTCGTTGGAAAGTTGAAACGGGGATTATTCTGCTGCTTCTTAAATTGACTTATTGTTGCCAACGCCTGCCATTTTCCCTACACTATACATCGTTAAAAGGATATTTTTGTTATGAACATCGTACGTCGTCTAGAAGCACTTATACAGACCACCACCACGTGTTTTTATGAGGCACGTTTCACTCCCAGACACTTGACCGCATAATTATTTCGTCGTACAAATATTTACAGCTTCGTCGACCGACCAATTCAACGTGAAACATTTTGCTTTTGAGCGTAAACTTAAAGTCACGCCGGACAAAATTATTTTTCAACAAGAAATAATTCCTTTGATTCGAAAAATACTTTGTACGCCTTAGATGTTGGCTTTGTGGATTTCGGCGGTCGATGATGTTTTGTTCGACGATATAATTTTTCGCCGATAGACGAAATGTTCGTCTTTAATTGCTTCTGTATAAGTGTATGTAATTTTTCAGCACTTTCAATAGACCAGGGCCGAACTGGCTACAAAACGGCCCATCGGGCGATGCTCTGGACCGGCCCGAAACATTGGTTTCTGTGGCATACGCGAGAATTTTTTTGCCCATGTTTCTATCAGATAAGACTTAAACAGTGGGGGGATAAAATCTTAAGTGCTATAACGTTGTCTTACATAGAATTTGTTAGATACTTAATAAATAATGCTATTCGTGCCGCTGCCGAAATATTTCTCTATTAACCCTTGACGGTGTACCTTGATGCACAACGGTGCAGCTTGATGCATACCGGTGCACTTTGATGCACAACGGTGCACCTTGATGCACAACGGTGCACCTTGATGCACAACGGTGCACCTTGATGCACAACGGTGCACCTTGATGCACAACGGTGCATCTTGATACACAACGGTGCACCTTGATGCACAACGGTGCACCTTGATGCACAACGGTGCACCTTGATGCACTGCGGTGCACTTTGATGCACAACGGTGCACTTTGATGCACAACGGTGCACCTTGATGCACAACGGTGCACCTTGATGCACAACGGTGCACCTTGATGTAGAACGGTGAACCCGAGATATATAAATAGAAAACTAAATGGGAAGAACTCTATGACCAGTAGCGATTACACGTTGAGGATAAGAATCGAAGGAGCTATTTCCAAGAAACTGGTGAAGGTATATGTGATGGAGAGAAACGTTTATGTTTGTTAGAGAAACGTGACATCAAAATTGTGCTTTGAGGTTTCAATGCCAATTTCTTCTATGTGCCCGCAATTGGTAAATAAGGATAAGAAATTCGTATTAAGAATGGGAATCAGATGAGGAAAGGTGCATTTCAAGATGGGCTGTTTACTTCGTTAAGGATCTCCTTGATCTGTACCGAACGCTCAATCGAAGCGACGAAATCGACGAATTGTTATTTCATACCGCGGAGTAATCTACAGATGATCCCACAATGTTAAAAGTTGAAAACGGGGACTGTCTATTTACCGAAAAATTGCGGCAACGCAGTAGTTAGCTACAGTTAGTTAGTTAGCTGTTGCTAGTTGACTCATAAAATTCAAACTGAGGAAATGAATAGCAACACCAACTATTGGCGGCCTTTACATTTACCATCTTTTAATTGTCAGTACGTTTCGCTTTTGTGCTGCAAAGCAGCTTGGTTACTTAGAAATAGAAAATCGGAGAAAATCGGGTCACGCATGCTACATACAATCATTGCGTGCTAATGTAGTGAAAATAATAATGAAAAGGTCAAGTGTATTGTAGCATCAATGTATTGCTACCGTAATTCAATTCATTTTTTTATTCCAAAATCGCATTAAGGACAAGCCTTTTCCTACATCCCTTTTGCCTCTATCCATCTAATCATAAATCAATTTTTCTTTTATGTATATGTACGTTAAACAAAAAATTCTGTTGGGCAATTATTCTGTTGAGTTCTCGAATAAAGTCCACCTCTCTCAATTTTATTCAATTGTTTGCCAAGACAACGTTTATTGGGATCGAGAATGAAATTGGATGAATGTAGCATGGATTTAATGTTTTTATACTAAAAAAAGGTTCAATCGAACGTCTACCTAACTATGCTCAGGAAAATTTGAAAATTGAAAGATGCGAAGCCGAGTTCCTAGTTTTTTACCATACTCAAGTTGGCAAGACTGTTCGGTATATTAAGTTGCTTTTTTAAGCTAATTACACATTCGTTCACAGCTGTTCACACGAAATGACTAAGAAGAATGTCTTAAAATATTTGAATGAATTGGTGTAAATGAGAGTGTGTTGGTCAGCTACTTAGGGGCTGTCCCTAAATTACATAACAAATTTTTGGCTACTTACCCCCCCACACACTGTAACAATCACTCAAACACCCCCCCCCCCTGTTACGTAACAAAACTGCGGAATTTATTTTTTAACAAAATGTAGCAAATGTTATGACGTTCAACGTGGTATCTTATGATTTGTCAAAACTAGAGAAAGATAACTAGAAACAATAGCATCACCAAGTGAAAAGCATATAAGAGATGATCACAAAAAAGTTTCTCGTATGCGATTTTGAACAAATTTAATTAAAAATATAAGTTTTTGGTTGTAAAAGTGTTTGTTACGTAACATTTCTACAAACCCCCCTCCTCCCCCCTCAAGCCCGTAACAATCTGTCACAAATTCTTTTACCCCCCCAAAGCGTTACATAACTTAGGGACAGCCCCTTACACAAATTTATATTTCGGTTGTCAATATTTGTTAGCGATAAATAAACGATGAAATCTCGTCATTGTCACTTGAAAAACTTACGCGATTCATATAAAAATCAGCTTTTTACGTGAGTTTCGCTAAATATTAAATGTTCTCAGACTCAGACGATGGAATCAGTTACTAGATGTTGCACATCTAACAATGAAATTAATTGATGGCGCTAATGTCAATCGTTGACACTCTATATATCGAGCTGTAATCAGCTATAGGATATGAAGAGATGGCGACACCGTCGGTAACTATTTTTGACTATTGCCCGATGCGAGCTATCATCTATTATATTCAAATTTTCGAAATGTAAATGTTGGTACATCCAGACCAAAATTTATGAGAAATTGGATCGATTTCAACTTTTTTTATCAATTTTGCTTTTATATACCATGTGGTGTGACTTTTGCCGTCTGTCACATTTTCTCATTTCGTGTGAATGGTGTGAATTTACTGTATATTAGTATAACTCTCCATAAATGTAGTGCTGTCGAAAGTCTTCATTGGTTCTAAAAATGCGCTGAAACGAATCTGTACTTGCTAAAGCTTTTGCCACAGAATATCTAAAATATGTATATCACAACAAAAACCCTTTTTAAAAGGGAAATGTGACGCAAGTCCTAGTCTCTTCTTCCAACACAACTGATATATCAATTTGGGTGACGTTTACAGCTTTGCAACTCAAAACATTCTTCATTGGACCCGTACGAAGTACAAAGGTCCTATACGTTTACTACAAACAATTTTATTGTACCATGGGGTAGATCGAGGTGGGAGGGGGAGGGATGCATCTATTATCGTCTAGAGATGACGAATCAGCAATAAAAAAAATGTCCGTCTGTCTGTCTGTCCGTCTCCACTTTTTTTTCCAAACGGCTCAACCGATCAGCCTAAACTTTTCTTTCCCTGAACGGTACATGCCTCCCATGATTCAAGTTCGAAGACGAGCAAAATCGATAAAGTGGTTCCGGAGATATGGTCGACGAAGTGACCAAAAACATGGTATTTCGAGGGTCGGTGAAGCTTTTTCGTAAATATCTCAGCAAGTTTAGCACGGAAATTCCTCATTTTTGTGTCAAATGAAAGCATTTGATGTCACAAAACTGGGAAAAAAATTTTGTGGGAATCGGTACAGGGGTCTGGGCACTGGGACCAATGGAATGGACGAAATTGAGATTCTTGGCCATATACGAAAACAGTTTTTCGTCTATATTTCGTTAACTATGCAATATGGAGATTTACTGTCAAAGGCAAAGTTGTTGAGAATTATATTTATATTAAGCGAACACGTGTTTCTGGGTTTTGGTAAAATATGACCCAATCCTGGTATATGGCCATGGCCACTTCCATAATTGGGCAGGATGACCCGGAACTGCAGAACTGTGAGAGTTAGAAAGTTAGTTCCAAAGGCGAAGGCGAAGGGTTTTAAGGAAATATGACCCAATCCTGGTATATGACCGCTTCCATAATTGGGCGGGATGACCCGGATCTCCAGGACTGTGAGAGTTAGAAAGTTGGTTCCGAACGCAAAGTTGTAGAGAATAAAATTTTAGATAACACGTTTTTCAGGGTTTAAGGGAAAAATGACTTAGTCCTTGGATATAAGCTTTTCTAGATTTGAATGGTCTGAGACGTACTTCGGTAGGGCCTTTGACATTACCTTGGGTAATTTCTATGGATCTTCGAAATTCTTACAGTTATAAAAGAACAGAAATCGTTGGATTGTTTGCTTATTTGTATATTTAGGTACGTTCGAGCCACTTTGTCACGTCTATTCTGTTTGTCACATCTATTCTGATACGTACGGGTATTTGGTTATGTTTCTGAAATATTTTCACTTTTGATTTAAAAAATGCGTCACAAATGCCGGACCCCCCAATGTTATCGTTTTTCTGTTCTTTCAGATTTGACACGAAAAAAAAAATTAAGTTTTGTGTGATGTGTGGAGTACGGGTAACCAATTTTTTGGCGTGCGAAAGCTGAATGCACAGAGCAATTATTACGTTTGTGACGCATTTTTTTAATCAAAAGTGAAAATATTTCAAAAGAATTTTTTGCGTTCCGAAGCTGTAAGCGTCACCCAAATTGATATCAGTTGTTTTGGAAGAAGGGACGAGGACTTGCTTCACGTTTCCTTTTTAAAAAGGGTTTTTATTGAGATATCAGTAGTTTTAAAAGAAAAGAGGAATCAAATTTTAAAGAAAAAATTTCCGGCGACAAAAATTTTCGGCGAAAATATTTCCGGCGAAAAAAGTTTTCGGCGTAAAAAAATTTCCGACGAAAAAAATTTCCGGCGAAAAAAATTTCCGGCGAAAAAAAAATTCCAGCGAAAAAAATTCCGGAAAAAAAAAATTTATCCCCTCAACTTTGTCTACAACATATCAAAAGTTTTTTTTGAGAGGCCGTCGAACCGAAGCGCGGCGGCTACTACTTCCATGGGTGAAAATGATCACCTCAACTTCCTCTACAAGTTTTTTTGGAGTTCGCGCCAATTTTCCGCCATTTTGGCGGTCACCCTGATACACTACGCACCCAACCCAACAATCTTCCCTTTGACATCAAACCCCTATCTTAAACACCCAACCTTGTCTTATCCGAAATGTGCTACCGTACATATTACACACAAACACATACATATGGGTTGTATATGACGCCTTCTAAGAGAAAAAAGGTCATATCTTCGGATCTACTGGATCGATTTTAATGAGTAAAATGTCGTTTTTAATCAAAATTTTACGTAGAATTCGAAAAACTAGGTCTCAGTGGGAACGACCTAGGGGAAAAAGTCAAAACCTTGCTGTATATATTTCCTAATTTCCTATTTCCTAATTTTTTGATCGTATCGGGACTTGCGTCACGGGCGCATTACTACCGCGCGTACATAATTTTTCAAGAGAAACAATGTTCTAAATAGTATTGTCATATGAAAACTCATTCTTTGCTGTGCAAAGTACGAAAAGATTAAAGGAAAAATCTAAAAGAAAATACATTTCACAAGTGAAAATATCTAATAAAGCTTAACAACTGATGAAGCGTAAAAATCAATTTTTACAAAGTTGTAAAAATGCTGACTTTTCAACTTTTCAAATTTTCTAAATGTGACGCTTTACGCTATGATGTTTCTAAATGTTTTACATTGACATAAAGCATAGTGTAACGTTTAGAAATCAATTCGTCTGTAACTTTGCTTTAGTTTTCAGCTCGAAGAGTCATTTCAGCGCATTTTTAAAACTATACACCGATCCCTTATAACAAAAACATTACAGACAGCTGTATTTTCAATAGGAAACGAGAAAAAGCTACTATCCACGGTACAATTGTTCCAAAAGCTCATGGAAATTCCATTCAAAATAGCGTGATGATTTAGATTATTTTTTCCGTGTCAAATTCAATAATTTTAAATTGCCGAACATGGGTTTCGAGTAGCAACGAACAGGGCTCTCTTCTTATTAACTTCAGTTCAGGCCAATTGAATATAATCATCGCAAACAACATGTAAACACTCGTTACGTTATTTTCTTTTTGTAACGTAAATTTTCGTATCTAAAAATGTATATGTTGTGTGCCGGCTGGTGCGGAATAAACATGTTATAAGAGAAAATTCTAAATATATTTTCCAACCCCATTTTCATCATTCTTTCCCCAATATACATGCCAAGTAATTCTATGATAATTTGTTTTACCTTTTTCTCGTCTTGTGTTTTTGAGCGTAAATTCGATCTGTGCTTTTTGATGTTGTTTTTTTGGCAGTCATTTGTGACCAATTCGACTATTCTTTTCCCTTATAATCAAAGAAATTATTTGGCACCATTTTTGTTCCACCGAACACAATTTTAGCTTTAAACTTGTTTTCCAAATTATGTTTCTTTGATGAAAAAAGGGAAACAGCGGAAATGTCTTAAGTATTTCCTTTCATGATAAAAGCGGCCGCATTTTTCGTTTTATCGTAAGGACCATATCAATAATTTGATGCCCTGTTTTTAACTTTGAAAAAATTAAGTAGGAAAACTCTGTTTACCATTTGCATTTTTTATAACATGGAACTCTGAAACAAGTTCGACGAAACTTTTTAACCACTTTGTAACCAATTGTAATCAATTTTCTGATTATCTTTCAGGAAAAAAAAAAGATTTTGAAAATCGGATAAGATTAACCCGATTTATGTTAAAAAAACACGTTGGACCCTAGTAGAGACTCAGTTTTAGAGCACTGAACGAGTCCAAAAGCTCAAAATCAAAAAAGTTTCTTCCATAAGTAGTGAGACATGCCCAGGCCTTTCAAATAAAAAAAATTCGTCTACCTTTCAGGGAAAAAAAAGTTTTTGAAAATCGGTTGAGTTCTACTCGAGTTATCGTGTTGACGGATGGACGGACTGACGGACATTTTTTTATTGCTGATTCGTCATCTAAGGACCATGATCGGTGCTCCCCTCCCCTTCTCCCGGGTCTAAATTTGACTGGTTAGAAACGTCGTTTTACATACCCCATACGAAAGTTGATCATTACATGTCAATATGCCCCCTGCGAAAATGATCCATGACATGATAGCACATTTTCGGAACATTTTTCGTAAGTTTTCATGTAAAATCCAACTTTCGCATGGGTAGGCAATAAAACATTATACATTGGACCCTGCTACATACTTCGGAGACAATTTTGAGGACTCGCAATCTCACTCGTGTTACTTGCAGTAATACGCTTTGAAAACTGTTGTTATGACGAGTGTAGAGTTTGCATATCCGAGTGCTCAAAAAAAACACTCATGAGTTTGGCTCTTATCTCAAAATTGTGTCCTCATGTAATGAATTACTTTCGCAGGGTTGAAAAAAATTGAAAAAAGTAAAAAACATTTTATTCCTATAAAAGCTAAAAAAATTTGTGTTAGAGCCCACCCCAGGTCTGACCAAAAAAAATTTTCACTCTATTGTCTCTTTTTGGCTGGGGCTGGTAACCTAGCTCCTAAAAATGTCCGAAAACGCAAAAATGTATTTGAAAATCGGTTAAGTTCTATTCGAGTTATGGTTTTGACGGACAGACAGACATCGTTTTTTTTTTTGGATCTCTCTTATTTAGACCCCAAAACGAAAAAGTAACTAACCGCCGCCGCCGGGTCGAAATTGGTTACAAACGTAGTGGTTTGAGAAAAGAAGTCCAATGCCCGCAAGTAAAATGACAATGCCCATTTTTGCCCAGCCCACAAACTATGTGTACAAAAGTCGCCGAATTGTAAAGTTTCATACGTTTAATTTCATTTCATTTTTTCACCGTAAAAATTCATTAGAAAGGTAAGTCTACACTTGTGTGTATGTAGAGAAGGTCTCCTTGAGATAACCCTGTCAATTGTGTCCTTTCTGGACTTCGAATGATTCCAGCGTCTGCAAAGTTCCGTTTTCCGTTCATCCGTTGTGTCCGCCGCCGGTATCGCCAAATAAGTTCTCGCAATAATACTCAGTACTGGGAAGTCCCAATCTCAAAGAACACTAAAATTCAACTCAATATCGATTAGCTACACGCTTCTTCATCTTGCACTTGCACGCACCTTGCCGTTGTTATGATATGAACATGAACAATGAGTTTCAGAGTGTTACAATGTTGTCGGAAGAACAATGTACATATCGCACTTCGCGCTCACTTTCACTCAGTGCTCCTGCTCCCTATGAAATATCACGCGAACTATAAACGATACATTCACAATGGTTAAAATTTGATGAATCGCGATCGCTGTAAGTGATACTCATTGAAAAAGAAAATTCATCAATTTTATTTATGATTTTGTTGACAATTTTGAATTGAAAGAAGTGCGATGTGTGGGCGTCCACGTTTTATAAAAGTGCGCGTGCCCTGCCCACCGCCCGCGCATTTTGAAGTCCATAACGCCCATACCCATGGGCATGAGGCATGGGCTGCGGGCAGCACACTTTTGCGGGCGGCCCACTCATCTTTAGTGATAAACCCAATAGACACTTTTCGAAGAACTTCGTTTCATGACGAAATTCATAATAATAAACAATAGACCATTAAAATGGTATAAGAATTTAGCGGTAATTTTCTTGACAAAACAAACGTCAGAGTGTCACTTTGACAGGGAGTTGCGGGAAATGATTAAAATTAAAGGAATTTTTGATTTTTTAGTTTAAGTGACTGAGAAATAATGTAATGTCTTTTCTCATTGCAGACAAACTAAAATTCAATTAAAGTTAATTTTGGATCTTGTCATTTGAATGTACGAGTTATTGTTTTTATGCTAACTCATTGCTGCATACAATTTAGTATGTCCTAAGAATGAATAAGCTAACATCAACAAAATTTTAGACTCTAAAAATATTTTACTTTGAATATTTTATAATTGAAAATTTAATGGCTGCAAATCAAGCAAATCCTTTTTCGTACTAAATTCTTTGTCGTACTGAATTCTACCATCGTCAAACAATTTATCGAAATGTAATTTAGACCATTATAAATTCGAAAACTCTTAAAATTTATGGACTTTTCGCAATCTTCGTATTCTTTTCCAAAAAATCAATTTTCTGTATGTTTCTAGAAATTGCTTATAACGAAAGCCCTTCCGAAGTACTAGGACCGACCTACAGCCTGACTAAAAACAAAAAGGTTTATTTGATACATCCTTTTTAAAGTCCTATCTTCGGCAAAAATGTTCTCCTTAAAATTCACTACAACATAACAAAAATTTATATTTTTACCCTTAACCCGACTACTTAGTACTTTCATTGCTATACTTTCGGATCTATGGGCGAAAACGTTTCACCGACCCTCGAAAAATCACATTTTTAGCCACATTTTCGGCTCGTTCTCCGCAACGACTCTACCGATTCTTAGTCAAGTTATGCAGGTATAGTCCGTGTACTTTAGACCATTCTAATGACACCCTACTTGTACTAAACGGACAATTTTCCGATGAAATTTGAGGAAACTTTCTGCCATTTAGCAAATTTTGAGGGTTTCGGGAATATTTTCTCGTAGTGATCTCCAATTTTCTCAAATTTTGTCAAGTTAGGTAGGTCTCGACTAAACCTTTCCAAAATCTGATAGTTTGCAGATACTTCTTTATGATATTTTCGTAATATTTTTCAATTTTTCAATTTTTCGTTTTTTTCATCAAAAATCCTCGCAAAGCATTCCACATCCTACAGCTCGTCTCTACCTTTCCCACTTGACAAAATTTGTTGCAATTTCGATACTTTTCGGATACTTTAAAAGTGCTTTTAAAGCATACTTTAACAGTACTTTTAAATCATGCTTTAAAAGCCTACCTAACATCCTACAGCCGAATTCACATCATCACATATTCCGATCCACCACTCCAAATGTAGCAAGTAAGGTCGCGTTTGAAAGATTTTAACTTTGTCAAGATTATAGGATGCTTTCTAGGACCTGTCGATTGAAATCGGCTTCACGAAAAGCCTCTAAAAAAGCATATTCCCTTAGAAATCCTCCAGGAATATGCTTTTTTAGAGGCTTTTCGTGAAGCCAATTCCAATCGACAAGTGCTAGAAAGCATCCTATAATCTTGACAAAGTTAATATCTTTCAAACGCGACCTTACTTGCTACATTTGGAGTGGTGGATCGGAATATGTGATGATTTGCAATGAATTAGCATAAAAACAATAACTCGTACATTCAAATGACAAGAACCAAAATTAACTTTAATTGAATTTCAGTTTGTCTGCAATGAGAAAATACATTACATTATTTCTAAGTTACTTAAACTAAAAAATCAAAAATTCCTTTAATTTTAATCATTTCCCGCAGCTCCCAGTTGTCACATCAACAGTTGTCACACTAACAGTTGTTACTTTGACAGTTGTCACTTTGACAACTGACTTTGACAGCTGTCCCTTTGACAGCTGTCAAAAAAACATCCATAGACAGACAGAAGAACTTCAAAGATCCATAGAAAATACCCAAGGTAATGTCAAAGGACCTACCGAAGTACGTCTGAGACCTTTGATGTTGATATCCTAAATGTTCTCAATATCAAAAAGAAAACCAACATAGTTTCTTCAAGAAATTCTCAAACTATTTTCTATAAATTGTAATTTTTTCCAACTTCGCTCGAAGAAGCAAATTTCAAACTGCCGTAATTTTGTAGATATGCGTCATTCCTCCCAATTTGAGAAGTTGCTTTATCCCGGGACTCGATTATTCTTCCCTAGAACCCTGAAACAAGTGTTCTCTAAAATTTTATGCTCTACAATTTTGTATTTGGAAGCAACTTTCTCACTGCCATAATTCTAGAGATATGAGTCATTACTCACAATCCTAGAAGTGGTCACATTCCAGGATTGAGCGATTTTTCCCTAAACCCTGAAACAAATGAAACCCAATTTCGTCAGCAACCCCTAATTAGCAATATTTAAATAAGCGAAATGTTCTCCATTTGTTATCATTATGATAAATAATACTTTTTGATTTCTAAAAGCGAAATTTATCCAAACAACTGATGACGTCTCGCTCATAATGAATTATAAATGGAATACGTTAAATATCTCGTGAAATATGAATAAAAATTAGTTAACCAAACCGGGATATTGGGAATTCAGCAACTGCAAAATTTGAATAATATTTACAAGCCGGCAGCTTATTTGCCTACGAATTTGTCAAATTATTTGGATATTTTTCAAGTGAACGAACCAACTGTAATTTATTATTTCAATCTTTCTGTTTATCTTCAAAAAAAAAGTTACCAAATGGCTAGACTCTGTTATGCGGAGGTTTATTTTGCTGAAGATGGGATTGTTTATGACTTATGTTTTCAACGAATGCTTAACGCATATTCGCGCGAAACAATAAATGTAAATTTTTGGGATTTACACAAAAATGGATAAAATTAGCTTTATGGTTTTCCTTTTGTTCAATTCACTAAAAACAAAAACGAAGTGCATACAGAGATCGAATTTCACACTTGTTGCTATGAAATACTCATACAAAATTAAGTTTACACAATATTTTCATTGGGGTATTTCAAAAGAAAACTCATACAATGGAGTTTTTTTTTCGTCTAGACTCTAGACATGGATTGTGCGTGGAATTATAAGTTTGTAAATATTTGATGAATGAGCTGTGCACCGAACAATTTGACCGGTGCGGTGGGTAATTACATTACATATAAATTGAATGAAGCTATTTCAAGGCGTGGAAAGCGGACAAGTCAAATCGGGTTCGATTTTAAGACCCGTACGTGGGAAATTCCACGAATTTTATCGTTCCCACGCATGAAATTCTCATTAGTTACAAATTGATAGTCACTAACCTCTAGTTAAAGAATCAACCTTTATGATACACATGTTTGATGAGGAAAAGATCATTCAATGGTGCAATAGTATATTTGTCAATATTTTGGAGAAGGAGGCAATCCCTCAGAGCCGTAGCTAAAGATATGAGCCTCAGGATACAAATAATTGCTTGCGATGATGCACTAACGCCTAGAAATGCATAACCCGAAATACATCACAAGTTCATGAAGCTCTCAACAAAATACACAGTCAACTGCCATAAACTGTTATAAAAAAATCAATGGTGAATTTTTTATAACAGTTGAGACGTTGTTTTTTGCTTATAACTTCATGAACTTGTGATCCCCCCACTTTTTATTTCGCGCATTACGCCTTCCTAGGCGTTAATGTATCAGCGTAGGCAATTATTTGTATCCTGATCCCCATATCTTCTGGCTATGACTCTGCAATCGCTTTCTTTATTTTTTAAATGCGTAGATAACTGGGAAAAAAACCACCGCAGCCGATTTACAGGCATGGAAGTTAAAGAAGCTATGAGCCAAAAGCACTCTCTGAACTGTTATAAACTGTTCGAAAAAAATCAGCGCACAAAATCGAACAGTTCAAGACAGTTGAGAGGTTCTTTTTGCTTTAACTAAACGAAGTGACTATTTACACCGGGGAGCAAATAGTCTTTTTTTGACTATTTGACACGGGGGGCTAATAGTCTTTTTTTGACTATTTGCCCCGGGGAGCTAATAGTCTTTTTTTGAGTAAAAACAAAACAAAATTCTTTCAATTTTTGACAGGAAAAACTAAGTGATGAATTTTTCCTTTAACGAAATGTCACAAAAACAAGGTGGCTAACAAAACGCCGTACGGCCCTTGTACGCACGACCAAAATCCGGAATACCAAAATTCGGCCAAACAATAATCCGGACAAACACTGTGCCGTAGGTCGTGATCTCAATTGCGCACAAAAAAAATCGGGGTTGAGGGGCGGCAGCCCCCACAAAGGGGGTCAAGTGAGGATATCTCTCCTCGCGGGGTCTAAGGTGCACAGCTCCACGCAAGTATGGCCTCCTGCAGGGCGTAATACAGCTGGCCGCAGGCGATGCTATAAACCGTCTGCAGAGACGTTACACATAATAAACACTAAGAAATTAGTCATTTACATCACAAGGCCTACTCGTTTTCATGTTTGCTAAGAAAACCAAAAGCACTTTGAGGTCCTCGTAAGAGGGCCGAAAATACTTTCGGTTCTCTAAGCAAGCATGAAAACTAAGTTAAATTGTTCATTAATTTGGATGCGAGCCTTACCCCATAGGTCGTCCGGATTTTAATCGTCCGAATTTCGTCGTCCGCATTTTGGTCGTCCGTATAAATAACGGGAATCAAAAAAACTGGGAAGATTTCCTTTTACCTAATGTCACAAAAACTAGGAAGCTAGAAGCTAACAAAACTGGGAAGCTTTTCCTTATGCGAAATGTGACAAAAACTCACTGGCTAACAAAACTAGGAAAATTTTCATTTTACGAAATTCGCTCCCTTTCAAATAGTGGAAAAAAACCAAATATCAAAAAGAGACTATTCGCGCCCGGGGGCAAATAGTCAAAAAAGACTATTCGCCCCCCGCGGCAAATAGCACCTACTTTAACTAAAAGGCCCATGATGTCGAATATCAAATTAGTATTCTATCTAATGTCAACTTTTTCAAACTATGGCGGCCCTACGAGTTTGCCATCGTCTGTAAATAAAGTCGTGGTCGTGGACGATATTCAACTGCGTTATTTTTCTCGCCACTGAAAGAACACGCATTAAAACACTGACAGTTCCATCAGACTTTAACTTTCGCTACAAATCGTACGGGTCTGATGAATGATGATACACCAGATTTCTTTCCATATTTCTATTTCATAAACTTCTCTGTAAACGTTTCTATTTTCTTCAAATTTAATACATAAATATATCATGAGGGACAGTTACATTGATAAATCGTAAAGGGTTGATTTAAAACTATTCGGTTGAGATGTGGGAAAAGGTTTTAGGTACAAATCACTTAAAACTTTAATGCACTGGGGTAAATCTGCGTACCTTTTACAACAAAGTATATTAAATCAGTTTCGAGCATTCAACAACATAACATGTTGATCTGTTGAAATTGCTATAAAAGAGATTGCGAGCTTTCATTTAGTTTGTATCTTTAATTCGGATCTCTTTTTATGGACATGAAGTGTAATGAGTTCTCAAAAAGTGAAATTTCAATCAACGTAACGTTTTATGTTTTTGGCACATGGGTTTTAAAACCGTCTTGTTTGACGGGATTGGTATACAAATAGAAAATCATGATTTCATTTCCTTTATTTTAAAATCAATTTGAAGTTCGAGATTGAGGCAAGTCCGAAATAGCATTTCCTTCCGACGAAAAATCAAATTTAAAGTCATCAAATGATCACCAAAATCCAACAACAAAGCAACATTTGTGATAGAATAAAATCCTACGAGGAAATGATTTTTTAAACGAATCAATTTTACGTGTTCAAATAAACCCGGGAATTTAAACTCATGACTCAGTTTCAATTTCAACGAACCGGAATGATTTAATTACAATTTAGCGGTATGAGGTCTGCGCAGGAATGATATCTACATTAATCGACATGATGTAGATGATGACCGATAAAGCTTTTACATCTATTTATAGGGTTTACCTTTTTCATCAATAAAATAAAAATTTTCCCAGGATTTGAACGGAGTCGATATTCGATTACATATTATTGAGCAGACGTTTCGTTATTGGTCTTCCATTAACGATAACATGCGAAACATTGTTTGTAAAATGAGAAATCGAATAAAATACGCATTAACCCTTATATAGTACTTACGAGAGCTGAAATTAACTCCTAAACAACCTCAATATACATGAAGCCTTATGCGTATTGACAAAATATGTTGATTCTATCTGGGACATAAGTCCCTCATAAATATTTGTGTATTCTACAAATGAAGCAGCTTCTGCTTCTGATCATATATTCATAACCATAATTATGTTTATTTTGTGCCGTACCAATGATAATACGATTTATGTCAATTTTCTTTTTGGACGTTTTAGTCGGAGAGATGCGCAAAAACATTTTCATACTTGGTTAGAGAACCGAAGGTATTTTCCAAGAACCTATCCAGAGCGGCAGGCCCTGATCTGGGCACTGTTGCGGGTTGTTGCAGGTTTTAAGCCTCAGTGAGAAAAACTTCGGACATTCACATATTACGTGAAAGCCCGCCTCCTCGCCGAGGCCACAGGCGCAATTGGGAGAGTCCCATTTTAGCTAGATGCTTGCTTAGTCCACAGTGCCCGGTGATTACACCCACTACCCGCTTGATGCGACACCTGTCCATGTTTAGCAATTCTCTAGCTCACTTTCCATCGGGCACCGGGAAGAAGCGCTTTGAGTGTAATACTCACTCATAACGATGTCCGGCTTGACCCAACATAGCTTTCAAACATTCCGAGTGCGGTATGGGTATGAGAGGTTCTGGCCCGCAACTTAAAGTTAATGAACCTTTTCTCGCCAGCTCATCCGCTCTCTACTTTCCCTTCACACCAGAGTGTTCGGGAACCCAGACCAGCTTTACGTGATTTCTCAGTTCAACCCGGTTCATAATTCATATTTACGTTACGTCCTCTTTTCGTTTGCGAATCAACTTTTTGTCGCTTTCACTGGGCCAGAAATAAATATCGCAATTGGACGACTTTGAGTTGGAGTTAGCACAGAAATGAAAATTGATCTTCCGTTTATTAGAAAATGATTTCCGAATGGATGTAGAAATGTAAGAAAAAGACTTTTTAATTATTTTCTCCCATTTACCACATAAAATCGAAGAAAACCAACTCTGAAGCTTTGGAATAACTTCAGTCAGCCACATCTTATATAGTTTTTTTAAATAATTTTCCTTGAGCTAATTCAGAATTTTGCTCTTTCCCAAAAATCCTTTTATGACAAAGAGTAGCGTTACTAATGAGCCGAGAACCTCAATTTTTCTTGTATTTGTATATGGTACCGAATGACCCACACGTTAGTAATCTGCTTTCAAAAAAATTCTAGACGCTTTAAATTTTTTGATATTAACGTTGAAAGTTTTAAGGCCCATAACAGGTGTGCTAAAATATAGTCAACATTTAGGCGCTGATATCTGTGGACAAATACGCAGTCTCAAAAAAGTAAGTCAGCATTACCCTTCCCACATATGTTGTTTTCTAAGAGCAACTAAACTTATTTTTTGGGATTGAGCCTAGTCTCAGAACGACGAGTTTTTGTGCAAATTTGACGATATTTTTCACAGTTCTCAGAGCAGGTTGGATCCCAAGAAATAAGTTTATTTGCTATTTAAAGGCAAGATATTTGGGAAGGGAAATGCTGACTTTCTTGAAACTGCGTCTTTGTGGACAGATACCAGTGAAAGTATAATATTTGAACGCCTAAATGTTGACTATATTTTAGCACACAAGTTATGAGCCTTAAAATTCACACACACAATGACATTACTTCCACCTCAGTTGCCCCTAGCGCGTATAGATATACAATATTTTCACTACTACATGCACAATAAACAATCGGATGTGAATTTTCGTTTCAATTTTAAAAATATAAAACGCAAATATTTCGATAATGCGTAGGTTACTTTTTTGCTCAAAATTAAGTTCTTCAGAGGAAAAAAATATAAAATGTTGATGTTCCCGGCTCCTTGGGGCATGACCGTAGCTCGACCCTTTAGAGGGGGTTGCGAGGAGTTGTGCTTTTAATATTGCAGAACATTCCTTTAGATCAAATTGAGTCAAGAAAATTTATTGCCCACATCATGGTACATAGAATTATCCCGCTCTGCGAAATTTTTCAGAACTTTTCTTTTCTCCACTTAAAAATTCATAATTTCCAATAAAAAATCTGTTTTGTCGATTTTACCCAAAGAGAAGATTAGAGGCACCTCGCCTCAGCAGGAACTATTTTTGAGAAATTTTGGGAAATTTCTCAGAAATTTGCAAGAAATGTTTGAGCAATTTCTAAGAAGTCTTGAAAAAAATTTAAGAGATTTTGAGAAACTCAGATTTCTCATAATACTCCCTTTCCCGCAGGGATAGAACGCGCCTAGTAATAAATGTGAGTAATATCAAAAATGCTTTCCAATTGGACCTTAGAGTTAAAATATTATCGAATTTAAATTTAAGGTTGTGGAAACGATGCACAATATTTTCAGAATCTTGAGAGTTCGCTTCGTTTGTTTGTAGTGAGCAGCACAAGAAATGTGTTTGAATGATACCAATGATGACATTACTTTAATAAATATTTACTGTCATCGGCTAGAAAATCAAACATTAACGTTCGAATATTACACACTACGTGCGAGCGAATGCGAGCAAGTATGTGTGTAATGGCTCCCGTCAAAAATCTCGAAAATTAAATTCCGAATGCACAAATCCCGAATGCAAAAATCCGGAAATTCCAAAATCCCGAATTACAAAAATCCCGAACATCAGTAATCCCGAATGTACAAAAATCTCGATTAACCATAATCCCGAATGATAAGGAAAATTGTAAAATATTAAAAATCCTGATTGATACGGGTGAATTTGAGTTTAGGGGGCCCTGTCCCCTCACCCCTCTGCCCCCTCACCCCTCTGCCCCCTCACCCCTCTGCCCCCTCACCCCCGCGCTTGCGGCGGGCCTATTTTTTACTTTTTTTACGTTTTGCAGGCGGCCTAACGTGCATGGGGCTCTGCCCCAAACCCCGCAAGGGGTGCTATACCCCCCTTGACCCCTCACAGCGGAGGCTGCCGCCCCTCGATACCGCTTTTTTTCCATCTTCGCTGAGACGCAGCTAAAGTTGTGATTATGGTTTT
Source organism: Pseudolycoriella hygida (assembly GCA_029228625.1). Taxonomy (NCBI): domain Eukaryota; kingdom Metazoa; phylum Arthropoda; class Insecta; order Diptera; family Sciaridae; genus Pseudolycoriella; species Pseudolycoriella hygida. The sequence goes on along the minus strand of CM055404.1, from coordinate 52,879,238 downwards.
CTGGATTGCAGATTTTCTAGATTTTTGATATTCGAGATTTTTGTACAGTCGGGATTATTGATTTTCGGGCACCGTGTGTAATATACACAAGAACGTTATGTGAGATTTTCTGGTCGATGATAGTACAATATTTTATTGTAATTGTGTTGATATGTCGCATCATATCACACGCACATTATACTGAGACAAACGTTTTAGGAGGCGTCGGACTTGCGACTTATCCGTCTAGCCACTTGGAATTTATTCTTCTAGCTGGATAAGTGCGGACGGTAATTACTCATTTATCGTTACAAATACAATCAAAGAAATGACAAATCATCGGTGAAAAATAACCGATGACAGTGTGCACAGACGGACGCACGCACGGACAGGAAGGGTGAAAACATTAAGCAGCATCGCTGCTTAATAAATAATTTTATTTAAAATATTCGTACCAGTTTTTCTTTTGCCATGGGGGGTGGGGTTGGGGAAGAAGCACCCCCTAAATCGGCGCCGCTGGTCTGTATACTTGATTTCTAAAGGGGCCATCCATAAATGACGTCCAGTTTTTTCAGTGCTACCAGCACATTTAAATCGTTAATAACTCGATAAATATGCATTCTGGCGAGTCAAACGTGTGTTCTATCCCCCTAAATACCCCCTCTAATTTGGGGCGTAGAGCACACGCTTGACTCGCCAGAAATGCATAGTTATCGAGTTATTAACGATTTAAATGTCCTGGCAGCACTGAAAAAACTGGACGTCATTTATGGATGGCCCCAAAGGTGGGATGAAGCAAAAGGAAGAATATTTACAATCGAAACATTTGAAAATACTTGAAGGGATCAGTTCAAAATTCATGGGAACAGGCTGGTGTCAATATTAATAGTCTGGATGATAACTGCAAGATACTGAATTTTTTATTGAGATACACCTCGCAAATGAAACTCATATCCCCTGACTATAAATCGATTGTAACATAGAGGCTTACACGTGATAACGAAGTTTAATTTTGTTTATTTATTTGCAGGGTCTGTTGGATAAATATTTGATCCCGAAAGCCAGTAATCCAGAGAGTAAGGTGTTCTACCTGAAAATGAAAGGCGATTACTACAGATATTTAGCTGAAGTAGCAACGGGAGAAACACGAAACAGTGAGTAACATTTTTGTTTACATTATCGTTAGTATTTTTCAAGTGAAAAATGAATATCGAAAGCTGGTACGACAAACAAACGTTTCAATTTTACACAAAGAATAATTAATTTTTCCGGAACGGTGACAGGTCCATTGAAACATCCTACTGTGTAAACCACACACAGTTAAACTGTTGAACAATTAATTTTCTATAAAAATAAGTTTAATTTCCGGTCGCTACCTGCATGATGCCCAATTAGATTTTAGAAGTTATGAAAACAATTAGATAAAGCTGTTGGGAAGCATACACCGGACTATGTCTTTTCCCAAAACAAAAACACAGTCTGTACAACTGTTCAAAAGGTAGTTTCCTCCCACTAGTCACACCTTTCAAAAATAAAAGAATGTTGTGTAATACTTAAAACTCATTTCTTACATCTTTCTTAATGAATGTCCGATATCCAGTCTTGCTATACAAATTTTAAGTTTATTAATCATTTTGGATATGTCGTATGGCCGACCCCCACAATACCAGAATATGAATAGAAGGAAGAGCAAATATTTTACTTGTTAGGTCATGGACGTTAATTATCGATGACCTCTTAGCCTTCTTACCTTATTAATGTTTCACAAGTCGCCATGAAACGAAATCAACTACTAAAAACTTGCTATGTGGTGCGAAAGTCAACACTGTGTAAAAATTCCGAGGCACTCGTCTAACATCTCATAATTCAAATGTCCCTCTTCGACACCAACTTCACGAAAGTCATTTGTCAAGGCAAATTGTCAAAATTGCAGCCAACTTCAAGTTGGATAGAAATTATATGCATATCACATGGACGACGTAATGCTCGTTACCGTTAGAATCCATAGCAGTTCAAAAGTGATGTGATGTTTTTTTTTGATCCGAAATGTGTAAGTCCAATTTAACAAAAGAAAGACAAAGAGATATTTTCCACTTCACACCACCTGCACATATTTGAGGGTTGCGATATTAATGGACTGTCACTTAGATGTTCCAAGGTCACTTTGTTACGTGTCCGAAGTATATTTTTCTGTGTAAAGATCGAATAAAGTTTGTGAGAAAGTATCGCATTTTTAGTTAGACATAACTTCACGGAAATAATTGAAATTACTCAGCAAAAAATGGTAAAAATTGTAACTATTTCTTAAATCATAATCGAAATTTACAGCTGTCGTAGATGATTCTCAAGCTGCATACCAGGATGCCTTCGAAATTAGCAAGGGCAAAATGCAGCCAACACACCCCATCAGATTGGGACTTGCACTTAATTTTTCAGTCTTCTATTACGAGATTTTAAATTCACCAGACAAAGCATGTCAACTGGCGAAACAGGTGAAATATATAAATACATCGCAATATTTTGCGTCGTGAGAAACACATAAAAATTCAATTGGCTGCTGAGGAGTATCTGGCGTTCAATTTTTTTTTCTTCTTCTTTTGTTTATTTTTTATTTAAAAAGAAAATTCATCGGTCGGCGAGACATTCTTTAACTTGATTTTAGTTTAAGGAATCAAATTCTATTTTCGTTGAAATTTATTTTTTTGTGTTTTTTTTATCGTAGCGGTTATTGAGGATTCACAAAAAGCGTATCAGGAAGCGTTTGATATTTCCAAATCAAAAATGCAACCCACTCATCCGATTCGTTTGGGTCTTGCGCTCAACTTTTCGGTGTTCTATTACGAGATAATTAACTCACCGGCAAGGGCTTGTCATTTGGCTAAACAGGTTAACGAGAAATTCAAAACGAGAATCTTGAGTTATTTTTTGTTTTGTTTTAGTTTATTGCACTCCTAAATATTATAATCATTCATAACCCAATAGATTAATCATTTTCTATCGTAATTTTGTTTAACACAATTTATTCATTGAATTGTCAAAGCTTGCGTAGAAATCCTAGTTCCCTCGATTTCTCGGATGTCAGCCAGAGATTGGCAATCATCCGTCTATCATTTTTGATGATCCATTTTTTTATCAAAATAACTCAAAGCTTTCAGTTACTTTTTTTGTTGAACGGAATGTTGTTGGTATGTTAGCGTTAGTAGTGATGCCGAATTAACCAGATGGAAATTTAAAAATGCAGCAATTTTTATGTGTTTTACCGATTTTGTAGTCTTACTAATTCCGTTTTCTACAGGCCTAGGGAGAGAAAACACACTTTTCTCCCTCGCTGTTGAGTAAAAGTGATTTTCAAACCCTTGGTATGTAAAGTTCAAACGCAACTTGGAAAAAAGATTTTTTTTAGACTCGTGTAATTGTATATCTCGATCTACAGTTCGGGATAGAAACTTTACACTCGTGGACTAAAAATTTGCTCCCTTGTTGCAAAGTTTCTTTTGAACAAAGTTTTCATTTGTGACGCTTACCTTACTACAAATGACGATTTTGTTCAAATGCGAAAAGTATTTTAAGGATTTTAAAATTGCTAAACATCGTGAATTTTCGCCATCGCAGTTTTTCTTTTGGAATTTTTCACATTTGGTGAGGAAGTGGAGATGAGAGGGTCGCCCGAAACTATGAAAAATCCGACCCGAACCCGAACCCGAATTGTTTTTATCGGGGTCACGGGTAGAGGTGAGCGGGTTGCCCGAAATTCGAAAAAAAAGCCCGCCCGAACCCGACGCGACCCGAACCCCAACTACTTTTCACGGGTTTGGGTTTCGGGCTTTCGGGTCTAGAAAATTCCGGTTGGTCGGGTTTCGGGTTTTAAAATTCCCGGTCGGGCGGCTTTCGGGTGTACTTTTTATCGAGTTTACGATTCGGGTTCGATAATAATGCTACAAAATTTTTTTTTGAAAATGATGCACCCTAGAATATTCAAATCACATCGACTACAAAACAATGATGTATTAGAGGTGAGCGGGTTGCCCTAAATTCGAAAAAAAAGCCCGCCCGAACCCGACCCGACCCGAACCCGACCAGAACCCGTACTGCTTTTCACGGGTTTGGGTTTCGGGCTTTCGGGTTTAGAAAATCTCGGTCAGTCGGGCTTCGGGTTTTAATTTCGGTTCGGGTCGGGTCGGGCCGAGCCGCCAGCGTTTTCCGGGCGGTCGGGCTTCGGGTTTTAATTTCGGATCGGGTTCGGTCCGGGCCGGGCTTCCAAAAAAGGTCAGCCCGCACACCTCTAGTCACGGGATTCGAAAATTTTAATCGGGTCGGGTTCGGTCCGGGTCGGGTTTCGAAACAGTTCGGGTGGTGGGTTTCGGGTTTCGAAAACAATTCTCCATGAAAGTGAATTTTTTTGTTAAGTCCGACATCGCTCAAGAGTCACGAAAACCTTGAGGCAGATGTTTCTACTCGAACTCACTTTTCAATGGACGTTGCAGCGAATAAAATTTTGAAAATCTGTGAAGTTTAGCTTGACTGTCACTTTGACATCTCTTTGTTTGACCCTGTTCTTGTGAGCACTGTCATGTGCAAATTTTGAATTATTCACTGTGGCTACGAGGTGTCACTTATTCATTCATAATTCATTATTGCCGAACTCGATTCGGCCATGCAATGCAAATTGTCGATGTTCCCGAATCCTAAACAAGTTGAAAATTAAAAAATGTTGAAAGAAAATCCATATTTCAGATCAGCGTTACGTGGGTCAGTAGGTAGCGTGTGTTAGTAATCAATAATTTCTAAAACTTTTGAGATTTGTCTAGAGCTTTCTATAAGTTTCTAAAATTTTCCAGTACTTTTTGCAAATTCAGGTCAAAATGTAGAAACTTTGTACTTCTGCGCAGGATTTTGCGGTGTTAAAAACTACAGCGGTTGGACATGGCAAATTCGGTTAGATGATTCTAGACCCAGTTTTTTGCATGCCTAGGAACCGAATGACGCCGGTGATTGACTTCACAAGGCGGTTCGAAACGGTACTTCCAAGCAGAGAGGAGTGGCTGGACAGATGGCCGGCCTATCTGAGTGGAAGGGCAAAAGTTAGATTTACAGACGGATCGAAGGCAGTCGAAGGGGCAGGGGCTGGAACATACGATCCGAATGCTGTGCAGGGTAATTGGTTCCACTTAGGTGAAACTACCAGTGTTCTCCAGGCAGAAACTTTCGCGCTACTTACGGGAGCTAGAGAGGCACTGCCAACAGGGACGCAGGGAGAGGACGTCCTCATCCTTCCGAATAGTAAGGAAGTGATCAGGGCACTCGTATCGCCCGTGGTGACCTCTTGGCTGATCATAGAGTGCAAGGAGTATCTGAACGATGTGGGTTCGAGCAATCGGATCACGCTGGTTTGGGAACCTGGGCACTCTGGTGTGGAGGGGAACGAAAGGGCGGATGAACTTGCAAGAATGGGGTCCACGACTATATCAATGGGAGCCGAACCCTACCTGCCAATACCCTAGTCGTTGTGTGCGCAAGCGCTAAATAACTGGGTGCGGCGAGGACACGTGGAGATGGAGCGATGTGAGGGATATGAGGTGCTCACACGAAGCGCTTCTTCCCGAGGCTTGACAAGAAATGGGCTAATGATTTGCTAGTGATGGACCGGTGTCGCATCAGGAGGGTTGTGGGAGCGATCACTGGACATTGCGGATTGAATCGGCACATGTAAGTTGAGGCTTTCGGGAACCACCGAATGCTCTTGTGGATTGGGGGAGGAAACGGGTATACACTTAATTTGTGAATGCCCCAAGTACCTTTAGCTGAGGCGTAAGATCTTCGGGGAATATTTCGTGGGACCATCCCAAATCGCTAATCTGGAACCTGCCACACTTGACAGATTTTCGGTAGCGACAGGAAGGCTCGCGTGAAGATTTAAATGATGACCGGGAAGGAAACAAAGGATAAAACTGATAAATCTAAAATTCTATTCATTTTGACCTGAATGTACGTTTCTTAAACTTTCCAGAGTTTTACTCTCGATACCTGACTCAGAACCTGCCCGCAAGCGTATGATGCAATTTTCGTCAGTTGATTTTATCAACTCTTGCGTGGTAGATCTTGGAGTGGTGTAAACTGGAAAAAATGTCAAGGAAATTCTAGAAATTTCTGGAAAGTTCTAACAAGTTGTAGAAAGTTATGGAATGTTCTCGAAAGTTCTAAATAGTATCAGAACGTTCTTGAGAGTTCCATAAAGTTCTAGAAGGTTTTCGAAAGTTCTCGAAAGTTATAGACAGTTCTGGAAAGCTTTGGGAATTTGTGGAAGGTTCTAGAAGGCTCTAGAATGTTCTCGAAGCTTCTAGAAACATTGGGATGTTATTAAATTTAAACAGCAATTACCAAAAACAAATTCAATTTTTACCTGAAATAAAGTCAATTCTACCGAAAACTATGTCTTCTTTTACCAAAAAGAATAAACATAAATGAAAGGAAGAGTCACTGATAGAATTTCTTCGTGGCATTTTGTAAAAGGAAAAATTACCCAGAGTCAGGGATAGAATTTCTTCGTGGCATTTTGTAAAAGGAAAAATTACCCAGAGTCAGTGATAGAATTTCTTCGTGGCATTCCGTAAAAGGAAAAATTACCCAGAGTCAGGGATATAATTTCTTCGTGGCATTTTGTAAAAGGAAAAATTACCCAGAGTCAGGGATAGAATTTCTTCGTGGCATTTTGTAAAAGGAAAAATTACCCAGAGTCAGTGATAGAATTTCTTCGTGGCATTCCGTAAAAGGAAAAATTACCCACAGTCACTGATAGAATTTCTTCGTGGCATTTTGTAAAAGTTAGGGATAGAATTTTTTAGTGGTATTTTGTAAAAGGTAAATTACCTAGAGTCAGGGATAGAGTTTCTCCGTAACAATTTGTAAAGGGAAAAGTTGCCTATAGCTATATGCGAGAAAAGTAACTTTTGTGTCAGTAAAAGTTTTTTTTCGTGCTAAATATTAATTAAATTTTCAGTAGAAACGAATATTATTCTGGAATTATTGAATTCCCTTTCTGTTAATTTTTTTTGGTGAAAGTAGACTTACTTTTAGGTAGAATTGATTTTATATTCGGCAAAAAATGAATTTGTTTTTGGTAATTGCTGTTTAAATTTTCGGGAATCTTGAATTATTTTTCGGTAATTTGATTATTTTTTAGGTAATTTTGAATATTTTTGTGTGCATTAATATTATCCCTAGAAACATTTGGGAAGTTCTAGAAAGTTGTAGAAATTTCTAAAAGGTTCTGCAAAGGGGTCGTGCATATATGACGTCACACATGCTATAAAATTCAAAAAGCCCATAGCTGCAAACTGATCAGAGTTTTTGCTTATAGTACTACGGATACCCCCCCAAGCCCTTCCCCTATTTGGGGGTGGTAGCCAGAGTTCTAAAAACAAATTTGTCTGTCCTGACTGAGTTATTAACTTATTATGGATACTAATTTTTTATAGCAAGTGTGACGTCATATGTGCCCGATACCAAAGTTCAAGAAACTTCTGCAAATAAATTTTGAGAAATTTCGAGAACTTTTTAGAATTTTCTGCAAATTTGAAGGACTTTCCAGAACTTCCACAACTTCGTGAGGCTTTCGGTATTTGCTCAATGCATACGAGTTTTAGAGTCTTAGAGCTTTCAAATGGCACAAGTTTGAGCTCTTTGGGAGGTCTAGGAGGCGTGATTTGCGTGATAAGAACAGACCCATATGTCTGCCGTGCAAATCGCAAAAACCTTGAGATGAAAGAGAGAAAAGATTTCGTATGTAAAAATCCATACAAAATCTTTTCTCTCTTTCATCGCAACGTTTTTATGATTTACACGGCAGATATGGGTTGCGCTAAAAACGATATAGATCTATAAAATGCAGACAAAATTCCAAAACACCAAAAAATCGGTGTAAATTCGATGTAAATTTTTATAGTAAGTGACACCTCGTGCTCTGGCTATAACTGCCTTGTTAAGCTTTCATCTTTTTTTAATTCAACGAGAACAATGGGAAATTTCGCTGGAATACAAAAGATGCTTAAATCTCTCGAAAGTTTTTCACCCCAGCCGCCATATGTCATGTCAGTTAACAACCATCAAAAAGTCGTTACTGTCATCACACAGGTGACTTTACACATCTGTCAGTTTTACAACTGCCATTTTTGGAACCTATCACTTCGGCAGTTTTCTTAACCGAGTGTTGACGTTCGGAAAAACAAATTTTTTTGCAGATTTCTCTTTTTTATCTTAAAAAATTGAAAACAATTTGATAAAAATTGTAAAATATTTTCTCAAAACGAGAAACCCATAAACTCAGAAAATATTATCTCAAAACTAGAAGCCCATAATCTCTCGAGTGGAAATTCGAATTTATACCAACGCCACGGTAAACGCAAAAGCCCCATATATTCAATACTTCGTACGGGTCTAAAACTGGATATCGCAAGTGGGAGTGTCTTCAAATAGATGACCTTTCTCACGTCGCATAAAAACGAATTGCAGATTTTCTATTGACTGCGAAGACCTTTGATTGATTCAAAGACCATCACATGTTTAGAGTTTTAAAAGAAAAATTTTTCTTTAAATGTTAAAGCGACAATAACAATAAATGAATTTCCTAGGCATTCGATGACGCGATAGCCGAATTGGACACCTTAAATGAAGACTCCTACAAAGATTCAACCCTAATCATGCAACTGCTGAGGGACAATCTGACATTATGGACATCAGACACACAAGGCGATGGTGATGAACCTCAGGAACCTGGAGATGCAATTAACTAAACTAAAATTAATTGAAAAAAAAAAACAAAGATAAAAAGCAAAAGAGAAAATACACATACACACTCACACACAAAACAACACATATTGTTCCCATTATCGTAGTATGAGAAAAACGCGCTATGTGTTTATTTTTTTCATAAATAAAAACTTTTCCTAGAGATATTTCACTGTAATTTTAGCTGTGTATCGATGCATGTCAAATACATCGCGGGAATTATGCGAACTAAATTGAATAATCTTTGCGGAAAGTTTTTAGAAAATCCGAGTTTTTCTTAGACTATAATTACAATAAAAAACAAATGGAAAGAAAGAAAAAAGAAACAACAAAATTGAATGAAAATTCTATTTAGTATACCAAACCACCCTTTGTAACCTTACGATTTCTACTAAATTTAATTCTTAAAAAGAAAAGAAAAAAAAACAACATTTTCGTAGCGTTTTTTTTTTTAATTATTTTCATTTTTCATTCTATCATTTTTTTTGTTATGTGTAATTCTCATATTGAAAATAAAATCGTTTTTTAAAGTCATGTTTTTATTTGCTTAATTGCAAAATTGTTGACATTTTTTTTATTTTATTGCCAACTTTTTTTCCTACATCTTCCACTTTCCGTTCCATGTTATTTATGTCTCTCTTTCTCTCTTCGTTTATCTCTTTCCGTTGAGTTTTGCAAGCATTCAAGCGTTTTTTTTCCGAAGATGAAACGATGTTGATGATTAAAATGAATAAGTTTTGACGGGAGAAGAGCAGCAGTTAAAATGAAATAATTATTTCAATTCCCCTATCGTAAAAAATATTAAAAAAAAAGATAAAAAAATATAAGATACATTGTGCAGCAAATCTACAAGTATTAAAAAAATTTGTACATCAAATATTATATTAATATAAAGACACACTTTTTTTTCATAATTGTAATGTTGTATTTTGAAAGAGAAAAAAAAATTGAATAATTGAAGAATCAAAAAAAAAAAAAAAAAGAAAAACTGTTCTTTGTACCCAACAAAAAAAAAACAAAATGAAAATTTCTTTAACAAGGAAATAAATTTATCCTTTTTCAGCTTCACAAAAAGAAACCAATTCTGTATTAATTGTATTCGAATGAAAATTTCTGTATTTCCTGTAATTCTCCGAATTTTTGTTCTCCGAATCGGGGGGTTCAGCGTGAAAATAGTAAGAGTTTACATAACTTAGATCTGAAGTGGCAAATAAATCATAAATTCTCTGTGGATGAGTGGATCCTTTATTCAAACTGAGATTAGGAAAGTAAAGCAAAAGCAAAAGTTTACATTACATATTACATTAAAATGCTATGTTATTTAGACCAAATGACTGGTATTAGTCAAACAACTATGGATAGCTCTCGGATAATTATAACCTTTCATCTTTCATATATATTCTACATTCGTTGAAGCAATTTTTAGTTCTTTTTACGATTTACAAATTTTTTCATTAATTCCAACAGTTTTTTGCATGAAAAAAAAAATAGTTTTATTCTGCAAAGTACTCATCATAGCCAAGATAAGTTGTTGAAAGCGCTGAACTTGTCAAATACAAACCAAACAATTAAAATAAATTTAAAAATTAATTGTCGGATTATTGTTTCTATTTTTTGTATTTCTTGCTGTTTCCAATATTGGTTGTAATAAACAATATAACAATTAAAACAACTTTTAATTACGGTAAATGGAGACATAATTCGAAACCTTTGAGGACCGTTTATCAAATGACAAAAACCGAGCACAAGAACGACTACAATAAAACCATTGTTACTAATTATAAACGTCTAAAGTTTGTCTGTTTATGTGTCTATTTATTTATTTGTCTGTCGGTCACAATCCCGTTATTTTTGCGTTTATTCCGCATAAACAGAGCCGGATTAACGTTTTCAGCGCCCTGGAGGAAAATTCCACGCACATTTTAACAGGCTGATATACTGATGTAAAGCTGATATAAGTGACGTTTCTCCATACATCTAGTACGTTTCATCACCTTATATCAGCATTTATGTCACTATATCAGCCTGTTAAAATGTGCGTGGAATTTTCCTCCTGGGCTATGAAGTTTACAGCGCCCTGGGCAATGAAGTTCACAGCGCCCAAATAGTACATTTCGTCACGAGTGATGAAAAGAAGAATTTTTCGGTACTACTCGTAAGCTTGTCCTAACGAGGCGAAGCCGAGTAGGAAAAGCTTACGACGTGTACCAAAAATTTAGCTTTCATCACGAGTCACGAAAAAATTGAACTTTTCAATGGTACATATATGTGCAATTGTTTTTCCCCAGTCTGATATTTCTCTTTGTTTTTTCTTTTGTCAAATGACAGACTGAGGAAAAATAATTGCACAAAGCTTTAGTTTGCGTGTCGAAATCCGTCGAATTTCAGTCTTTAAGCGTATAAAAAAATTCACGAAAATCTTTGTACTTTATTAACAAAATCAAATGAAACATTTTCTACGTTTTAATTCGATAAATTTGTTGATTACTTCGTTATCATCAATTTTTTCGAGAACATCATTTTCAATGAATAGAATACTCAAGTCATTCAGCTTGTCAGCTCCCATTGTGGACCTCAGTGAATTTTTCACTCGTTTCAACGAGGAGAAGGTCCGTTCCCCAGTAGTATTAGCCACAGCAATGCATTCAAATATTCTCAATGCCACGTCAATGTTGGGAAAAGTTGATTGTAAATTATGTTGCTTTAAATATTGTAGCATTCTAGACGGTTTAGACTTTAATTTTGAACTTCGCTCAGATTTGTTATCTGACTGTTCTATTTCTTCCTCTTGCTGTCTATCTTTTTCGATTGCAGCATTTATATCAGTCATAAGATGTTTGAAATGAATGCATTCATTTACAAAATCTTTGTCCAAATCTCCTTTGTAACGATTTTTCAAATTTAACGCACCGCGACTAATTTCTAGATTGGATATTTCTTCCAATTTGAACAGGAAACTAAACGGTGTCAAAACAGTTTCGTATGCACTAATTTGTAATGCCAGATCAGACGTCATGTGATCCGTCAAAGTGATCCGTAAAATATGTCGACTCGAAATTTTTCCGAATCGCTATGTACCACTTCGCTACTTTCTCCAATATCATAGCGAGTGTTACGTTTTCTTCTTCGTTTACCAAATCAATTGTAACTCAATTCAGGATTGTTCCCCTCCCAATCCGGGCAACTCAATATTAATAAAAAATAAAAAATAGAAAATATATTAGAGGTTTAATTTAACCACTCTGGATCACTCGTCAATTGTGACATAAATTTTAATTGTTTAAGAAAACAATAAACGATTATAATTATTATCAAGTTTTGTGAAAATGTAATAGAACAGTAATGCGACTGAACTAAAATTAAACATTTAGGCGGTAATTTTGACTTGTATTATTTCTGTTGGCGCTTTTTATGTTATGTTATGTTCGATTTTCTCAGCGCCCATCATTCTTCCAGTGCCTGGGCTGAGCCCACTTAGCCCATGGGATAATCCGGCTCTGCGCATGAAAATGAAAAAAAAATGAGGAGCAAAAAAATACTTTTTCATATTATGTCGGGGATGGTCCAAAACGTCGAGAAAACATGTTCCGAAGTGAGATATTGTTCTGAAATAAGAGAGTTATGGGTAAAAAAAAGGGGTCGTTGGGACGTTCTGTTGGATCTACCAAGACGATAAGTGACAGCTGTGTAGTTACCAGTCTTTGGTGCTGTCTGTTTTTTTATAAAAAATTTTTATTTTATTTTTATTTTTATTTATTTCGGCCAACGGCTATCGCTTACTGGCTATTACATTTACAATGAACACATTTAAAAATAGTAAAAAGAAAAATTTTATCAAAACCGAAGATGGACTGACGACCCGGTCGACCCGTCGAAGTCGACAGCCATCTTTTGCATCTTGTCCAATTAATCAGAGAGTAGCTGAAACTGAAAACTGAAGAGCCCGTCGCGTCGATCCATGAGGCACCAACGTCTCGTGTATCAATGGTCCACCTGAAACAAAAGGGATTAGCGGAAACTAGTCGCCTTGACTAGTTATTTTTGCACAAGTCGACGTTACTTAGAGTTACATTTGAGTTTCATTTGAGAGTCGTGAGACCCAATTGACTAATCAGCTGTTGATTAGATTGAGAACCAGAGGTTTAGTTTATGAAATTCTGATCTTACCGTTCAGTTTATATGTGATTCTCAATTTCCTAATAGTCGCCTTAAACGTTTCACGTTGTATGTTCTGAAACCGCAGTAATGAAAAGCGATTAAATGCCATGCACATTAGGGTGGTCCAAAAATGTATGGGATAATTAACTTGTCGAAAAGTTCGGGGCCCCACCCCTGAAAAGTTTCTAAATGTGTCCCTGATAAAAAGTGTATATGGAGCCATCTGAATCCAAAGCCGTCCTGAGGGTTCCCCGAAGCAAAATAGTTCAAAAAGCGTGGAAACCGTGTAAAACGTGGGTTTTAGGAAAAGTGCATGAAACTTGTCAAAGATGAGGAGCGGTGTTAGGGCAACTTTGGTTTATTCCGTTCAAAATAGTCCCGAGAAAATACTTTTTCATGTGGTGGGCGCATCCGAAGTGTTTCGATGTCAAGAGAGTCCGTCAAGTGGCTTTCTTAGTTCACAACTTCTTTGCTCTAGGCCTCGGTGAGTTTCACAGTTTTTGGAAAACGGTCTTCTATGAAATTTTGAGTCTAGATAGGACTTCAAAATAACGCTTAAACAGTTTGTCTTGGAAGCATAAAATTCATTAAGTCTGAACAAAAATTTATTTTTCGAGAACCTCCGTGAAATTTCATGAACTTCCATGAGCCTGCCTAAGTGGCCGTCCATGTGTTTCGTCATTATTTGGCTATTTTAGGAAGGACTGAGACTATAAGAGTAGAAAAATGCCGAAAGTCACTTTGAATGACAGATAAATGCTTGCTGGTGATGCCTAACACGTAGGCATGTCACTCTACATCCAAAGTAAGAAAAGTGGCGTCAATGTGTAATCGTAATAGCCGGAGTTTCCAAAGACAGACGATGCAACGTTCGAAGAAGATAAAGCCATAAAATGGTAAGACAATAGCAGGTTTGTGGTAGCGACGCTAATATGATTTTGTAAATGAATTTATTGTAAAAGTATAAATACACACGGAGAGACTCAGACTCAACAGCTCGAGCGTAAGCTTCCCCCTCTTCTAAACCAACATTTTTTAAGAGTCACTCACCACTCATGGACACCCACCATCGTATGAACAGCACTTGTTGGTGTCCTCGGATAACAACCTTGAACCCTTTTAAGTTCCCTTCTGGGCTTGCTGGACTCAGAGCTGCGTGCATTTATATGCCACTACAGGTTCCTGTGGCACTAACAACAACTGCATCCACTTGGACCGACAGTCGGGCTCGGTAACGGAAATTTACAGCGACGCTAACGCTAACGCCGAAATTGAAAAATATTAGCGTTACTGGTCACAACCAGCGAGCATTAGCAATAGATCTTGGACAATAGATAAAAGTGGATTGGCGGTGTATTGGTAATAAGACAGACTCGCGAACAATCGATGAACTCCATTAACACCAAAAATATCCTGTATTTGTATATAATTTAAATTCTTTTAAACGACGTCCTCAAACACATGTAATAGTATATTACAATATGGTTTGGACATTTTTATTTTGGCGAGTGGGGAGTATGCATCCCAAGCCGAAGACGCGGGATGCAACCACACGAGTCAAAATAAACATTTCCAAACCATATTGGAAGATATTTTACTTGCTAAGCCCCGCGAAAATGAAAATTACCGCAACTGTCATCAGGCAATGACTCATTTTCGCGGGGTGCTGCAAGTAAAAATATTTTCAGGATGTTTCGGTCAAGCGAGGAAAAAATTGTCACCAGAATGGGCTGTTTTTCGATTCTAATTCTCCCACGCTTGACCGAAATATCCTGAAAATATTTTTTTTTGAAAAGTCACTTACAATGCCTTGGTCGAAAAACTTGGTGAAAAATTGGATTTTTGGCTCCATTTTGAGTTGAATGTAATTTTGACTACTTTCAGCGGTGGGCTACTGTGATTCCTCTTTTTCAAATAGTCCGCAATTTTGAGCCGATTTTTTCGAGTAGGGTGTGGTTAGAAAGGTATTTGAATTATTTCTTTTTCGCATTTGCGACGCAAGTTTTTAAAAACACAACGTAACTATGCACTAATTTGTTTGCGTATTGCAGCTGAATGCGTCACCCTCCTCTGATTTGAGAGCTTTTGTAACCGGAAGCTAATATTTTTGCGTGAGAAGCTTAATGCGTCACTATTTCTGATTTCAGAACTTTTCTAAGCAGACATAGGGACGAAATCGACCACTTAAAAATGTTCAACAGAAACTTTTTTCCATGGAAAAATGGAAACTTCAAGAATTCGTATCTAAAATTCGGTCTAAAATTTAGCGTATGATGCGGGAAAAATATTTTCCGGGGGATGCGCCGCGAAGGGGGGAAACAAATAGTTGCTTTATGAATCTGCTACCGTTGGAACGGCCTCTGTTGGCTGATCTAGGCAAAGATGAGAGTTATGTTGTATGAAGGAGTTACAGATACAACTCACATCTAACTTTTCTCAATACAATACAACTCTCATCTTTGCCTAGTTTAGCCAACAGATACCGTTCCAACGGTAACGGACTGTGAAATTGCCCGTATGTTCCTTTGTCTACGATAAAATTTCTTGTGTTCTTGTGAATTTTTTTGCATGTAAGACCTGCGTCACGGCCCCTTACGACCATGGGACCACGATCTACCTTCTACAACATGAGCGGACGTTATTGGACTGGATGAAAATGGCGGGTCACCGTTCATACAATTGACTGGCATTCCTAGTTGAACTGCTGTTGGATTTGGAAATTTGCGCGCCCCAAATATGAATATCACAACAAAAACCTGTTTAAAGGTAGAGTGTGACGCAGTCCATAAGTCCGCTTCCAAAATTAATGATATCGCTTGAGGTGACGCTATCGCAGATAATACGCAGAAATTTGTTTGAATGGAACCTTGTGTTAAAAGTTTTGATTTCCTGAAAAAATTAGAGCGCTTTCTTTGAAACAAAATTACGTTTTGTTAAAAAAAATTGAGTCACAAAAGCCGGACCCAACGACGAAATAATTTTTCTGTGCTTCCAGTTTTTGCGCTGCAAAAATTTGACTTTTGTTTCTTATTGCGTAGATTTTTTAGAGTAAATTTAAATTTTTGCTTTCTATTCATCAAAAAAATTCTCCTCACCAATCTCTATAACTTTCCCGAAGAAACCAACTCTCTAGCTATCGTCACTTCGGAGCTAAAATTCGAAAACTCCGAGCATTACCACTTTGAACACTTTTCCACATGCCACGGCTTTTCCAGAATTTTCCCGGAAAAGCGGCATATGAAATTTTTCATTTGGGGCCGAGACTGACGTACCCTGAAAATTTTAAGGAAATCGCTCGAGCGGTTCTCGAGGAAAAAAAAAGTAGATAGATACATAGAGACATAGATCGTTGACACACCACACAGGAATAAAATTGTTATTAATTACAAAGGTAATTTGACCACTTTTCCATAGGAATTGGTCATCTTTGATTGGCGATATCTCAGCCAATTTTCAACCGATTTTGATGACTGAGGGCTTGTTGGAAAGCTGCTGCGACGTAGTTTTTTTAAAATGATTTGGAGGGGAAGGGGGCGAGGGGAAAAAACTCAAAACTTCGCCTATACATCGTGTCTTGTCCCAAAGGTTTCAAATTACAATTTAATGAATGTTCCGAAAGTTTCTACAGCGAATAACAACTTGTGATCTTTCATGATTTCATCATATAAATTCTCCTTTTTCGTGCAGCAGTTTTCGATGTCATGTGTACTTATACTTAACTATGGGCAACGGTATCGACGCATGTGGCGTCCCACACTAAACTCTTGCCATTGATCCAAGGTGTAATTGTCATTCCGTCTGGATGTTTCTTGTTCTTACGAATAAGGCCTAGAGGTTCCAAAATGGAAGGAAAACCTGCTTTTGATATCAAGTCTTTAAGATGGTGTGACGCAAAAAGTTCCTTTCTTTTTTATACAAGAAAGTCCATGTGTTCCCAAATTATCGACAGGGTATCCACATATGCATGTATATCGATTGCATATCTCCGCTCCAAGACGTATACCCGCTGCAATTCTCAAAGTGTCCAAATCCATTAACGTACGAGGGCCTATTATGAAATTTTTTCATTTTTGGTGAATTTCGTGAATTATTGAGAATTTAATTTATCATAATGATGGAACAGGTCAGGTTAACCTGTAACCTAACCTGAAAAACCTGAAACCTGAGTCGACCTGAAACTGATTTTGGTAAGCTGTGACCTTACCTGATCTGACCTGAACCTGTTTTGACCTGACCTGATCGACCCGGCAAAATAAAGTTTTCATATAAATGTCGAGTATCTATGAATTTACTTTGCCGTAATGTCAAGTTTTTCTTATCTCCACCTCCATCAACATTATGTACTCATGTACACAGTCTACACTCAGCAATAGTGTAGCAATATCGTCGAATGAGAACAAAGAATAACATTAATTCTATAGTAAGTATAGGAGTGGCTCAACTGACTCAAAAAAAAAGACCCTGTCGAATAGGACTAAAATTTCGGCCCACAATGTCTCGAGTTCTAGACCTGGGGAGACGTTGACTAATATCAGGCTAACTGGGGTGTCTTCTTTATACTTAACATACTGAAAATAACTCAAAACCACCTTATGGAACCTATGAATCCCATAATGCTTCGCTGGTGCCTTAAATCTGTAGGATGGCAAATCAGCCTCACACTGAAATTGCTGTTCTATGAACTACATGCGTTAAAGTTAATTCTGTCAAACTTTTAGATTGAGGCGACTTTGCCATCCCAATCTAAACGTTATCCGATAGGGGCTTTTTTCGGTTGAA
Organism: Pseudolycoriella hygida; assembly: GCA_029228625.1. Classification (NCBI taxonomy): domain Eukaryota; kingdom Metazoa; phylum Arthropoda; class Insecta; order Diptera; family Sciaridae; genus Pseudolycoriella; species Pseudolycoriella hygida. The sequence goes on along the minus strand of CM055404.1, from coordinate 52,861,538 downwards.
GTTAGGGTCGAAAAAAGTTAACCTCAATCTGACCATAAAAAATTGGCACAACATAAAATTTTTGGGTAAGGTTAGGTTGAATTTTGCTACGACAACAAATTCGTCAGATCAACCTGGAACCCAATATGAGTAGCCATGAGTAGCCGTTCAGGTATCAGGTGGGAACCAGAACCAGGGCCGTATCTAGAGAAAGGAAAGGGAGGCTGCGCCCTTCTTAAATTTTCTCCGCCCACTGAAATTTGTTCTTGAATACTGTTGATCCTTCGACTACCTCTAAATCTCAGCAAGATTATATTATATTTAACGAAATATTTATGAAAAACCAGAAACTATAATATATGGCGAGTAACACGAGTTTGGCCAACTCTATGGACCCAACAGCCCTAGTTCAGACAATAGATCTTCATCAACTTTTTTTAGTTACTTTTTTGAGATCCATATCGTCCATTCAAAAACTTGAAAAGCAATTCCCGTTCGTAACTCCCAAAGTTTTAGCGACCGTCAAAAAACAAGGTTTTGACAACTTATTCGATCGTAACTTCGAAAGTTCTTAACCAATTTTGCCCATCTTCAATTTCAACATTCCTTTTAAAACTACCTTTCAGGTAGACACGATTAAAGTGGAGAGGAGCGGGGTATATCATCCGGGCCCGTACATGAAAAGGTGGCCCGAGCGGCCGCTTTAGGGGCCCATTCTTTGGTTGAAGAAAAGAAAAACGGACCGAGACTTTCAAAATTTTCACCTGAAAACACCTAGAAAAAACTAGTTAATAGCCTAAAATATTTCGCAAACGGCTTTAGAAAAATATGAAATGAAGTATCGAAATTCTTACTTATAATAAGGGCTCCCCTACAAAATCCAGAGGCGTCTAAATCCGGATAAAAAATCCGGAGGCTACAAAATCCGGAGGCGTCAAAATCCGGAGACGTCAAAATCCGTAGGCTTCAAAATCAGGAAGCGTCAAAATCCGGTGGCGTCAAAATCCAGAGGCATCAAAATCCTGATGATGTTGTTGCGTGTGGATTTTGTAGCCTCCGGATTTTTATTAATACTAAGTAAGTATATTTAGAATTTGGGGAGCTCTGCCATTTAGACCCCGCAAGGGAAATATTCCCCCTTGACCTCCTATGCGGGGCTGCCGCCCCTCGACCCCGCTTTTTTATATTTTATTCACGGCCTGCAGCACGGCGTAGCAATACATATTCATAACACAATTCGTATAAATAAACTGTAGCTGCTGTAAATAACAATACATATTTCGTCCAGATTTTGTCCAGGTTTTATCCTGATTTTTTATTTTCTTCTGGATTTCGACGCCACCGGGATTTGACGCCTCCGGATTTTGTAGCCTCCGGATTTTTCATCCGGATTTTGACGCCTCTGGATTTTGTAGCGGCACCATAATAAGTCCTACACTCAAAAACTTTACCTAAAACGAGGAAAGGCAGTTCAAAGTTTTTGCCTGCGGCGCTTTTCTCGACGCGTTGATTAAACAATTCTTCGATTTACATAAAGAACGAGAACAGGCAATTCAAAATTTTCGCCTGTTGCGCTTTGCATGAAAACATTACTTGCACAATAGACCTGTCAGAAAATGTATGGGAAAATTAAGTTGTCGAAAATTTGTAGGCTTAGCCCGGAAAACGGTGCCAAATGTACCCATGAAAAAAAGTTTCTATGGGGCTGAGGCCCAAAAAGGCGATTTAGGGAGTGCTCAAATAGAAAAACTGAAAAAAATCGTCGAAAATGGAGTAAATTTCAGATTTGTCCACTTTAGACAAATTTAATGTTCCAGATTGTGTTGGAATATCTGGGAATTCAGGACCAAATAGTAAACAAATAACGACACAGGTCTTACTGATTTGAAATATTTAATTGGAATGAATAAATATTGTACAGCACATAAGATTGACACACTAAGTAAATTTTGTATGAATGAATGCTTTGATCTAATATTTAATTAATAAATCTTTGTATTTCAACACACCTCTTCAAAGATTGATTCTTAAAAGCTTTAGTTTCACCTCTTCAACGATTACATCTTGGATGATTTCTTTTAGCGTTTATCAGCTTTACCAAGCACGGTCACTTTAAACACTGAATGCCTAATCGGTGGCTTCCCTTTATTCATTCTTTCAGATCGTCTTTCAGTATTTTCAACGAAAGTGATTTTTGTTTCATCTAAATTGTCTTCATTGATTTGATCCGTTCCATTTTCCAAATGGTCTTCATTTTCATTTACATAGTTTTTATTGTCAAGTGGCAAGGCTGGCATGAGCGCCGCTCATCGTGAGCGGCGCTCCGAGCGGCGCTCGGAGCGCGAGCGCCGCTTATTTTTCAAAATCACGAGCGGGAGTGCGAGCGCCGCTCATTTTTAGCGCTCACGCGCTCATTAATTATATTTTAATAATATTTTCTTAGATTTTTTTATTTTATACCTGTCCGGACTGACCTTTTGTTTGTACCAATTTTTCCTGCAATGTTGAGGAGTGGATTTTCTCGATTTCGAAAGAACATTTCATTGGCTGAGTGGTTGAGTAATTTGCGAATCCAACTGCAAGTTTATGTGGCACTACTTTCTCAGATTTTGTGTTCACTAAGGTTGTCTTTAATTTTCACATTTTCGCTTTTTTGGATACGCCCCCAGAACATTTCTTAGAGTGTAGAAGTACGAAAGATTGGTTGTACGAACGTCAAAGTACGTTCTCGTCAACGTATTCTACAATATATCATAAAAATTTTTGTCCTCGACCTTCCTCACGCCCGACTAGCAGCCGTAATATGAGCTGCAGGTCCCATGTTCCAATGGGGAAAAAGGTTCCTCTCAACTGCCTCTAAAACTTTCCAAGCATACCTCTAATTTCATACAATATTCGTGAATAATAATCATCTATTTCATCAATTTGGACTCCTAACACCGAACCACTCAACCGATTTCCACAAAAATCCTGAGGATGCCCTCAGGTGTGAACAACATCGACACCTGACCCCAACACTGATTGAGGTGCCTATGGCGCTGACGCGGGGGCTGTTGGTTTTTGAGTATGTGTACTGTGGCGGTATCGTACTGGGGTCACTGACCCTTACTCCTCCCAGACAGCTAGGTGGAGTAGAATCAGTAGGTATTTAGATAGGTGCCGATCCCTACACAGGATCCGAAAGATGATTTACACACCGATCGGAACTGAAGAGAGCACAACATACTTTTAGTGGTCGCGCTGATTGAGCGTAATCTCATTCCCTCGCTCATGGGGGCCTTGCGGTTAAGACTACTTCAGGCACGCACGCAAATCATCACTCTGTTATGTTACAAACGTATAATACCCGTTTGTACTTCGTACGTGTCTAAAAACAGCACTAGTGAACATTTGAATCATTGACTTTTTTGCAATTTAGTCAGTGAGCGCTAAAAATGAGCGCTGATGAGCGCCGCTCCGAGCGCGAGCGCGAGCGCCGCTCATTTTTAGAGGGTCTGAGCGGGAGCGCGAGCGCCGCTCATTTTTTTCATGAGCGCTGCCAGCCTTGTCAAGTGGTATGTTTGATGGTATGATTGTAGGGAATGAATTTCTCGACACACATCTTTTACTTTAGACGGTAGAAAATTCTTCCCTTCCATAGGAACTTCCCATTTGTATTGACAATTCAACTTGTACAAGTTTTTGTAACAACTTCCAGTTGCGACGACCTTTCCGTTATGAAAGATATAGCATATATCTTTTTCGAATACTACTTTGAGTCCTCGTATCGTAAGTTTTCGAACTGATAATAGACATGAGTCCAAATCCGGAACAAAAACTACTTCCTTCATAATAATTTTTCTTGGTTTACCAAATTCATTGAAACAAATTGTTTCGATTTCTCCGATACCTTGGGAAGTGGTTTTAATTTTTTTTTTTTTTTTATTTTTCATATAATATATTTATTCATATAAAATAGTTTACAAAAATTTGTTGAGTCAATCTACATTAGGTGCCCTACTCTTTTTTTTTTTTTTAAATTAAATTGAAATAAAATTAAAATAACAAAGGAAAGGTTTTCTTTTTTTTTTGACAGCAGAAAAGGAGGAAAGGACAGACTGAAGAATACATGGGCGCCTATAAGGTGTTTTTGTCCGGGGTTCAGTCTGGTAGGGCAAATTGGGGGGTTGGAATCGCAATCAGGAAGGAATTGATCAAATTTGTCCTAAATGTTCGTTTCGTAAGTGAAAGGCTGATGTGGGTCTCTGTAAAGTTAGCGGGGGGAATTTATCGCTTGGTTAGCGTATATAGCCCTTGCAATGGCAGTGATGCTACTGACTTGGACACCTTTTACGAACAATTGGGGGACGTGGTTAGCAAGAAGGGAAATGAATCCTTGATTTTGCTGGGGGATTTTAATGCAAGAACAGGAAACTTTAAAAACAACTCAGGTTATGGGAGTGTAGTGGGTAGATTTGGGGAAGGAACTCTGAATTCAAATGGTAAACGGTTGTTAGATTTTTGTGATTTCAATGGGTTAGCAATAACCAACTCTTTCTATAGGCACAAGTGGATCTATCGGTATACGTACGTCAATGAGGGTTTGGGTCACAAATCCATTATTGATTACATGGTTATAGAGCAGGACAGGAGACAAGTAGTCAGGGACACACGTGTTTTCAGGGGTTTCACTTTCGGTTCTGACCACTACTTTTTGGGTACCCATCTGTCGGTTGGTAAACTCTGTCAGGCTAAAAGGAAGAAGGTGGTAAGTCGCAAATTTCGTGTGGGCAAATTTAGGGAAGAGGCAGTTAGGTCTCGTTTTATGGCAAGATTCGCCGAAGGATTTGAGGGGCTTCCAGCTGACTGCGGGGACATTGAGGCTGAGTGGGCGAATTTTAAGAAATTTGTCTTGGATCTGGCTGAGGAATGTCTGGGCAGTGTCGCTAGCGGGGGTCGAAACAAAAAGACGGGTTGGTGGAACGCCGATATCAGGGGGGCTGTATTGGAGAAAAGGAAACTATACTTGGTTTGGTTACAGGACAGGACGGTGGCGAAGTGGGAGGCTTATAAGGCTTGTAGGCAACTGGTTAAGGATCTAGTCAGGGAAGCGAAGGACCGGGAGGGGAAAAAGTTTGGGGAGGATTTGGAAAGGGCAGGTCAAGGCAGGGGTAAGAAATTTTGGTCGATGATTAAGGACATTAGGCGCGGTGGCGTGAAAGAGGGATGTAGTAGTATTTTAGATAAAGACGGCGAGTTAATTACAGATAAGGGTGAAGTCTTGAAGACTTGGCGGCATTACTTTAAGGATTTATTTACATCTGTCAATCTGGTAGAAGAAAATGGGAGGGAGGCGGGTCCTAGCTTGGAGGTGGAGGAGGAAATTACACTGGATGAGGTGTCCCGGAAGGTCGGCAGATTAAGGGCAGGAAAATCCGCAGGGGTGGATGAAATTAGGACGGAATTTATTAAGTATAGCGGATCAGGTGGGATCCAATGGCTTTGTAGGATTTTCAATTTGGCCATGAGGTCTTCAACAGTACCTGCTGACTGGAGCTTCGGTGTTATTGCTCCAATTTATAAGGAGGGCAACCGTAAGGTTTGCAGTAACTACAGGGGGATATCGCTCTTGAGCAGGGTAGGTAAGGTGTACACGGGTGTACTTGTTGACCGGGTTAGGAACATAGTGGAAGGTGTACTGGATGAGTTTCAGGGTGGTTTCAGGCCTCTGAGGGGATGTCAGGATCAGATTTTCTGCCTCAGACAGACTATCGAACAGCTTTATGAAAAGAACAGGGACTTATACTTATGCTTCATCGACTTGGAGAAGGCATTCGACCGGGTACCAAGGCAGAAGCTATTCGGGATTCTTAGCGAGTACGGTATCAATGGGGGTTTACTGCGTGCCATTAAGAGTATTTACTCAGAAAGCAGGGCCGCGGTGAGAATAGATGGCGAAATTAGCGAGTCTTTCGAGGTTAAAGAGGGCGTTCGTCAGGGTTGTTGTCTTTCCCCGCTTCTGTTCATAATTTTCATGGACAAAATCATCAAGCAGGCAAACTTGCAGGGAAATGTCGAGGTGGGTGAGGTAATAATGAAAATCCTGGCCTACGCGGATGACTTGATTCTGTTGGCAGATAGTACCACGGAGTTGCAGGGTGGGATTGACTGCCTAAATGCTGCATGTGAGGAGTATGGGAGGAAGATAAGTGTAGGGAAAACTAAGGTTATGCATGTCGGCAAAGCTCGGAAGGAGATAGCTTGCAATTTAAATGGGGAGGAGCTGGAGCAGGTTTCTGAATTCAAGTACTTAGGAACCATTTTTTCAGAGGAGGGCAAGTTAGTTAGGGAATTTGAGGAAAGGAGGAAAATGGGAAACGCGGTGGCCAGTCAGTTGAGGTCGCACGTGTTCAACAAAAGGGAATTAAGTAGCGAAACAAAGTTAGCTATTCACAGGTCAATATTCCGGCCGACGATCCTGTA
>CM055404.1:52823657-52848963 GCA_029228625.1 Pseudolycoriella hygida | reverse complement strand
AAATTGTTCTATTTTTGTTATTTAATGGAACCCACAGCAATTATAGATTTTACTTAGAAACGCGTGTGGAAATTATGTTTTTTTTTTCGGTACCCAAATTCGATTTCCCGCGTTTTTCCTGGTATCCGCTAAAATCAGGCTGAATTTCCCGATTTTGGTACACTTACAAAAATACATTTTTGCATCAAATAGAATTTTGTTCTTCTGCGCAAGTTTTGGCAGTGTTAAAAAGCTGCGCAGAAGTACAAAATTCTATTTGATGCAAAAATATATTTCCGTAAGTATAACCAAATTTTCCGATTTCAAAGATAGGACGTACCTTCCTCGTTTAGTTGCGGATTAAGGTATTCAACGGAAAGGACAACCGATAGACAACTTTACCGCTTAGCGTATTACTATTTACGCGAGCGTAACGAGCGATTTTTTAAAACTTTCTTTGTAATTGTAATATTTTTCCAGTGATCTGCACAGCAGATCGCCAACCAAGTTGTCTATGCCTATACAATAATCCCAAACGAAGAGGAATAAAGTTAAATTGAAACATTTATCTGTATCATTCGCAGATTAACATCGTCGAGTTGTAGGCAAAATTAGCTGAGCTTACTTTTTGAAATTAATGAAGTAGATTATAAGCACCGCAGGCGAAGTTTTTTAGACAGGGGGCTCTTTTCATGTAAGCTCATTTATAAAATATCTGAAAGTTTGCAGCGCCGCAGGTGAAAATTTTGAAAAAAATTTTGTTCATCATTTCTGGGACCATAAAATCGCTGCTTGTGACCTAAAAAAGATTCTGGGCCCCGGGAAAATGCTCCACTTTCGCTTTCTATATTCGGTCGTCACCCGGGGCAGATAGATTTTATTAGCGAACAAATTCGGTTTTGTAGATTTTTTTTTCTCAAATTTTTAACTATTTCAACCTTTTAGCTATTTTCCCTTTTTTAGTGACTAGTCATTTTTCGATTTTTAGTCATTTCCCGATTTTTAGTCATTTCCCGATTTTTAATAATTTCCCGATTTTCAGTAATTTCCTGATTTTTTCCCGTTTTTTTAGTAATTTTCCGATTTTTAGTAATTTCGGAATTTTTAGTCACCCGATTTTTAGTTATTTCCCGTTTTTTAGTCATTTCCCGATTTTTATTCATCTCCCGATTTTTAGTAATTTCCCGATTTTTAGTAATTTCCCAATTTTCAGTCATTTCGAGTTTTTTAGTCATTTCCCGATTTTTAATAATTTCCCGATTTTTAGTAATTTCCCGATTTTTATTATTTCCCGATTTTTAGTAATTTCCCGATTTTCATTCATTTAAAGATTTTTAGTCATTTCCCGATTTTTATTTATTTCCCGATTTTTAGTCATTTCTCGTATTTAATTTTTTCGTCTAATTTCCCGGTATCCAGTTTTTCGGCTCCCAAATTTCCCGGTATCTAGGATACCGCACTTTTTCCACATGCGCTTAGAAATATTCTAAAGTCGTAAGATACCCTATAATTTGAATCTCTCAATTTGTGAAACGAGTTTTTTTTTAAATTATTGGAAACTCTCGAAAAACGAGTCTGTTCTGGCCATTAGGGTGCAATTCTGAGACATTCCCATGAAAAATTCAGGCCCGTTTCGTTGAAAACTCTACAGATATATGCTACTTGTAGTGGTTTACAAGTATAGGTTAAGCACAACAGGCTCAAAGGCGGCCTAGGTGCTGAACCTCGGTACACCCACGTAACCTATACATCAAGAAGTGACTCCAAAAATGTATGGGCTAGAAGTTCGGAATAACACTTCATCGATACAAAATTAAGCTAAGTATTCAAAAAGGTTCAAAAAAATTGTCGGTCCTTGAAAAAACGTCAAATGTAAAATGGATTATTAATAATCAGTTAAATATTATCTACAAGAGAATTGCTTTTTTAGCAATAAATTGGGAAAAGGTATTGTTAGCAGCCTCTCACAGGAACGTAACTGGGGAATGCATTTACTGCACCGTAAAAAAATTTCTTAAAGCCGTAAAATTTTCATTTTCACAGACAATTTTCTGTAAATTTACGTGAAAAATGTTTTATACTTGTCTCAGACTTCATATTATGATATTAATTGCTCATAATGTAAAATACTACAACATCATCAGTGGCGTCGACTTTGGTGGTGCTCGCAAGCACCGCTTCCAATATTAAAGTATCGTTGTTCAGAGATTCAGAGTTTTAGTACACCGAAGCAGACATATGACTGCCATCTTTCCTGCTTCTAGCTCGATGAGTTTTTTAGCGGTCATTAGTCTCGGAAACGCCAGTCTTGTATAGATTACCACAATTAAATACAGACGGACGTCGAAAATGAAATAGAAACATTATTTGACAGTCCTATCACTTCTGAAAATTGCATTCTTCGAATAATGAAATTGTCAAAAATAATCCAGCTGTCAAAAAATGTTTCTATTCAATTATCCATGATTGTGTTCTAAGACGCAACTAAAAATTTTAAATTTGTACTGTTTTTTGGTCGATTCGGTATCGAGTTTTATGGTTCTGTCAACAACAAAATGTTTGCATGACTACGTTTTGCCCCAGACACTACTTTGAAATGGTTTTTAACCAAAAATCCCATGGGCATTAAATTCGTTTTGAAACCACTGTACCAAAACAGAGGTTGGCGCTACAGACAATATTTCGTAATCAAAGAAATGTTATTTCTATATTTGAAAATTGTAAGCTGTCTATTTCTTTCGGATCGTTACTTCATTTGTCCATCTATAACTCGTAGATGTGATGGAACATTTTTATTTACAAAACCGTGTTAGCCGTAAAAAAATTCCGTAAATTTCAACCTGTAAATGTAGAACAGTTTTGCCAACAAAGACAGCAACAAAAACGTTAACGCTCAATTTGTATGGGACAAGTTTCCAAAAGTGTCACAGTGCCTTGCAAATTTAGTGTCAGTGTTTTTGTTGCTGTCTTTGTTGACAAATCTGAAGTTCTCTAATGAACCATGGCTATTTTGACAAGTTAATTTTATGAGACGTAAAACGTAATTGTAAGCAATAAACTATTCTGCGGCATACCTTCAAAACGTACCGTTTTTTTTTTATTTTCTTGTTTTTCTTGAAAAAAATTACAAAATTTTAGCCCCATTTAGCCGAAAACGAACTGACGGAGGCCGAATGTACTACCGAATAGTATTTACTATGTTATGAGCGGTCTTTACGCTGGAAATCAAAAACTATACAATTTTTAGGGTTATAAAGAGTTACATTGTGATTAGAAATTCAATTTAAGTATCCGCCATCGGTCAATTTTTGCGATTTCGGCGGCTGTACTAACTGAACTCCTCCTTTCATTTATTACTTTAATTAATTTTATAAAAAAATTGGTGCATTTTTTCGGCATGTCGTAAAACAACTTTTTGTTTAAAATAATATTTTACGTCACTTTGGTCGAAATAGCCATGGTCCATTACGGAAATTGCAATCCCTAATCGTAACTCAATAGCATAAAATTAGAGAAATGAAAAGTGGCATCTTGCCGCTACGCTCATGTCCGAGTTTCATATAGAAACGACGAAGTGTCGAATTTTTACAGACGTATTGTTTCGACTGACGACCTTTTTCGTTTCACTAACGAGATTATGTCTTATTTGACGGACTACTTCCGAAATATAACGATTTCGTTTAGCAATGTTATTATAGACGCTACTTTCGCCCGAGTGCAGGGTATTGGAGATGTCGTTTGTTCCCAGATGAAAATAGCGTCTATAATACTACTACCTCTATTTTAACTGTTTTGGTACTTGTTTCTGTCAAATATGTTAGAACCCCTAGTGGGTCCTGACTCGTGATTCCGATGAGCCATTACCATATTAAAAGTTAATAAACTTTACGTTTGCAGAAAAGAGAAAGACGAATTCTGCATGTGTCGTATTTGACCGATGGAAATGCTAACAACAAAGTTGCACAATTATGATTCTTTCACTGTAGACACATTATTAAAGTAAGCTGAATTAGCTAAAATTATTGATTATTTTCATAATTGTTTACAAACATTCGCGACTTCTTCACGCACACTGTAGCTTATAAATTAATTTGTTCGCATATTTACATGCAATAAAAAAGTTGTCCGATAATGTCCTTACATTTGGGTGGGTCAGTTCCCTTGACAGAATGCAATAAAAACTAGATTACTTCAACATTCATCCATTCCATTAATTTTCCCGGTACATTTGTGAAAAATGTTTTCAAGAGAGGGTGTCTTTCTCCTCGCGTAGTAACACACAATTCTCTCAGGTAGCCTAGCTGGTCTGGTGTCATTTTACTCTTCGCTCTGGTTTGCGCTTAAAAAAATATCACTCCGTTTTGAAACTGCGCATGCGCATAGAGCAAAATTCTCTCTTCGCGCAGTTTCAAAACGGAGTGATATTTTTTTAAGTGCACAGCCTTCGGGAATACTTCAATTAAAAAAAAAGACTTTCGTTTGGATTGGTTCGTGCTGTAACGACAGTGAAGGCCACGTGGGCGGGACCTCGAATATTAAATTGTAGTACTCGAAGCACTAGAAAACCTTACTAAATACCAAATTACGCGTTTGAAAAATTCTGGTAATTATTTCTACGACCTTCAACTTTTTAATGTTCTTTAAAAAAATAATCGTGTTTTGATTATTCATTCTATAATTCAACATTTAATGCATTGCTGCATAATGAAACATAAAAATGTTATTGCCTTATCAATCGCTGTGCTAGAATATGAAATTAGACTTGACTTTGTGGACTAATGGTATTTGTATTTTACTACGTTGACAAAAAATATTTCTCAAAATTTATTAACTAAATATTTCTCTGTTTTCAGTCGATCAATCGTACGTTATTAATCGTATAGTAGATAGATAGATAGATATGGAAAGTCTTAGGGGGCAAATTATTGAGTTTGACAGGAACCTAAACAGGTTGTCCTTTTTTCCCTTGCCTCCTCCTTTCTTCGTTTATTGATAAACGAAAATGTAAAAATAAATACAATTTTACAAGGAAATACATATGCCAGATAAATAACAAATGTTGTCCATATGCATGTGATTGTGTGGGTGTCATGCCCATGTTATTTTGTGCTATATGGGAGTATCTTTGTGTTATGTTGCCTGTATATTATAACATTTATAACATTTTTCGTAATCAAAACCTTCACCTCCAGAAAAAATCTTTGACCCAAAAAACTATGTTTTTGATAAATGGCAAACAAAAAAAATTAAATTTAAATTATGCGCAAAATCATTGAAGTTGCACACGGTCGCCATATTTTCACATGACGAAATTTCATGACCAGCTATCAACCACAGGAAAAATTAATTCGACACTATAGGGGTGCAACTTCCTTCAGCAATAGTTGGGTAGCATAAAAACTAATTTGTCTTAGTGTCAGCATGTCAAAGTGACCGAGTATGAGCTTTCTAGAAATATATGTTCATTTCGGAGCTCTGAACTCGACATTGCTTTATGCTGGGAAAATCGTGTGCATAGCTCAAATGACATAGTATTTAGTAGAGAATCCAGGAAAAAAGGTTCTTAAATATCGGTTCAGTTTTCAGCAAATCAAAAAACATTTTCTCTGGACTATTTTGAGTGGATTGGGACAATTTTGCCTTAGCATAGCTCTTCAAAATTCATCTGTTTTGTGTAATTTTCTATTTTTTTTAATATTGTGCTCTTGCAAACCCCTCAATGGAATCCAATCTCATCGGGTCCTTGGAGACTATTTATCAGGGACTCAGGCAGTGCCGGCCTGGCTACCAAAAGGGCCTGCGGGCGAAATATGAAAAAGCCCATGTCTTCGGGCGGATATTTTAGCGATTTTTGGTAAACAAATGGAATTCAATGAAGTCAAAAACCGGCAACTTTTGTCTGAGCTTAGCGCCGCAGGCGATTTTATTTTTAATTGTGGTGTTCAGATAAGGTTATCATGCAAAGCGCCGCAGGCGAAAATTTTGGACTGCCTTCACTTGTCCTTTAGATAAATCGAAGAACGCCTAATTGCAGCAGACGCAATTTTTTGATTGTAGGGATCCTTTATGTAAGAATTTCAATAAATTGATTGATTTCTTATAACGCCATAGGCGACAATTTTTGGTTTTTTTTTGCTCGGGCCCAAGGGACTTACCGTTCTCCGAATCTGCATGAAAAAATTTGTTCGTCTGTCTGTCGACACGATAACTCGAGTCAATCTTGACCGATTTCCGAAAGTATGTTTTCCCCGAAAGGTAGTCCTAAGTGCGCTGTGATCATAATAAGTGAAATCAGTCAAGAACTTTCGAAGTAAGGATCGAAAAAGTAGTCGAAAACGTGAGTTTTTGAAGGCGGGTGAAACTTTTTGGCTTAGGCCCTCGGTCGGTCCTAAGGTCGGCTAAAGTTCAAAAAAAAATTTTTTGCTATGTTTTAGAGAGGGGTGCGGGGAACAGACTCATCCATGGAAGTATGGGTCTAATCCCAATACTTAGTGCCCTGAACGGTGCGTCATAGGGCTTTCTAAGTTGTCATTTTGACGATTTCCAATGTAATCTAAGACTTCAATTCAATAAAATTGCAAAGCATTCCTTGATACTCTATGGAAGTTTAGCGGGAAAAACTTAAGATTTCTGGTCAGGTATGGGAGGGGGGTGGTAGGTAGTGGTAATGATTGGGGACCACCCCACCACCAATAATCAGTAGTCATTTGGCGGCGGTCACCTCTCTGGAGAGAATGGGAAGGGAAAACCAAAAAATTTTTTTTTCTTTTTTTTAACTTTTTTGGTACTAGGAATTGTCGGGAAGTGCTGGGTAGGGCTTGATAAGGCTGAATAGGGCTGGATGAGTGGTGTAATGGTGTTGGAAGAGTGGAGAAAGAATGGAAATTACCATGAAAATATATTCGGCGCTAAAAAGAGTCTACATAAGGCAAATTGGGCGCTCTAAAGTGTCTACATTAGGCAAATTGGGCGCTTTAAAAAAAAAAAATTATCGATAATGTAAGCATTTGCTGAGTGGACATCAATTTTGTTTGCACTCACCCAGGATACGCCGCGTGGAGGCTGCTTACTTGTAACCCATTGGCCCTGAAAAGGGCCTTTTCTTCGTACTGAGATGGAAACCCTTCGGTTCGTCACTACCGAAGTATTTACCGACTCCAAACCCCTCTCAGTACCATTACATCGAAGCAAGTATAATTTGTTGCTTATTTGTCATAGATCTTTTGCAACTCTTCCTTCAATGCCCAGAATTTGTTTTCGTTGTCGCTCGGAAAAACCGTTGAGATTGATGAGTCCAAATTCGGCAAAAGGAAGTACAACAGAGGACATCGTGTCGAAGGTAAATGGGGTGTTCGGTGGTGTGGAACGAGAAAGTGGCTTGGCATTTATGATACCAGTGGACAGCCATGGTAAAGATGTTCTTCTTTGCATAATAAAACACTTTATTTTACCCGGCACAACCATTATTTCCGATTGTCTGGCCGACGAAGGATTCTAACATCTCACATTTATCCATTCAATTACCTACAAAGATCCTGAAACAAGCGCACACACTAATAGCATAGAAGGATCTTGGCGCCACTCTAAAGAAGTAGTTGGTAGGCATAACGCCAAAGCGATTTTCTAGCGGGCAAGCTTAGCAGATATTTATTTTTGCGAGCTTGCAGAGCAAAGAACCATCATCCGTTTACTGAATTCTGTCAGTTGGCTGGTTCACTTTACGATGGTAGCATTCTGGGCATTGCAGGAAGCGTTGCAAAAGATCTATGACAAATAAGCAACAAATTATACTTGCTTCGATGTAATGGTACTATGAGGGGTTTGGAGTCGGTGGTGACGAACCGAGGGGTCCCCATCTCAGTACGAAGAAAAGGCCCTTTTCAGGGCCAATGGGTTACAAGTAAGCAGCCCCCACACGGCGTATCCTGGGTGAGTGCACACAAAATTGATGTCTTTTCAACGAATGCTTATATTATCGATAAAATTTCTTTTTAAAGCGCCCAATTTGCCTAATATAGACTCTTTAAAGCGCCCAATATATTTTCATGGTAATTTCCATTCTTTCTCCACTCTTCCAACACCATTTCACCACTCATCCAGCCCTATTCAGCCTTACTAAGCCCTACCCAGCACTTCCCGACAATTCCTAGTACCAAAAAAGAAAAAAAATTTTTTTGGTTTCCCTTCCCATTCTCTCCAGAGAGGTGACCGCCGCCAAATGACTACTGATTATTGGTGGTGGGGTGGTCCCCAATCATGACCATTACCTACCACCCCCCTCCCACACCTGACCAGAAATCTTAAGTTTTTTCTTATCTAAATACCGCGTCAGAAATAAATTTCAAGTAATAGGAATTGGTCCTAAAATGAACACATTCATTGTTATTAGCAATTATATTTGGAAAAAATTGCTTACAAAGTCACACAACACGAGAATAGTGTTTTGAAATTTTCTCGTACCTATGACTTCTTTCACACTAAAGATTATAGACTAGACGTCCAAAAACTGAACCGATTTTCAAGAACTTTTTTTCCTGGATTCTCCATTAAATTCTACGTCATTTGAACTATGTACACGATTTCCAGCATAAAGCTATGTCGAGTTCAGGGCTTCGAAATGAACCTATATTTTTAGGAAGCTCATACTTTGCAACTTTGACAAGTTGACACTCCAAGAAAAATTGGTTTTTATGCTGTTACTGAAGAAAGTCACGCCCCGATAGTGTCGAATAAAACACAGATTCATTTTTCCTGTAGTCGATAGCTGGTCATGAAAATTCGTCAAAGCTTAGAATGTGAAAATGACGGTCGTCTGCAACTTTAACGATTTTGCGCATAATTTAAATTTAATTTTTTTTGTTACCATTTATCAAAAACATAGTTTTTTGGGTCAAAGATTTTTTCTGGAGGTGATGATTTCGAAAAATTTTTGGATTTGAGAAACACCCTAGTGTATATCCATGTTTTGTCCATCTCCGTGTTATGCTTTGTGGACCCTCAATTTATCTATTGTGAGGTCAGGCAGGCTTAGTTCTGGTTTACCCAAAAACCTTTGTCTGATACTTCCGTATCTTGGTCAATCACAAATGACGTGAAAGCCAGTTTCTTCACCATAGCCGCAGGCGCATTTGGGGTTAGGGGTCATTCAAAAAAGATGTCACGTTTGCTATAAAAAATGAGTATCCATAAAAAGGTAATAACTCAGTCAGGACAGCAAATTCTGTTTATAGAACTTTGGCTACCCCCCCAAATAGGGGGGGGTGTTTGGGGGGGGGGGTAGCCGGAGTACTATAAACAAAATCTCTGATCAGTTAGAAGATATGGACTTTGTGGAGTTTATAGCAAGCGTGACATCCTTTATGAATGACCCCTTATCTACACGCATCCCATAACATTGAGATATTTGTTGAGATGTGGTGTCCTGTCAGAACTTCAACTACTTGTTTAATGTTAGGTCTATCAAGGCTAAGTAAGCAGTCGCTGAAATTCTATAGAGGAATCTTGCAGAAAATTTTTGTGCTTTCCACCTTCCTACCTGTCCCAAACTCTCCCATGCTTTTCATCCAGCCAGTTCTTAATGATGCGTTTTCTTTCATTTTTCGTTATACCGCAGAAGGGTTCTGACCCCCCTTGCTCCCTTGTCTGCGAATTCATCAGCTCTCTCATTCCCTTGGATACCAGAATGACCCGGCAACCATAAAATAATGACCGAATTATTCTTGTTTCCTAGCTCATTAAGAGCTTCGCTACATTGGAGCACCGTAGCCGAAGTGACCATGGTGGATTCCAAAGCTTCAATTGAGACCTGGCTGTCCGAGCCAATGTAGAGTCTTCTGTACTGACAATTCTTGAAAGTCTCGGTTTAACAAGTTCGGATATAGCTAGGAGCTCCGCTTTCATTACATTGGTGTGGTATCCCAGCGGTAAATAGCCTCGACCGTCCCTCATCACTGATAAAATCAGCCCCAGACAGTCCTTTTTTCTTGGATCCATCCATGTATCTCACTATGCCATCCACCGGGGTACAGATTTTTTCCGCCCATTAACCATTTATCTCTACTCGGTATGACACACCTAAAGTTATCGCCCAGCATCAAGATAGTCGAGATCTGGTCACTCCTCATCAGGAGAGTTTCATCTTTTATTAGGTTTATGATTGCCATGTGTCCCTTACCCGAGCCCGGTACCCGACATCCATTGCATTGGATATGAAGTGATGAGCTGAAATCTGTGGATTTCACGTATGTGGAATGGATAGAAGTGCCTCTAGGGTTCTTGTGGCTGTGTTTACCGCAGTCATGCACAAACACGCTAGCCTCTAGATTTTATCTAGCCTCTATTTTGTTGTCCCTAGTTCTACTCTACACCCATGACATAACATTGGTCTAACTAAGGTCTATTAATCGTATAGTAACTAAGATCTTTTGAATATTGCTTTCAATCTTGATTTCACTACGCTAATAGAAAACGACTACCGATTGGTAAATTTATTCAATGAAAAATCTTAGAAAAAATTAGTGACGAGTTTCACCGAGTGTCAACAGGAAAAATTGAGTTAACGATAAAATGAACCGAAAATATCTCCAACAATTTTTTATTAGGTGAGTTCCCTTCAGAGTTTAACGAGTTGGTTAAATTTAATTTTTCGATAAACTGCTAAATCGCATCAAACGTACTCAGAATTAAATTTAACCGGATAAATGCTGATAAATTTATTGTAGCCTCGGAGCTAGATTTTTGGTAAGTTTATCGAGATAAACAACGCACGAAGATTGAAATTTGCTTCTCAGTGTGATTTTAGGAAGTATGATAATTTGATGGTTTATTTGTAAATAAAATTGATTCTATGACTAAAATTTCACGTTTCGCTTTTGTGTAAGTTTGAATATACTGAAGTTAATTCGGTTTTTCTCCCGTCAAATAAGAAAATTAAATTTAATTTTGCTCTCAAATTTAGCTAGACGTCAAGTTTATCGGGGAGTTAAACTTATCAGCATCGATAAATTCTGAAAGGAACTCACCTATTGAAATTAGTCGCTCACTCAGTTTTTCTTTTACATACTCGTTGGAGCTTTTGGCTGATGTTCTCTAAGTTTTTTTCAGCTGGTGACGGCAGAGACGTTGGCAGTGGATTTGTGCGACAACTTATGGTAAAACCCGTTAAAAAATTAAAGAAAATGCTTCACATTCTCGAAATCCCAAACTTGCCTACAACTCTTGTGTTGTCGAGTGTTATGTTTCGTAGACCACATGTAAAGTCGAGTTAACACATAAAATCAGTGCATAGCATTTTTATATCATTTTCAAGAGCATCATCGGTCGCTGTTTAGGTGGAACGATGTTCATTAACTAATTTTTTTGTTATTACGTTTCACCTTTCATTCTTCCACATTTTATTCGTTCAGAAGCAATCACGTGATACCTATGCCCATTTGTTACCTCAACTTTCTTTGTTTCTCCGTTTCGAATCTTCAACAATGTTTTTGCTTATGTTGATGGAATATTACGCTTTACAGTCAATTTCTGTGCGTTGTTGTATTAGTTTCGCGGCATACATAGACCTAGCAACTGAAATATCCATTCCATTCGTTTAGTTACAAAATTAATGCCGTTACAATTCGCAAATATTCCCGTGTTATACCCGAAAAACCATGCGAATGGGTGACGATGATACGCCAAGCTTAGAATATATTGAGGATCCCTACTTTCCCAAGCTTTCGCATACCGCCACCCCATCATTCGACGACGAATACACCGAATTCGACACGCGATCGTTGAACAATGAAGGAACGGAATGGTCACCTGAAACTGAATTGTATTTGCGATCCATGCCATTGGACGAAATATTTTGTATCGTCGATGACCACGATTTGCAACGAGTTGAAGCTGAATTAAATCCAATCAATAACTGTGCTAATGGTCGTAAGACCGAGTCATTTTTGAAACGGTTTCTTACGAAAAAGTCGATGCATGATGTTCGCGTTACATTTATTGACTTCTCTAAACCGTATTTAGCTAAAATATCTAGCAGTGACAATTATAAACATTTTTTAAACATAGGAAGTTCAGGTAATTCAATATGATGGAAGGAAATTATTTTCATTCACTTGATTCTATTTTAAAGTCTGCGACACGACAATTTATTTCATTTGGTTTGTTTAATGTTTATTCTCATCAGCATTCAACACCCACACTTTGAAATCTGTGCAATTAATTTCGTTCAGCTGATGAACATGTGTAATAATAAATTTTTTTTATTTTTTCTTTCTTTCGCCTGCGTGGCATGAAAGATGGTGATTCTTATTGGAAAACACATTTGCTCTAATTTCCATTTGTTTAGACATGGATCACATAAAATGTTTGAACAAAATTTTAATAATTTTTTTGTAAATTTCGTATTATCGTATAAGTCGCGAATAAACGTTATAGCTGTTAAAATTATAATTAATTAACCACCGGCTAGTTTAGTGCTCACATTAATCATAAAGCATTTATTCACTCAGTCATCTTTGTAGCTAAGATTAATCGCATCGTAAATTCAATTTGTCTTATTTTCGAATTAAAATGAAATGGTGTGATGATTGTGCTATGTCCGTTGAATTAAGTTATACCTGTGAGTGACATTTCGAACCTCGTTACAATAACAGGCAGTTGTAAAATTGAGAAATTTTAGACTATGCTGAGACATAAAAGTAAGTTAACATTGTCGTTTCAGTTTGTCTTTCTTGATGCGTAACCGATAAGGGAATTTCGGAGAGCAGATCAGTTTTATTTTAACTAGTCTAGGGGACTGCTGTCAAACTTCTGAATGCAAATAATTGAGAGATGACGAAATATTGTTCATGGTCTTGCGACAAAGGTGTACTGAGCAGTCCCCGAGACAAATTTGGAGCGCGTACAGCAATTAATTCTTCGTTTAGTGGAAAAATTGCACTTTAGTGCTTTTGACAAGAGGGGGAAAGAAGTGGGGGGAAATTGTGGGGGACCATCCCCACATCACAAATATACAATGAATAGGTGGCGGTCGGATCAGTTGGGGAGGGGGGAGGAGTTCAAAGTTTTTATATGGAGAATTGTATTTAACGTATTTACACCAAAAAGGAGGGTAGGGTGATGGGAGTTGTTGGATGGAAATTGTAGGGGATTAATGCCAGACAACAGGTAAGTACATTGTAGGTGGCGCTGGTGTGTTATGTATTGTTTTAAAGTAGTGATTTTGTGATATGTAAAGCGCGTAATACTGGAAATTTCAGCGCTTCACTTGTGTAAACATTCGCTAAGTATATACTTACCCAGGATACGCCACGAGGAGGCTGTTTATGTGTATCCCATTGGTACTGAAAAGGACCACAATTCCCCACCCCTCCTTCCCCCCTCTTGTCAAAAGCACTAAAGTGCAATTTTACCCTTCACTCCATACTTAACATTCAATGTTTTGATTTCCCATCAAGAAAGGTAACTTTTTTAAGGGTGGTATCGAAGGAATATGCCCGACTACGTCTTTCTGCCTCAAGAATTGGGTCATCAAAATAACTATAACGAATTATGTTGCGCCTTAAAAAATGTAAGGTGACCGACTGATGATCCCTTTTACGAAATGTTACGTACCTAACATTTTTTAAGGCGCAACATAATTCGTTATAGTTATTTTGATGACCCAATTCTTGAGGCAGAAAGACGTAGTCGGGCATATTCCTTCGATACCACCCTTAAAAAAGTTACCTTTCTTGATGGGAAATCAAAACATTGAATGTTAAGTATGGAGTGAAGGGTAAAATTTCACTTTAGTGCTTTTGACAAGAGGGGGGAAGGAGGGGTGGGGAATTGTGGTCCTTTTCAGCACCAATGGGATACACATAAACAGCCTCCTCGTGGCGTATCCTGGGTAAGTATATACTTAGCGAATGTTTACACAAGTGAAGCGCTGAAATTTCCAGTATTACGCGCTTTACATATCACAAAATCACTACTTTCACAATACATAACACACCAGCGCCACCTACAATGTACTAACCTGTTGTCTGGCATTCATCCCCTACAATTTCCATCCAACAACTCCCATCACCCTACCCTCCTTTTTGGTGTAAATACGTTAAATACAATTCTCCATATAAAAAATCTTCACCCCACCCCTCCCCCAACTGATCCGACCGCCACCTATTCATTGTATATTTGTGATGTGGGTATGGTCCCTCACAATTCCCCCCCCCCACTTCTATCCCCATCTTGTCAAAAGCACTAAAGTGCAATTTTACCCGTTTAGTTAATCGTGAGTGAGAGCTGTCAACGTTGACTGAGAGTGTCAAATTTTTACCCATGTCGGTGATATGGGTAGAGTTGTGAGAGATGTCATAATGGTTGACATTTTGATTCTTAATCAAAGTTATTTATGATAAAAACCGTTTTACAATTTGTTTCCGTGACAAACATTATTTATGTGGTAAATTAGTAAAAAACGAATTATTTTAGGAAAAATTGTTGAAAAACACACGCAGTCGAAGAATCCTAAGATTGTGCAACGTTTCGTTTGAACTCGTTTCACCGAAAAACCGAGTTTTACATGCACAAAATGCAAGCGAATACGTGAAAAAAGAGATAAAAGAGAAATAAGAAAGATGCACAAACTTGTGATTCTCTTCCTGTAAAATCAAAATAATTTTTTTTATAATTTCGTGTCAAAATTTCAAAAACGATTGCTGAACGCTATTGTGGAAGTTGTCATTAATCTTATAACGATTCACCAGTGAAACTTATCGGACAATAGCTGCACGCGTCTCAAAGTGGTTCGAGATCGCTCTCTGAAACTTCGTTATATACATGGATGCGTTGCTACGTCATCTATTAGATGAATGAGATTTTTCAATTGTAGAGAAATTCCAAAGTAGTCATGGAAAAATTACCGATATCAATTATTTCAAGAGATGGAAGCACTTTCTTTGCTAAAATTGCAATTTATTAGTTAATATTTTTGCCATTATATCGTTCATGGCTCCACTTTCTACGTCAAAAAAGCATTTAAATATTTTTCCGCTAGGCACCAACTCTTTCGCAGTGAGGTGTCGGATAATCAGAAAAATGAAAAAATAGAAGAAAACCCGTTGGAAGGCCTTAAAAATCCACCAAAAGTGCTTAAGAAAAAGAAAAGTCATAATAAATCTATTGTTTAAAGTACTTTGTTGACGAAAGATGTAAACTCAAGGAACACACGATACCGCGTACATCAAATATATTTTTTGATGTGTTTTCAGAGACATTCCAGAAAACCTCTAAACTGATTTTTAAAATCGAATGGTAAAATTTTGAACCAAGTTGATAGAAATGTTTTTATATACACACCTAAAAATATGACGAACGTGAGACTTGTACATTTGTACATTTGCCCCTATTTTGAACGCTTTGGCTGCATTTTAATGCAAAAAGTTTATTTTACATGATTTTAATGTTAGTTCTTAAATTGCTCATTTATTTCGTCGTTATATTTAAATCAATCCCGTATTAAGTTCATCGTATTTCGTTCACAAAAATATCTTGACATAAGCTGGATTCGAACCCACGACACCTGCATCTCCAGTCCTCGACTTTTCCATTGAGGTAACTTTACAGCCGGTTCATTCCTCTTTTACCTAGTTTGGAGAAATAGATGACACTTTGAAATTAAACAATTTTTTACTGTAAATACCCAGCAAATAAAGTTCTATCCAAATAAGCAAAATTTCGGCGAAAAATTTGAAATTTCTATCGCGCATTCAAATTTAGCGCAAAAAATCTATGATTTGGGAGTAACTTAATTTGCTGGGTACGCTTGAAAGTGAAGCTGTCGTCTATTTCTTCAAACTAGGTCAAAAAGGAATGAACCGGCAGTACATTTACATGTCGGATATACTCTCTTATTTCGATACGGTGTTATTACAATGCAGGGTCTATTTTAAGGAATTTAAAATTACCAAAATTACTAAACTTACTAAAAGTTACTAAATTTTATTGATATTTATCAAAAATTACTTAAAATTACTTTAAAGTTATTTGGTAACTTTGGATAAACTTCAGTAAATTTTAATAATTTTTGGTAATTTTAATTGCAACTCGTTTGTACAATTTACACCTCATTTGTTCGTCATATCACGTACATATCACTTGTTCATCACGTGAGTACGTCCATTGTACATTGTACATACTACTTGTTCATTATGCAATGGATGTGTAGATTGTACATGTCACTTGTAAAAAAATGATGATGACCACTGTACGTTTCACTTGTTCATACTGTACATGCCACTTGCACATAATGTACATGCCATTTGTACATAATGTACATGCCACTTGTACGTAGTGTCGTTTAAACCATGGGTTCAGCTCAACATACATTGTGAAGCGCTCATTAAACAAGTACAATGTACATTCTACATGTTGTGTGCAAATTATTTTCATTACAGATGTACAATGTACATGGAATACGTCTTAGACGTAAAACGGTCGTAAAAATGTACGGGAGAGTAGTACATGCTGAATTCTATTTTTGAGTGTACGCGGTGGTGTAAAGGAGGACTGCAGTAGCATTTTGGACAATGATGGCGAGTTAATTACAAATAAGGATGAAGACTTGGTGAAGTTACTTTCAGCATCTGTACATCTGTCATTCAGGTAGTAGAACTTGATAGTGAGGCGGGTCCTAGTTTGGAGTTGGAGGGGGAAATTACATTGGAGGAGGTTTCCCGCAAGGTTAGCAGATTGAAGGCAGGAAAATCCGCAGGGGTTGATGAAATTAGGACAGAAGCCAGGTGGGATTCAATGGCTCTGTAGGTTATTTGATTTAGGCATGGAGTGTTCTACCATTCCTGCTGACTGGAACTTCGGTGTTGTTGCTCCGATTTTTAAGAAACCGTAAGGTTTGCAGTAACAACAGGGGGATATCGCGCTTGAGTGTGGTTGGTAAGGTGTACGCGAGTGTGCTTGTGGACCGGACTTGGAACATACTGGAAGGTGTACTGGATGAGATTCAGGGTGGTTTCAGACAAACTATCGAAAAGCTTTATGAACTTATAGGGACCCAAGGTACCAAGGCAGAAGCTGTTTGGGGATTTTCGTGAGTACGGAACGGTACTGCGTCCCATTATTTAACAAGCTCTTGCCCAATTACATAGATTATCTTGTAAAACTTGAAAAAAAAGGATTAATTCACTCACTAATTAATTCTTTTCTTAGAATATAAAAATTTGAAAAAAAAAATTGAATGGAATATAGGTAGTTGAAACTTTAGAAGGTAATAATTGAAAAAGAGAATTGAAATAAATTTACTCGACAGCTGTGACGACATCATTAGTTAAATCACTAGAGTGTGTACAAGTTCTCCTGGCAGATAATCCCAGGGATTTACAGGATATCTCAAGCATGACCTGGAGGTTTCTGATCAGAGTGTTCTTATGAGTATGGCGAAGGATAATCGGAGGGAGCAGTGGAATAATCACATTAGGAACGGCGCCATTAGATAAAACCTAAGAGTTTCATCAGTGAAAGAGGAGGGAAGGTTAGTCGTCCACGCCCGGGAGTTAGGTCAAAGGGTAGACCAAGGAGAAGGTTTATAAATTCAATTAAATCAGATTTAGAAGTTAGGGGACTTTCTCTGGGGGAACAAACTATCTCCTTGGCGGGCGACAAGGGGGCATGGAGGGGGGTTGTACACCTTCCTAGGGTTGTGTCAGGGCCTATTTTAAGGAATTAAAATTACTAAATTTACCAAAAATTACTTAAAATTATCAAAACATTATTTGGTAAAATTTGGTAAACTTTAGTAATTTTAAATTCCTTAAAATAGGCGTTGGGTAAAGACCTCACACCGAAAGGTACATAATAGTCTATAAAATTTGATGATAATGATGAAGTGTGTACAGTACATGTACAGTTCTCCAAACTTTTTTTATTCCATTAATTAAATTAATTCGCCACTACAGAATTAATTTAATTCCATACGCGTCATTGACAGTCGCGTAATATAAATGGAATTAACGATACTCATTAATTAATACGTCACTATCAGACGCCGAGCAGAAAGTCAGTCTTGATTCTGCTCTCGCACAGACAACACACATTTAAATCACACGCAAACAAATTATAACGTTGTGCCAAATAAGAAGTTTAATATAAACATAAAATAGTGCACAATATTGGTGACCCCGACGTGTCGCCACTACACATTTTTGTCCATATATGAAAAAAATCGCTTTTTCGAAAATAGTGATAATAAAATCGACTTTCAAAAATTTTTATGGTGTGAACCTTTTTTAGATTTGTTCAAGAACTGTATGTAAAAACATATGCATGGGACCCATACGCATCAGAATAGATGTGGCAAACAGAATAGATATTGCAAAAAGATTCGAAATGTTACCTCAACTCTTAAATGCATGAAATTACGTCCAAATTCAATTGTATTGGAAATTGCCGAAAGGGCAATATTTAAAAACCCGTCCGAAGAAACAGCGCAAAAACCTCTATAAACCCTTAAAAAAATCTCAAAATTAAAAAAAAAATTGCATTGGGGCCTATTTTAGAACCGACCTAGAGCACTTAGGAGAGGCCTCTGACCTCTAAACAAAAGTGTTCTCATCTTTTTAGACCCGTACGAAGAACCAAGTTCTTCAAAAAGGGGTCTTATCCGTTTACCACGACGTTTGTAATCACCCCAATTTCGACCTGGGAGCAGGCTAAGATGACGAATCAACTATAAAAACGTTGCCCGTCCGTCCGCCCGTCTGTCACCGCGATAACTTGAGTAAAACTCAACCGATTTTCATAATTTTTTTTAAACTTTAAACTTTTTTGAGTCCTTGGACTTAACTAGGTCACTAACACCGAGTCTATGCTAATGCCATACGTGTTTTTTTTTTGTACATAACTCGAGTAAATCTTTTCCGATTTTCATAATTGCTTTTTTAGTCGACAGGTCTTTGAAAGCCCAAAAATTAGTAGAAGAAACTTTTTTGAGATTAGGCCCTAGGATATAGCTAGGGCACTAAAAACGAGTTTCGCTTACATAAATTGGATACATCCTAACTGATTTTGTTGATTCTTTTTCTATTTGAGAGGTAACCGAATTATATTCAAAAACAAATTTGGGCCCGGTGCCTGTGCTTAGGGCTGAAGTATACCTTAGGTCGGTCCTACGATCGGCCCTAACCAAAAAAATTTTTTTTTATGTTGCAGAGCAAATTGAAAGAAACATTTTTGTCTATAGAAGTATGTGTCCGAGGCATATCCTTATGGCCGTAGGCCGGTCTTAAGGTCTGTCCTAGACAAAAAAATCGTCCAGAGGACCCTAGGTCGGCCCTACAAAAAATTGATATGAACATTTTTGTCTGTTTGGGGGTCAATTTTCTACTTTCGGTAGGCCTTTTTTACGCCGTTTCTTCGGACGGGTTTTTCAATATTGACCTCTCGGCAATTTCCGATACAATTTAATGAGAACGTAATTGCACATACTTTAGAGTTAAGGCAATATTGACTTAAATACGTTCGAGTCTTTTCGTAACATCTATTCTGTGGTCGCGTAGCGTGAGTTGGGTCCTCACTGAGGACCCTACAGCCCGCACCACTCAACAGATTTTCACTAATTTAATCATCGCGATTTTCTGATGTTCACATCTTTCATTCAAAACCTTGAAGAGCGATTTCGGTTCAAATTTCGCTGATATATAAGTGAAAAAGCTCCCCCAACCTTCAAAAACGCCCGACGCGACGGACGGAGCTGTTGAGTATCATAATATCAAATTACTTTTCCCTCTCTGTAGTGGTAGACATCTTTGGTTGAATTACTACCGTGTGTGCAAAATATGTTTCCTTCTCTGTATTCAAAAACGGAAAATGCATTCCTCACACTTTTCTTGATGGTTTGTTCGACAGTCGCGATTCCTTCGCTGAAGCTTAAGCGTACCAGTGAATTTAACAATTTCTAAAATTATCATGCCACCCAATGTGGTCCCTCTTTTTACAACAGTGGAAAAATTGTATCGGAAAATTGCCGCGTAGGAGACCGATCCTCTGTCGAAAAATATTTTTTTGGTAATTTGAACTCTACTTCTATTTTCAGACGGTTCCGAAAAACTTTCTGATAACTCACCAGGATCAGCATCTGTGGGTTCTTTCGGTTCAGCCGAATTCGCCGAAGAATTCAACGGACTTTCCATTCAAGACCAAGAACGTTTGAGATCAGAATGGAGTCAGGTATTCGGAATTTGAATGAAAAAAAGTTCACATCGCTTTACCATAAACGATTTGCAGGAATTATCCAGAGTGGAAGAAGAAATTACAACACTGCGAACAGTTTTAGCGTCAAAGGTCCGACATGCTGGTGAGCTAAAAAGAAAATTGGGAATAACCGTTTGGAAAGAGATTTCGGATGATATGAATCAGGGCATCAAAAGTGTTAAGGAAAGCACTGTGTAAGTGTTTGCTTCAGACTAACGAATCTCGTTGTTCAATTGGAATTTGTGTTAGTTACCAGAAAACAGAATCGGCACTGAAAACAACAGCTGAAAAAACTTCATCGATTTTCGGAGGAATTACAAGCGGCCTCAGCTCTAGGATATCACAAATGAAAAAATCCGATTCGTATAAAACATTGGAAGAGAAAGTGGGTAGTGCCTATGAAAATGTTAAGGTAAACCATTTAGCTGATGTGTTTCTATTACTCCACTTTAACTTTTCACTTTTTTTATGAGATTTTTTGGAACAAAACTCCTAGAGTTAATTAAATCCCTTAGGTGTTTAAAGCGCTCACGAAAACCTGATTGAAGTAGGCAACAATCGAAGGCTTTAAAGTGAAAGGGGTTTAAGAGGTACTCCCCCTCTACTCTTTACTGTTTTTAACGTTTTTTTCCACCTACTTCAGTCAGGTCATACAAAGGAATATCTGAATCACCTGTTATCATTTCTCTAAAAACATCTTTCTTACGTTCTCCTACTTTCTATTTTATTTTAGGGAAAGGTTACTACTCCATCAAGATCCGGTTCAATGAATAGTTTCGACGATGGCCGTAGTGCTTCAGGATTACAATCGCCAACCATTCCCGAAGAGAAACCTTTGCCATAGAACCCGTCCTCGAGTTCTTCTTTACTTACTTGTTTACTATCTAAAAATATTTGTCGTAATTTCATAAAATATCCGCCAGCGCAACTGCAGAACAACCAGCCAGCGTTTGAATTGAGTGAAACCGAAATTCATTTAGCACCATGAGTGTGTTTCTAATCAAATTGAATCTTGAGATGTATTTTTGTTGCAATTAAATTTGTTTTTAGATTTTGCATAATTTAATTTCCGTTGGTTTTTATTTTCAATTTTCTTTAAAAATGTACATTTACAACGAAGACGATTTTTTTCAACTCTTAAAACTAATGCCCACCTCGCCGCTCATTGCTTCGATTTCTTTATTTTTAATGTCTAATTCGTTGATCAAGCTTTGTGTTAAATTCTCTGGAGTGACATCGCGTTGCAGAAAATTGGCTACCAATTGTTTACTTGGTATGCCACCACCAAAAGTTAGACATTCGCGACGGTAACGCTCCCCATTGCTACGGCTGAATGGATCTGCTTCGAAGTATGTTTGCCATATCCAAGACGCAATCGCTCGTGATATTAGGTAAGAGTAATATTTAGCACCATATCCCACCAGATGTGAGAATCGCAATTGCCAAGCCTATAAATAAGGAAAATTACTAATTATAAAAGTCAAGAGCTTTACTAATTATAAAAGTCAAAAGTTTGTCTGTTTGTAACGCTGTCTGTAAGTTTCTTTGTCTGTCTGTAAGTTTGTAAATTGTCTGTCACAAATTTGCAGCGTGAACAACGTACGTCCGACCTGCTTGAAAAGTTCCGATGAACTAAAGCAAAGTCTCGTTTTACGTTGCCAGTCAAAGAAAAGGCAATGCAATAGTAGATTCCAATGTTAATCTACCTACGTCCGACCTGCTTGAAGAGTTTACTGTTTTGCATTGCCTTTTATAATATAACACAAAAAAGCAATTCAAACCTAACTTCGAATGGGAAGAGAAATCCACAAGGAAAATCTAGAGACAGAGAACGAAAGACGTTCCTTTTGTTAAAGTACCGGGACCGCTATGAAGCAGTCCCCTTCAAAAATAGTTTGTTCTTATTATGGGAACAATTTCCCATAAGAACGATATCGCCATCCGCACTTAGCATCATCTTTAAACGATGCTTTTGCGCTGGACATCACCAACCGGCGATACTTTCAGTACCGCTTTTCCCAAGCAAAATTTGTATTAAATTACCTCCTTCCAGTAATGACGTGCTTTTCGTCATTTTGTAGTTTCTTTCCCAACCTCATCACCGCAACTGAATTTTTTATTGGTTACCTTTCGTTAGACAAAGGCTCTCACTAACTGCTTGCAGTGCCACGATCGTAAGAATTTTTGTGTTTCTAAATTCCGCATGCTAATCCCGGAATCCAAAATGTGGAGAAATGATGACAAAGTAATTTTTCTACATAGGGGTTGTCGATTTTTAAGGGTAAAATTCACGTAAAGTTCGCTAACTTATACTTTCATAAAAAATTGGAACTCATACAAAAATCTACTTTAAATAGGGTCAAATATCAAACATGCTGTGCAATTGGTAGACAAATAGAGGGGCGGGGTTCACCGAAAGCGAGCTGCCACACATTCGTATCAGAGCCTAAAGTAAGCAATTTTCACTGGGGAGCACTTTCACAGAAAGAGCGCAATTTTCAAGACCAAAAGGCGTGAATTTATTAAAACATAGGACCCTCTTCGCTTGATACTCTGGTTTCGCCTCTATTTTTCTTAACAAAATCGCATTCTTTATGCAAGTCCAAATAAGCGGGGCGGAATCGTCTCTCTTTATTTGTATAAAATGTAGAGCAATAGCTGGCCGTGACAAAATCGAGCGAAATTGCCGAGTGTCACACTCCTTATTATGTCCGGAACAGGCATAAAAATGAGTGATTTCATTTTGTGCATTACAACAAGTATGGATATTTTTTCCCTCACTCATGGAAAATGTGTATGAATATGTAATTTTGAAGTTGAGCGCGACCATAGCGGGTGAAAAAATGGTGAAAGAAACAGCGAGCAAAATTTTGGAGGTTTCAAACTCAAACACAGCGTGAAGAAGTAAAGCAATCCTAGATACTACACTATTTGAACAATCGGCAAAAGATGCTGTTCCGAAAGTAGCGATAGAGTGTAGTCAAAGAAGTGAATTTTCGATTTACCGTAAAATCACCGCGAAATCACCGATGATTCACAGTGGAATCACCGTTGATTCACAGTGGAATCACCAATGATTCACAGTATCGATGATTCATCGTGGAGCCAGCGATAATTCACAGTGGAATCAGAGACATTTCACAGTTGAATCACATATAATTCACAGTGAAATCACTTATGATTCACAGTGGAATCGCTTATGATTCACAGTGGAATGACTTATGATTCACAGTGGAATCACTTATGATTCACAGTGAAATCACCTATGATTCACAGTGGAATCACCTATGATTCACAGTGGAATTACCTATGATTCACAGTATATTCATCGACGATTCACAGTGGAATCACAGGTGATTCCCCAAAGAATTATCGGTGGTTACACTGATGATTTACATTAGAATCACAGATGATTCACATGGAGATTCCACAGTGAATTATCGGATAGGAAGGGTGAAAACATTAAGTAGCTATCGCTAACTTATAACTAATCGTCGCTGTACAGTTTTCAGGTTACTTGTTCTAAGATGTAGTGAACTCATCCTATTGGTGTCGCTATGTCGCTATTTTTGTATTCTTCATCGGAATCTGTAGGAGGACGGAAAGGGCGTTTGAGGACTTCAGTGGGCGTCCGGTGCCATTTTCCTCCTAAGATATATATTATTTTAGGCTTTGATTCGTATGTATAAAAATATGCGTGCAAGGGGGAAGGTATTCGAGGAATTGAGCTTGAAATTCATGTGAAAGAACAAGTCCTGGTGTCTCAAAATCTAAAACAGTTGTTTAGTTTTAGGTTGGGTTTGCTAACGAAAATTTCTAGAGACGCTTTTTTTCAGACTTAAAGAAAAGTTTTTGATGGTAGAGCAACTTTAGCGAGTAGTGACTAGCGAAACTGGCTTCGCTAAAGTCACTATTAGCGATCGTTAGTCGCTAGTAGTTAGGTAAATGGAAAACTGCTCACAGCTCACTCATAATTTTCTACTTGCCGTCTGATAAAAGTTAATCAAATTGTAGATATGAAGGTAAGGTGTACGTGTTGCACTAGGCTCATTAAATTTTGATAATGTAACAATATCAAAAATATATACAACTTTCACCTACCTTCCTTCTGATTTTACTTAAATATGCGTAGAGACTTAAAATGACAAAAAGAAATTACTCAACATTCAAGCAGAATTAATTATTTTCAAAATTCAAAATTGGTAAAACCGGTTTTTGTTCTTGAGATAACCGGTTATCAAAACCGGTTTTGCATTCCGTACGTCCAACCCGAATGAAAAGTTCGGTGGAACTAAAATAAAATGAAACTTCGTATTGTCTTTTATAACCCTAAAAAATCACAAGCTAACACCAACCTAAATTCAAATGGGAAGAAAGAAGCGTAATCTCCTATCAAAAATCTTTGTTTCTAATGGCATTCTCATAAGAACATCATCATGATAGTGTAATATTCCATTAAGGATTGTTATTACTATAAAGTACCAAGCATTTTGTGATACTAATTTTCACAAATCACAGAGAGATTTTTTTTTATTAATATAGTTGTTCGGTCACATGTGGCCGAACGCGCACGGAGGCCACTATTTGGGCCTATTGTGCTCACTATTGTTTTTTTTTGCTAATCAGCTGAACCTTCCCGTACTACTAATGTAGTTAAGGATGTCCTGCGGACACAAGTTCTTAATCGTGTTATAATTGATTAAGAAGCCTCCTAAGAACTTCCGTCTACTTGTGATAAAAGCCGGACAGTTGCAAAGGTAGTGTTCCGCTGTATCATGGGCGCGCGGTAGCAATGCGCCCGTGACGCAAGTCCCCACGAGCAAAAAATTCAGAAAATTTTTTTTCGTAGACTTCGGAACCATATATACAGCTAGATTTTGACTTTTTTGCCTTGCGTCGCATCTTTCTGAGCCCTAGTTTTTCGGATTCTACGTAAAATTCTGATTAAAATAGACTTTTTACTCAAAAAAATCGGTCCAGTGGATCCGGAGATATGACCTTTAGAAAATCGTCATTTTCCATACAAAATGTGCACTTTCATAGAAACCAAAGTTAATGGAAACATCCTACGTTAGTTAGTTAGTTC
>CM055404.1:52717260-52823157 GCA_029228625.1 Pseudolycoriella hygida | reverse complement strand
TTTTTAATCAAAAAATGAAAACATTCCAAAAGAATTTTTGCGTTTCAAAGCTTTAAGCGTCACCCCAAATTGATATCAGTTGTTTTGGAAGGAGGAAGAAGGACTTGCGTCACATTTCCCTTTTAAAAGGGTTTTTGTTGTGATCTGTATGATAACCACACAGATCGCAGCCTGGATCAGTTCGCTTGCCTATGGTTTTAAGATGTTTGTTGAAACCATAGTGTAATGTCACAACTCCCGTAAATATTTTCAGTCTAGTTCTGCTAAGATTGATTAGGTATTTTGAGTTTTTCCTTTTAATTCAAATGCAATTTTTAGCTTGCCGACACCCTGGGGTGTTTATCCAGTGTTTCGAGAACATACCTACTATAATCTGTCTAATTTTTTGTCTATTAGTGGAGTTGGGAGTACCCATTATAGGCTCCGAACCTATGGGTGACCTAAGAGCTCCGTTTCTTGCTAGAGCATCCGCTTTCTCATTTCCTTTGATTTTTGAGTGACTCAGTACCCATATTAGGTCGACTCTGTTATATGCTGCCAGCTCATTGAGTGCTTCCCAGGTTTCCAGAGATAGCGCCGAAGTGAATTTAAATGACGATAAAGCCTTTAAAGCCGCTTGGCTATCTGAACAAATAAATATTATTTCATTGGATTTGTTCTGCATCCTATTATAGTGAGCACTTTCCAGTAAGGCTCTTAGTTCAGCTAGGAAGATAGAGGAATAACTTCCCAGTGCAATGGACATTTCTGTAACTGGGTTATCACAGTACAGTCCTGC
Organism: Pseudolycoriella hygida; assembly: GCA_029228625.1. Taxonomy (NCBI): domain Eukaryota; kingdom Metazoa; phylum Arthropoda; class Insecta; order Diptera; family Sciaridae; genus Pseudolycoriella; species Pseudolycoriella hygida. The sequence continues at coordinate 52,822,379 of CM055404.1, read as the reverse complement.
ACCTGCTGATTTATTTATGAGTGATCCATCTGTATACCATACCATAGAGAGATTAATTTACACAAGTACATCTATGGGGAAGTACACAAATTGTGCGGGAAACGGGTGAAACAGTAGCACGGAAAAAATGGTAGTGCAGAGGAAGCAATAGAAAGAGTAATATGGGGAAAACCAGATTTGATTCATTACAGTGAAAGAATCATCACAACAAAAACCCTTTCAAAAGGGAAATGTGACGCAAGTCCTCGCCCCTTCTTCCAAAACACTGATATCAACTTGTGTGAAAAGTTAAGGTTCGGAATGCAAAAAATTCTTTTGAATTACTTTCACCTTGCGTCATAAATGCCAGACTCTCCCAACGTAATAATTTTTCTGCGCTTTCAAATTTGGCTACCCGTACTACATACATTGCGCAAAGTTATCAGTTGTTTTGGAAGAAGGGCGAAGACTTGCGTCACATTTTTCTTTTGAAAGGGGTTTTTGTTGTGACACCAGTTTTTTGCAAGTGGAACAATTGTTTTTGACGAATTATACATAGAATTTAATTCAAGCCGCCGCCGCTGCCAAACCAAAGAGCGGCGGAAAATGATACTCTCAACTTCCTTTACAATATATAAAAAAATGTTTTTGAGCCTCCGCCTATTTTCCGCCGTTTTGGCGGTCACCCCAATACACTACACACCCAACCCAACAACTTTACCATCGACACCAAACCTTTATTTCGAATACCCAATCTTTATCTCATACAAAATGTCTGCCATACACATTACACACACAAACACATACATACGGACGCCTTCTAAGAAACCTTGGCGCCCAAATGAGGCCGGCATACCCCCTTTTTTAAAATCTCATATGGCGTAGAATGCCCAACCGAAGGTCCCTGCAAAATTTCGAGAAAAGTTATCGCGAGCCGTTTTCGAGCGGGAGCCAAACAAATCGTTTTTCATACAAGTGTCAATGGAAACCATTAACCCACTAAGTAACTAACTAACGTAAGATGTTTGGACCCGTGAAAGAACGGAGGTCCTATACGTTTACCACACGCAACTTTAATGTAACATTGGGTAGATCGAGGTGGCAGTTGGGGGGATGCATTTATTATCGTCTAAATATGACGAATCAACAATAAAAAAATGTCCGTCCGTCCGTCTCCACTTTTCTTTCAAACGGCTCAACCGATCACCCTAAACTTCTTTTCTCTGCAAGATACATGCCTCCCATGCTTCAAGCTCGAAGATGAGTAAAATCGATTCAGTAGTTCAAGAGATATGGTCGAAGAAATGGAGGTCGGACATGAAATTTTCGAGGGTCGATGAAACTTTTTCGCAAATATCTCAGCAAGTATAGCACGGAAATTCCTCATTTTAGTGCCAAATGAAAGCATTTGATGTCACAAAAGTGGGAAAATTTTTTTGTGGGAATCGGATCAGGGGTCTGGGCACTGGGACCAATGGAATGGACGAAATTGAGTTTCTTGACCATATACGAAAACTGTTTTTCGTCTATATTTCCTTAACTATGCAATATGGAGATTTACTGTCAACGGCAAAGTTGTAGAGAATTAACTCAGGGTTTTAGGGAAATATGGCACAATCCTTGGATATAATCTTTTCTAGATTTGAACGGTCTGAGACGTACTTATTGCTTACAAGATATTTGCAAATATTCTTTACCAGCGCCTTCATCCAAACATGGAAAACTCTGTAGGTGAATACCAAGGAGGTTTTCGTGTAAGTCGTTCAACATCGGATCAGCTGTTTAACATCAGACAGATCTTGGAGAAGTGCAAGGAGTAAAACATTGAAACACACCATTTGTTCGTTGACTTTAAGGTTAGAAGACAGAGTTAGTTGACATAGTTAGAACCGGAGTGGGCAACCGGAGTTATTACGGCCTTCTGAAAATCCAAAGTCCAAGTCAGTAAGCCGAAATTCAAAATGCGCAATATACAAGTCTGTGATCAGACCGGTGGTTACGTATGGTTCGGAGTCAGGGTGCTTGACACAAAGAGACGAACAGTCGCTGCACAAGTTCGAAAGAAAAGTACTGCGGACGATATTTGGACCAGTATTCGATCAAGGGATGGCGCAGACGATTCAATCATGAGCTTAGTCAGCTTTATGGAGAGTCGGACATAGTCAGAACTACCAAAATAAACCGACTACGTTGGCTCGGTCATGTACAACGAATGGAAGATCATTGTATTCCGAAAAAAATCCTTAAAACCAGACCGGAGGGCAAGAGAGGTGCAGGGCGTCCAAAATCCAGATGGTATGACGCAGCTCTTGCCGACTTAAGAACTGTGGGTGTATCCAGCGAGACGTTAGCTGCGGATAGGTCCGGTTGGAGAAGCATGTTGCAGAAGGCCAAGACCCTTAACGGGTTGTAGTGCCGGTTAAATAAGTAAGTAAGTGAGACGTACTTCGGTAGGGCCTTTGACATTACCTCGGGTACTTTCTATGGATCTTTGAAACTCTTACAGTTATAAAAGAACATAAAATGTTGGATTGTTTGCTTATTTGTATCTTTAGATACCTTCTAGTCTTTTCGTAACATCAATTCTGTTTGCACATCTATTCTGATACGTACGGGTCTTTGCTTATGTTTTCATTAACGTTGGCTTCTATGAAAAGGCATTTTTTGTATTCCGGTGGGTACATCGCAAGGAAAAGAAGTCAAAACTTAGCTGTATATCGAAGTCTATGAAAAAAATTTTACTTCATTTTTTGTTCGTACGTCACGGACGTCGGACGTCTTTTATGGATGACCCCTTACTACCGAATTTTATATCTTCTTCGTGTGCATCAAACTTTACAGACCCTTATGCACCTTTCGGTACAAGGTCCCTAAGCCATAATTGTTAAGAATGTCAACTTGTAAGTCGTCAGCTCAGCTGAATGAGTCTATGAGGTACAGAGATGGGAAATTACCGGTAATTTATTTTCCTCGGTAATATTACGGTAATAAGGTATGGGCCAGAAAAAATCCGGGTGACTTTGAAGATGAATAACTTTTTTTCGTTTGCACGAAATTAGCTGAAATTTATAGGTTTTGGAGTGGGATATGTTGCAATGATGTCTTGTTAATATTGCTTCATAAAAGTTTTAACTGACTGAAATATCCGTGATTGCGTAAAAGTGCCGCCAAAAAAATTTGCACAAACTTTAAAAACTCATTTGTCTCTCAACGATGCCATGCATAAAACGTTTTTTGTCTTTTTTTGACAGAAGAAAATGTATTTTCGAATATTCTTTGATTCCTGACCGATAGAATTCTGTTTGATGAAGTTGTGGAGGATCAAGTACTTTGAACTCTCTATCTACAATTTCGAATTGACTGTCACTCTTCCCCTAAAATAATGTTTTTAGGCTACTGTGTCAGACAAAACAAGATAAAGTTAGTGTAAATAACTAGTATTTTCTCAAATATATGTCAAACTGTTCCCAGAGATGTTTTTCGACACTTATCCTATCGATGCTTAGCGATAAGTTTCATGAAAGCAAACATTTTTGACAAACTGTGCATTTTTGCCCCAAAATAATCAAGACTTTTAATATTTGCCCAGTTCTTCGTATTGAAATTTATCAAGGGCATTCAGACGCATGTTGTGAATAAAACTGTTTAAATTAGAAATAATGTGCACTTCCATGTTTAGAAACTTTTGTTTAACCGAAAAAAACCTTACATAAAATTTGGTCAACGAATAGTTAAACTACTTTCAGTGATTTCTCTCGGCTATTACATATCGATAGCAGCCAGGATCGAGTAATAATAAAAATTTGTGAGCATTCTACCTTTGCATCCCTCGTTCGATTTTATTTCATTTGAAAAAAAATTTTGGCCCTTTGCCTTAATGAGTGCACCTGAAAATGTTCAGTGAATGGCACTATTTTCAAAGTGAATCTTCGTGTTAGATGGACTCGTTTTTTCGCGGCACACTTGATTTCTCGACACACAAACATTCATTTTATCGAGCTGGTACATTTGTGGCAGCAGATTTTGCAATTATCGCTGTTTTTGGATTAATCGAAATTTACTTTAGTGGATTTTGCGAATATTTGTGCAGATTTTTTTGGCTGTAGATTTACGCAATCGCGGATATTTCAGTCAGTTAAAACTTTTATGAAGCAATATTAACAAGACATCATTGCAACATATCCCACTCCAAAACCTATAAATTTCAGCTAATTTCGTGTAAACGAAAAAAAGTTATTCATCTTTAAAGTTACCCGGATTTTTTCTGGCCCATACCTTATTGGGTAATATTACCAAAATTTTAAATTACCAATATTACCGTGCTTTTGGTACGTGCTTTACGTAAATTACCGGCTATTTTTTATTTGTATTTTGCAGAAATCTTAGAAACATGATTTAAAGTAAGGTATGAAGCCCAGAAATTGTATTACCGTAACACCTGTATCGAAAGAAAAGAAATTATCAAAATAAATGAGTTAAAATTTCGATTTATTCTGAAGTGACTTGGCGAGTTGTTGCCTTTGCATTGAAAAAAGTACAGCGTCAGCTCGAGTATTTCGTTGTTGCAATGCAATGTGAGTATATCACGACGAGATACCCCCTTTTGCTCGTCAAGACCACAATTATATTGTCATTGTCTATTGACAGAGCACAATCATTGTAGACGGTGCCGGTTTGCCACTCAGTTTGTGGGTTTCTTCAAATCACAACAACCGAGTTCGCTCGAGTAAGGGTTAGAGTAGCTACTTTCATATTTTCTTTTAAAATCTCGATTTATTTTTACTCAGACAAAAGCTTCTTCATCATCTTTAGAAACACCTTTACCTGTCAATGAATTTTCATCACTTAAGACATCGTCTTCCTTGTAACATAATCGTCAACAGTTCGTTTCAGATTGAAGTTGAAACTGATGGAGGAAATTCAACCAGCCCTTTCCTTAGTGAGTAGAACATATCATAAAAATGTTTACAGTTACAGACTTGAAATTTTCACTCCGTTTACCCTTGTTTTATCTGTCTTCGTTTAACTTCCATTTTTATGACGGAGTAATAAAAATCATAAGTGCGGGAGATATAATGCTAAACGTTCGGAGCTTAGTATCATCTTAGTGGAGGTTCTAGGATGATCCAAACAGGTGGGTGTTCATGGCGCAGAGAAATTTATGTACACAATTTGTAAGTAAATCATTGACATTGGACCAACCTACACACATTAGAAAATTTCGGTAGAGAAATAAAAAGTTGCACAATCTTATGATCCGCGAGTGTATGTCATCTTAGAATTTTCACTAAGTTGACACAAATGGATTTGCGTTTTTTTTTTCATTAATATCTAAAAAAAGGAAAATTAGACTATGTGAATCAGCCTTATGGAATGGCTAGAAGTTATGATAAGTTAGGTTACAGTATACCGTATTTTAGTTGCAGTTTGCAAAGAATTTTGCTTGACATTTTAGTCTGTATACGAACTGTTAAGGTTCTAAACAATTTTGTGATTTCTCGAATATTCTTCGTTCGAAGAATGAAAAATGGAATTCTCGTACATTTAATCAAAGTTTCTCAGATAATTATGTTGAATGTATAACATACTGACGTAAGATTTAGCGAAATTGAAGAGGTCACGTCAAAAAATCTCCGAAATGTCTAAAAATAATGAAAAATGGTGATGACCTAAAATTTTTAATAAATAAAGAAAACTTTAAATTACCAATATTACCAAGGTTCGGGTAATATTACGTAATTTTACGTAATATTACATGGTAATATTACCGACCCATCTCTGGCCATATAAGAAAACTGTTTTTCGTCTATATTTCCTTAACTATGCAATATGGAGATTACTGTCGAAGGCAAAGTTGTGGAGAATTAAATTTAAGTGAACACGTGTCTCAGGGTTTTGGCTAAATATGGCCCAATCCTTGGGATATGGCCACTTCTAGGATTCGGAGGGATTATACTACTTTTGCATCCAACTTTCATTAGGTTTTTTATATTTTTCAGTTGTTCTCGACATGAGTGAGATCATTCAACGGGGCGTCCAAGATTTGTGGGATTATTGTGGATTTCTCTAGCACTTTTTAACTTCCTTTGGGTTTAATGATATTTTCGGTCATTCTCGACATGAATGAGACATTCAAATTGAGCAAAATTTGTAGGGGTTTTTGACGAGAGATAAACTTACAAAAAAGGGTGACGCATTAAGCTTCTAACTCAAAATGATTTTCTTCCAGTTACAAAAGTTCTGAAATCAGAGGAGGGTGACGCATTCCCTTTTCTGATTTCAGATCTTTTATAAGTAGACAAAAAGACTTGCGTCACACCTCCTCTGTAAGGAGTTTTTTTGTGCGAATAGTTTTACTTGTAGAACAATCGCATTTTAACAATTAAAGTTTTGTTTAGAGATTTAAAATCCGAAGCTCTACCATAAGACACTTTTTGATTTCAAACTGGAGTAGAAGAAGTCGATTATACCGAAAGAATACATTTTATGATCGAAACATCGAATCGTTATACTGGACAGAGCGTATTGGCTAGGAAACTGGCCGACCTGCCTACCAGCTGATGTACTGGTGACCTTTACGGATGGGTCGAAAACTGAGGAAGGAGCGGGAGCCGGGATCTATTCGTAGGAACCGGCGAACTGCGACAGTCTCCACTTAGGAAAGTTAGCGAGCGTCCTCCAAGCGGAGACGTTTGCGACGTTGATGGGAGTGATGAATTGAGTTCAAGAAGGAATGACGGGTGGCAGAGCGACCATCTGCTCAGACAGTGAGTCGATGGTAAAGGCGCTCGTGTCGCCTGTGACAACGTCAAAACTGGTTAAAGAGGTGAAAGGGACCCTAAACCGATTGGGACTGAGAAATCAGATCACGATCGCCTGGGTCCCTGGGCACACTGGTGTAGACGGTAATGAGAGAGCAGACGAGAAAGCCAGACAGGGCTCAGCATCTTTGCGGTCGAGGGCCCAGAACCCCACATCCCGATCCCACACTTTCTGTGTGAAAGGGCGTTGGGACACTGGGTGCGGGCTGAGTCCGTAAAGAGTTGATGCGCGTACGGCGTACGCTCTTCTTCCCGGCGCCTGACGAGAAGTGGGCCAAGGTGCTTCTCAGAATGGTCACTGTGGATTGAACAAGCACTTGGCCAAAATGACCATTTGGCTGATCGAAGATGTGACTGCGGCTTGGAGGAGGAAACGGGCGTCCACGTGATATGCGAATGCCCAAAGTTTCACCTGCTAACGAGCATGACATTAGGTGGTTATGTGATTCGACCCTCCGATATCTTAGACCTAGGACCTATCGCCCTAGATAGGTTCTTGGTGAGAACCGGAAGGTTTTAAAAAAGGTTTTTTAATTAAAAGAAAACAAAGGATCAATAGATTCGTGTTTGAGGAGCCAGAAATAGCCCATCCCACCCTGATAAATTTAAAAAAATGATCGAAACAACTCACCGTATTGTCCACATACGGTAGGCTGTAATATTCACTTTGTACACTCTTCAGAACATCTGTTGTCGTGCCAGTAATCCTTTTGGGATCACCATGGTACCGTTGATCTAACGCCGAATAAAACACTTGCAGCTGAGTTTCACTGGATGCAAACAAATGCTTCGACATAGACAGCCGCCTCAACATATCAGCAGGCATTGGTTCTTGCGTTTGGAAATGTTTTGCAAATGTACTCAGCACCCGTGGATCGCTAGCAAAATATTCCATTAATACTGACGGCACCTCCGCAAAATCTGTGCTGCACCGTGTTCCTGTCACGTGTTGATACTCTGTCCGAGCTAGCATTGAATGCATTGCATGGCCCATTTCGTGAAACAAATTGTCAACCATTGCTGGAGTCAATAACGTTGGACTTGACCACCTCGGTGGACTTAAGTTCAGCATAACAACAACAATGGGATTCTGAACACAATTTCAAAGTTATCGATCTTTTAGCGGCAATCCAAAAACATTTTACCTGGTAAGACCCGTCAGCCAAAGACTTTCCACCACGTATTGTAAAATGGCAATCTTGATTCGGTTTACCCTGTCGGTCATAGAAATCACAGTAAATATGGCCAAGAAGACCTTCGGTTTCATGTATCACTGCTAGTTTATAGATATCATCAGCCCAGGATTCGCCTAGAAAAGAAAATTGCTTTACCCAATACGTCGGACACAATAGATTTGCTAACGTGTGACATGCATATGCGTGTCCATCGTTAATTTGTTATCGCCAACCTGGTTCCATTTCAGTATTTTCCAGGACGATGCCGTAGAGACATTTCATTAAATTGCTGATGCCTTCCATGCAACCACCTAAGCTGAAATACGGTGTGAACTCTGAAGCGGATACCTGTAACCATTGCTTCTTCAATTTGGCTGTGTAGTACGGTGTGTCCCATGCAGCCAATTTGCTGTCATCGCCGTTTTCTTTCTGTTTCATTCGAGTCATAATTTTGAAATCATGTTCGGCTCGTGGACGTAATTGTTCTGTGAATTTTATCAAAAATTCGTTCACCATTTGCGGAGTTTCCACTGTACTCGATTTTAGCGCTCGATGGGCATATGTCGGGAAATCGCATTTTTCAGCCAATTCGTGACGTAATTTGATCAATTCGCTTAACAGATACTCTTGATGGTCATCAGGATAAAGAAACAGGCGATAAGCTGTTTCCCTAGCTACCGCATTACCATCAGCATAAAATCCGGAAACCAGAACTTTGTCACCTTCAGCAGAGAAGCTTTGAAATAAAGGAATGTTTTTTTGTGCAATCAAATGATTGAGGGAAACCTACTAAGGTTTGATGCTATCCGGTAAAACTGACTTCGAAACTTGCCTCGGATGAACCGCTCCTGTCATAAAACGTTGACCCAATTGAAGAATCATGTCGTTTAAGTACACAACTTTCTGTCTTTGACGCTCTTCTAAGTGTATTCCACACTGTTCGAAATCGAACAAAAATAGCTTGGCGACATGGTCATCTATTGCGGTCGTTTCGAATGTATCTTTGGAATCCACGACATTCTTTAACGCTTTGTACAGTTCTTTGTGGGTGTTGAGTCTGAAAATTAAGGGGAAATTATATTTGGGTGTTGGAATGATCAGTGACCATCGAAAATTTGGACAATGGACGCCATAGACATTCTTTCATGTTTTTTTTTTTTGAAGTTTTAGTCCCTCACCTCCCTAAAGTGCGCCGTGCCTCTCACTCAACGCAGCCGATTTTTTTAGCTCTATCTTTTGAAAGTTCGATGAAACACTTACTTTTCAACAACGCCACTGACGCAAATGCATGCATCTTCAGCAGCATCGCCGTATGCCTTCTTCGGATGAGCTAGTCGAATGAATTCAGCTAAATCCGCCACTTTGCATAGTGAATCGGATAGCTCATCAAAAACTTCAACGATTTTTCGTTTTCGATTCGTTCCAGTTGCTTCTTTGATCAGATCTTCCGTCTTATTGATGACATTCTCCTTCAGTATATAAAATCCGACTGGTGATTGAAGTTCGTTGATGCCAAAAATGCCCTAAGACAATACTGACAGTTAGCGATCTAAATCTACGTAATTCCATTTGTGTAATAACGTACTGTACGTTGTTGGGTTATGTTGATCCTTTGCACAGGTTTCGAGTTGAATGACGTTACCAAACATGTCGATACCCGTCTCAATAAGCAAGGGGAAAGTGGACTCTTAGCACATATTTTGGAGCCATTCAAAATGCTATACATAATACTTTGGACATGGAATATTTGGAATTACGCAAAGTTATTTCAGCTTAGTGCGAAAAATATACACTTTACCAACTTTGAAATAATGTTGTCTGTACATTAACAATCAACAACAGGAAGTTTTCCTGTTTTTTTATCACTTAAACTGTTGTAATTTTAGGTTATGCAATTGTTTTTTATGTCAAATACTTTTATTTTTCTTCGCGTTCTTCTTCGTCCTAGTGTCATAAAACGACTGCGCGACCATACGCTCAGCAATGTATTTTGATAACAATTTCGCAAGATTCTGATCCGACGTGAGCGACATTACATGACAATGCTTTAAAAACAGTCCGTTTTTGAGATATTGAGATTTATTTTCAGGTTTCAGACATGACTTGAATTTTCACTCTCCCTGATCCATACATGGAAATAATGCACGAACCTGGGAAATTTTTGGGGAAAAAGTTTGGTTCGCAGGGAAATCGTTTAAGTAAATTTTCAGTTCAGACAAATCTCACAGAAGTCTCTTGGGAATGAACGTATGATTTTTTAGATTTATCAGCTTGGGACGATCGTTTTACCAATCTTGAAACACAGATCTGACGATCCTTTGTTCCTTTCCCGTTCATCATTTAAATCATCTTCCCTACTCAAGTTAGTTAAACCTCCCGGTCGCCTCCAAGAACTTGCTCAAAGTAGCTGGTTCTAGGTAAGCAACTTCGGACGGTCTTACAACATACACTCCCAGCAGCCTGCGGCTCAGTTGGAAGAAACTGGGACATTCACATAATACGTGAAATCCCGTTTCCTCCTCTAAGCCGCACGCACACATAGAGGTCGCCCGCAATGTCCAGTGATCGCACCCACCACTCTCCTGATGCGACTCCTGTCCATCCCTAGCAGAGATTTGGCCCATTTCACATTAGGTTTCGGGAAAAAGCGCTTGGTGTGGATACCACCATAGTATCCTTCCCAGCGCTCCACATGCTTCCTCATCACCCAGCTCCCCAGCGCTTCTACACGTGCAGGTCGAGTAATCGGCAAAAACGGCTCAGGGCCGTGACCGAGAACTTCGGCACCCGCCTTGGCTAGCTCATCAGCTTTTTCATTCCCCTCCACGTCAGAGTGCCCAGGTACCCAAACTAAAGTGATCTGATTCCTCAGACCCATTTCGTTCAGGTAATCTCTGCACTCTTTCACTAGCTTGGAGGTCACTCCAGGCGACATCAGCGCCTTGATCATTTCCTTACTGTCCGAACAGATAAGCACCCTCTTGTCGTGTGTTCCAACAGGCAGAGTCTCACGAGCTGCTGACAGGCAGGCTTGGCAGGCTTGGAGCACACCAGCAAGAGCCCCCAGATAGAAACAATTTCCCTCTCCAGAGCCCATACCGTATACACCAGCACCTACTCCTTCACGAGATTTCGATCCATCTGTAAATCTAACCACGCAGTTCCCGGGAAGACTCGCTGGCCATCCCCTAAGCCATTCTTGCCTACTGGGAACTTTTGCTTCAAAATTCCTGTCGAAACAGGTTACCACAGCCATGTCGTCTCTCGGCATTTCAAACACCGGGATCGATATTATCGTTGCAATCTTACCATGCCCAATGTGAAAATTTGGAGTCCACATGCCATTCTGCATCAGTCTATCAGCCGTGGCAAAAGCTTTCGCTTTAACCACAATATCGATAGGAGGCAGAGCCAGCAGCGTCTCCATCGCTAGGGTTGAGGTGGTTTTCATAGCGCCCGTGGTACAAATACACACTAGCCTTTGAATCTCACTTGACAGTTTCCTAGCGCATTCCACATCTAGCCTTGGCCACCACGCCACGCAACCGTGACTAATCATCGGCCTTATCACAGCCTCATAAATCCACAGAATTGCTTTTGACGGTAGGCCCCAGTTTCTCCCGAAGGAGTTCCTGCAAAGCCAAAAAGCCGCTACCGCCTTCTGCGCATTATCCTTGACATGAGCAATCCAATTTAGTTTGCTATCAAGCGTCACTCCTAAGTATTTCACCTGCGGAGCTAAATCCAGCACCTTAACGAAGAGCCTGATTTCACCGACCAAATTTGATCCTGAGCGCCTTCTGCTGAATAGCATAAGATCTGTTTTGGCCGGATTGATTTTCAGACCGTTCTCACGGCACCATCTCACGACCACTCTCAAAGCTGTTCTGACTCTGTCACCCAGCGTGCTCTCGAAGTTTCCCCTAACTAAAATCGTCAGGTCATCCGAATAGCCCTGCGCATAGATTCCTTCGTCGTTCAGCTTTCTGATGAGAGAGTCTATCACTATACACCACAACAAAGGCGATAGAATCCCGCCCTGAGGGCAGCCTTTCGCTACCCAGAGATTTTCTTTGTGATCACAGACCTCCGCCTCAACAGTCCTATCTCTGAGCATGCTACTTACCCACCTAACTATCACACCTCCCACTCCTCTCTCCTCGAGCGATCGGCGAATAACATCAAAATTCGTATTGTCGAAGGCACCTTCAATGTCCATAAAACATCCCAGTGCCACCTCTCCAATCGAGAATGATGCTTCCACCTTTGCTACCAGCCTGTGCAAGGCGGAATCCGTGGATTTGCCTGACTGGTAAGCATGCTGATTCGAGTGTAGCGGGAAGACCGCCAGAACTTCATCCCTGATGTAGAAATCTATCAGTCTCTCAAGCGTTTTCATGACGAAGACGTGAGGCTGATCGGTCTGAAGTCCTTGGCAGTGAAATGCGATGGTTTTCCTGGCTTAGGGATAAACGTAACCTTCACCTTTTCCCACTTGGTTGGAACGTAACCTACGGCTAGGGAGCTACGTAGTATCTCACACAGCGGCTTCAGCAGAATCTCTCCACTTTCTTTCAGCAGAGCTGGAAAGATACCATCACTGCCAGCTGATTTATACGGCTTAAATTTGCCTATAGCCCACCTTAACCTTTCCATGGTGATGATTCTCCTGGCTAGCGACCAATCCTCTTCCGTCGGGGGAACGATGTTTGGCAAGCTAGTTTCGGATTTATCTTCTCCACAGCCAGGAAAGTGAACTTCCAGCAAGTTCTTGGCCGTCTCACAGCCACTCCCTGTAAAGCTCCCATCTGGTTTTCTTAAAGAGCTCGGAAGTAGCCTAGAGTCTTTGGCAAGGATCTTGTGGATTCTGGCATAATCTGGAACATGTTCCATTTGTGCACATAACGTATGATTAAAACATAACCAAAGACCCGTACGTATCAGAATAGATGTGGCAAAGTGACTCGAACGTACCTAAATATACAAATAAGCAAACAATCCAACGTTTTCTGTTCTATTATAACTGTAAGAATTTCAAAGATCCATAGAAATTACCCAAGGTAATGTCAAAGGCCCTACCGAAGTACGTCTAAGACCAGTCAAATCTAGAAAAGCTTATATCCAAGGACTGGGCCATTTTCCCTAAAATTGAGGTTCTCTAAAATTTTATTCTCTACAACTTTGCCTTTGGAAGCAACTTTCTACCTCTCATAGTTCTGGAGATTCGGGTCATCCTGCCCAAACAGAATCACAACAAAAACCTCTTATAAGGTAGAGTGTGACGCAGTCCGTAAGTCCGCTTCCAGAATTAATGATATCGCTTGAGGCGACGCTATCGCTGATAATACGCAAAAGTTTGTTTGAATAAAACCTTGTGTTCAAAGTTTTAATTTCCTGAAAAATTACAGTGTCACCAATTCTTCTCAGTGATTCATGTAACTTTCCTGAACCAACTGTCTAGATATTCTTATTCAGAATTTAGCAAAAATCCAAGATGGTGTAACTTTGACAGTTGGCAGCCATTTTCATAAAATGCTAAAAAAATTCTCCTGACCAAACGGTATAACTTTCTAGAAGAAACCAACCCTCTAACTAGTGTCATTCCGGAGCTAAAATTCAAAAACCGAAAAAGCATAAACGAAAATCCAAAATGGCGCCTCTATGACAGCTGGCAGCCATTTTCTTAAGATACAAAAAAAATTCTCCTGACCAAACTCTATAACTTTCTTGAAGAAACCAACTCTCTAAGTATTGTCATTCCGAAGCTAAAATTCAAAAACAAAAAAAAAACCTAATTTATTGCTTGGAAATGGCAGCCATTTTCTGAAAATCCCAAAAAAAATCTCCGGACCAAACTCTATCCCAAAGGAGCCAACTCTCTGGATATTGTCACTCCGGAGCTAAAATTCGAAAACTCAGAGCATAACCTAAAAAACCCTCAAAATTGACCACTTTTCCACATGCCACGGCTTTTCCAGAATTTTCCCGGAAAAGCGACATATGAAATTTTTCATTTGGGGCCGAGACGGACGTTCCCTGAAAATTTTAAGGAAATCGCTCGGGCGGTTCTTGAGAAAAAAGAAGTAGATAGAGACATACATAGATCGTTGACACACAACACAGGAGTAAAATTTTGATTATTTTTTGACCCGTACGAAGTACAAAGGTCCTATACGTTTACTACAAACAATTTTAATGTAACATGGGGTAAATCGAGGTGGGAGTGAGGGGGATGCATCTATTATCGTCTAGAGATGACGAATCAGCAATAAAAAAAAATGTGCGTCTGTCTGTCCGTCTGTCCGTCTCCACTTTTTTTCCAAACGGCTCAACCGATCAGCCTAAACTTTTTTTCCCTGAAAGGTACATACATGCCTCCCATGATTCAAGTTCGAAGAAGAGCAAAATCGATCAAGTGGTTCCGGAGATATGGTCGAGGAAGTGACCAAAAACGTGGTTTTTCGAGGGTCGGTGAAGCTTTTTCGCAAATATCTCAGCAAGTTAAGTTTAAGTTCATTTATTCATTAATTCAGTTGGTACAAAAATACATTTGAGATACGATAATTAGTATAGCAAGTATAGCACGGAAATTCCTCATTTTGGTGTCAAATGAAAGCATTTGATGTCACAAAACTGGGTAAACATTTTTGTGGGAATCCGGTCAGGGGTCTGAGCACTGGGACCAATTGAATCGGCGAAATTGAGATTCTTGGCCATATACGAAAACAGGTTTTCGTCTATATTTCCTTAACTATGCAATATGGAAATTTACTGTCAAAGGCGTAGTTGTAGAGAATTAAATTGAAGCGAACACGTGTTTCAGGATTTCAGGAGAAAAAAGCCCAATCCTTGGATATAATCTTTTCTAGATTTGAATGGTCTGAGACGTACTTCGGTAGAGCCTTTGACATTACCTTGGGTAATTTCTATGGATCTTTGAAATTATTACAGTTATAAAAGAACAGAGAACGTTGGATTGTTTGCTTATTTATATATTTAGGTACGTGCGAGTCACTTTGCCACATCTACTCTGTTTGTCCCATCTATTCTGATACGTACGGGTCTTTGGTCATGTTCAAAGATAATTTTACCATTATATTATTCCCTTAAATTTAATTCTCTAAAACTTTGCCTTTGACAGTAAATCTCCATATTGCATGGTTAAGGAAATATAGACGAAAAACTGTTTTCGTATATGGCCAAGAATCTCAATTTCGTCCATTCCATTGGTCCCAGTACCCAGATTCCTGACCCGATTCCCACAAAAAATTTTTCCCAGTTTTGTGACATCAACTGCTTTCATTTGACACCAATACCAAAATGAGGAATTTCCGTGACATACTTGCTGAGATATTTGCGAAAAAGTTTCATCGATCCTCGAAAATTTCATGTCCGACCTCCACTTCTTCGACCATATCTCCGGAACTACTTAGCCGATTTTGCTCATCTTCGAACTTGAATCATGGTATGTACCTTTCAGGGAAAAAATTTTAGGCTGATCGGTTGAGCCGTTTGGAAAAAAAGTGGAGACGGACGGACAAACGGACATGTTTTTTATTGTTGTTTCGACATCTCTAGACGATAATAGATGCATCCCCCCCATTGGGAAGTGGACATCATGTAATAAGATATTGCTATCAATCTTGGGGAAGTAAACATAGTTGGGAAATTTGTATTGGCATCGTTGGGAAATCTGTAGCGGCATCGTTGGCAAGTAGACAACGTTGAAGAAGAAAACATTTATTAAACATATAGGTAGTTGTATCAAAGGTTACATTACACCGTATATCGAAAAAATAAGTTTGTGGTACACACATTAATCACGTCGGGGTCACCAATTATATGGGAAATTGATTGAAACAAATTATTGTTTTAAATCCATATATTCGGCTCTAGGACCGATTATCCTCAGTCCAAATATCCCCGGACGTAGGCGGCCTTACGTAAATGGGGCGCTGCCCCAAACCCCGCTAGGTGCTCCGCCCCCTAGACCCCGCTAGGTGCTTCGCCCCTCGACCCCGCTTTTTTGTTTTTAGTTGTTTACTTCGGGCCTGCGGGGCTAAGTACACTTCATGTTGAATATTCTTAATTTTGTTAGTGTGGATATTTTGTCTGAGGGGTTATTTTGTCTGGGGATATTTTTTCCAGGAGGATATTTTGGTTGGGGATATTATTTTTTTTGGACATTCGGTCCTAACCCCCATATATTCGAATGAATATATTAGTATAAAATGCACGGTATTTATAGCGAATGCATTAGCAACTCGATTCAATTTGATTCCAAATCAAAACTTGATTAATTATGCATACCAAAAGTTGATTTTAATTTTTTTTCCGTTACTAGATAAAAATAATTTACACATTTAATTATATATATGTTGAGTGATTATGTGTATAGTTTTAGTAGAAATATCTTTAAGCTTTGCTTTGTCAAGTTTAAATTCATTGAAGAAGTTTATTACACTTTCCCGTAACAACCTCTACCGAAAAAGAAAAGTCAGGGAACTGTCCAGTTCCTAGGGTCGAACGATGAACCGTATTTTTCGCATTCGGTATGCATTCGCCATATATTAAAGATTTTACCTCTTGTCCTGTTCGACATCATTTGTTTCGTACCAAATCGTAGGGTTGATGATGTACGCTTTTTGAGTTTTTCGGTCAAACGTGACGATATCACTGAATCGTAAGTTTCCATCGGTATCCGCTGCGTGTACTTCTTCGAAGCAGACGTATCCTTTGATGCCGTTTCGTTCTCTTTGTTGCATCTGCGACAAAGGTTGGAAGTGCTACTAACTCCTGCTACCCATTCGGACGATATAGTGTGTTTTTATTGTAGACGAAATCGTTGCTCGGCGTGTGCGTTTCAAGGAGAATGGCTGGATATTTTAGACTATACCAGCCACCGAATGCATTTTTTCGCAGGGCAGTGATGAACAATGAAAATTTTTTCTTTATAGTGTAACGAAATTAACTTTTGACCTTGAAAAATTGGGACTAAAGCAAACTAAGCGGGAAGTATGTTATAATTTTCCACCTCATAGGAAAATTTTCCTTGCACGGTGAAAAATGTCAACGAGACTAAAATAAATATGCAAAATATTCGATATTTTTATTGAACAAATTCGTTTTAAATCAAAATTGTTTCTCGTTGTCTGATTAATGTCAAGGTGACCAAAACATTGGCTGAAATTGGCTATGGTGGCTTTTTCAGTAAAAATTTGATTTTTTTGAATCCCATAAATGTGGTCCCTATTGTCTATTGTGGCTATTAGCGCCCAGAGTGCGGGCGTTATTATCGCCCGGAATGCGGGCGTCATTAGCGCCAGGGGTGCGGGCGTTAATACCGCCCGGGTGTTATTTGCGGCGGAGAAATGTTCTGCCGCCTTTTGTACATAACTCAAGTATATCTTTTATTCATATATTTGTATATTCATAATTTTTTTTTGTTTGAAAGATCTGGGCATGACCGACAATTTGTGAAAGAAACTTTTTTGGAATTGAGTCCTTGGAGTTAGCTAGGGCACTACAAACGAGTCTCTGTTAGGGCTTTACGTGTTTTTCGTACATAACTCGAGTAAATCTTTTCTGTTTTTTTTTGTGTGAAAGATCTAGGCATGACCGACAATTTATAAAAGAAACTTTTTCCTGTGCTTAGGGCTCAAGTGGGCCTCATGTCGGTCCTAAGATCGGCACTAACAAAAAAAATTTATTTTTGCTATGTTGCATAGTAAATTGAGGGAAAAATTTTTGTCGATGGAAGTATGTGTCCGAGGCCTCTACTTGGGGCCCTAGGTCAGTACTAAGGTCGGCCCTAGCCCAAAAAATGGTTTTTTGCTACGCTGTAGAGAACATTGACGGGAACATTTTTCTCTATTTGGGGGTCAATTTTGTGCTTTTTTCACATCGTTTCTTCGGACGGGTTTTTCAATATTGCCCTCTAGGCAATTTCCAATACAATTTAATGAGGACGTAAGGCAACATTTGCTTAGATGTCGAGTCTTTTCGTACCATCAACTCTGTTTGCCGCATCTATTCTGATATGCACGGTCCCTTCATATGTTTTGTTCGAAGTTGTAGAGAAATTAGCGAACATTTTTTTCTATCAAAGTGCGGAAGGGTCAGACGCCTCTCCTTAATGCCCCAGGCGATTCGAAGATCGGCCCTAGTACAACAAAAAAAATTTTTTTTGTGAAAAAAATATTTCATCACAGAACTGCTACGCGAAAAAGGTTTGCTGAGGGAAGCCTATGCTCAGTTGATACTGACGGCAGAATTCGCTTCAGCGACATCATTGCATCCGACCCGAAATCTTCAGAAGCCTACATTAAGGATCCTACATTTCGATACGAAACAAGTATGGACCAGGACGACGAAATCCTTAAGAAGAACGAAGTTCTTCGAAAAGGGGTCTGATACGTTTACCACGACGTTTGTAACCACCCCAATTTCGACCCGAGAGCAGGGGGAGCATCGATCATGGTACTTAGATGACGAATCAGCAATAAAAAAAATATCCGTCCGTCCGCCTGTCAACACGATAGCTCGAGTAAAACTCAACAGATTTTCAAAAATTTTGTCCTTGAAAGATAATTGAATAATCCTTTTTGGGATTGAATCTAGGCACTGTCGGCCTAAGGGCCAATGAGCTAGGGCCGACAATTCATGGAAGAAACTTTTTTAAATTTGTGTCTCTGGACTTAGCTAGTGCACTAAAACCGAGGCCATACGTGCTTTTTGTACATAACTCGAGCAAATCTCTTCCGATTTTCAAATTTTTTTTTTGTTTTAGAGATCTGAGCATGCCTGACAATTTATTTAATTTAATTTATTTAATTAATATTTAATTGAGCTTTTACCTTCACCTAGGCCCCCAAAACTGAATGTCTGCCCCGTAGGGCAATCGATGAACAAAAATTGCACAAAATAAATTTTGTGCAAATATAAGAAAAATTGTGCACAGAATGTGCGCAAAAAGTATAAGTGCAAACAAATGGAGATTTTGCGTACATTTTGCCGAGTTCAGACGCATAAATTGTGTGCGTTTCGTTGAATGTTTGTGCACTTTCTGAGCAAAGTTGCGAACCGATTGTGCACTATTTGTGCAAACAAATCGAGATTTTGCGAACATTTTGCTGGGTTTAGACGCATAAATTGTGTACTCTTTGTGCGTTCCTTGTGCGTTTCGTTAAAGTTGGCTGCGGGTGCTATTGTCCAACGTTTTTTTTTCTGCATCAATCGGGTAAAACTTATCCGATTTTCAAAAACTTTTTTTCCCCGAAAGACAATCGGAAAATTGATTACGGGATTGAATTCGGGCAAAATCGGTCGAAAACTTTCGAAGTTACGGTCGAAAAAGTGGTGAAAAACGTGGTTTTTTGAAGGTTGGTCGAACTTTTTCACTTATATCACTGAGAAATTAGAACGAAAATCGCTCTTCAAGGTTTTGAAGGAAAGATATGGACATCAGCAGATCATGAAAATTAAATTAGTGAAAATCTGTCGAGTGGTTCGGGCTATAGAGTCCTTAGTGTGGGCCAGGCTCACGCTACGCAACCCAAAAACAATATTTGGTTTTTTCGTGAATATTCCTTTGATAATGACGTTTTTTGTACAGTGTTGCATAGAAAAAAGAGGCAAACTTTTCGTCCATGGAGGTATGGGACGGTTCATAATGGATGTCTTTGGTCTTTCTAGGCCAGTGTGACAGTCTGTGACAAGAATGATCGGTCTTGAGAGCGTCGCGTGACGTCACACCGACGATGGTGTATGGAAAGTATGAACAACAAGTGACAGGTTTGACGTTTTTCACAAAAAAACGTGAAATTGATGTAAGACCATTAGAATTACCAACAAGGCGTGATGCCAACTTTCGATTTAAGCACACGAATGAAGAATCCATGGGATTTTGAATAATTTTCATACTTTTTCTACTATAACTTTCTTCCAATACAAATTTTGTTTTTTGTAAAAAAATTTCAAATTTGTTTTTCGTGACGTGACAAAAAAGGGTCAAATGGTCTTTGGAGCTCGCGTGACAGGGAATGATCTATGCTCAGAAAAATGGTCATTTTTGCGTGACATCCATTATGAACCGTCCCTATGGATTAGAGCCCCTGCTAAGCGCTCTAGGTCGGTTCTAAATTCTGTGCTTGTTTTAAGGGCTTGGAAAGATTTTTTGCGACGTTAATTCATACACTTAAGAGTTAAGGCAACATTTACGTTGATACGTTCGAGTTGTTTCGTAACATCAACTCTGTTTGCCGCATCTATTCCGATACGTACGGGTCCCTTCATATGTTTTTCCTTAGAACTTAGAACTGGTGCTATAAAAATCGACTTTGTGCAACACGGTGTACAATATACTATTGTTGTGATGATTTCCCATATATAAAATTTCAAAGTTCTCCCTCGGTGACCCCTCTCTACTTCCATCTTCCGGACAGACATGTCCCACTTTTCGTACATTTAGCGATTGTTAAAAAAAATTTAGAAATATGTCGGTTTTTCCACCAGCGAAAGTAATATGAAGGGGATCAAGGGCTTGCTGAATGCCGGACTGGACACGACTCTGCAATGCTTTCAATTAATCTAATCTCATTTGTGCCATTATTGAAACTGATAAATTGTCTCGTATTAAATTGTTGAGATTTTTTCTTTTACAATTCTTTGCCTCTATTCATATGGCATGTACTCAATTGCACAAAGAGTGTATAGCATTTTTACTGCAAATAATATTCGAAAATGGTTCTGAAGGTACTAAACAGTGGACAGTAGCAGTACGACATTCATTACTAGTTATTAAAGTCTAACAAATCTATAAAAAAATGTGCCAAATTGAAACTTCAACTAATGGCAACAGGTTTTTGCTGCGAAACTTTCGTCATGGATACGAATTTCCAATAGCGATTTCCGTATTTCAGATCAGTTGACCAAGAAAAGGAACCATTAACATGGATGTTTTGGAGAAAACGTCGTTACATCGTTGCCATGATGGTGCATGTAGGTTTTCTCTCGAGTTACACGATGCGAGTAAATTTAAGCGTGGCCATTGTCGAAATGACTAAAACCCGATCGTTTCATAACGGAGATGGAACAGCCTTTAATGTAATAGCTTTTTTCGATAAAAATTATCATATTTTCTATTTCTATCTAACGATTATATCAGGAACGGGAATTGTATTTCGATTGGTCTGTACAAGACCGTGGCATTATTTTGAGTTCATTTTTTTGGGGCTACATTTGTACTCAGCTAGCTGGCGGATTTTTATCGAAAAAGTTCGGTGGTAAATGGGTGTGTTTGTCGAAGTTAAAGTTTGTAGCCAATATTCATCTAACCAACTAACAGACATTATGATACATTTCCGTAGGTATTAGGCCTTGGGATAGGACTAACAGCAATATTGACATTATTGATTCCATGGCTGGTACGAACAGTGACCACAATGATTGTCATTCGTGTGTTGCAGGGTATGTGTTTAGGTGTGACTTTTCCGTCAACTCACAATGTGTGGCTGTACTGGGCACCAATACCAGAACGCACACGAATGGCCTCGATTGGTGTTGCCGGTATGTTGGTTGGAACAGTTATTGGTTTGCCGATCAGCGCATTCCTTGCTACAGCGTTAGGATGGGAAAGCATATTTTATGTATTCGGTTCGATATGTTGCACGACGTTCTGAGCGATTTCAGCGAAATTTTCCATTGCAAAAATTTCACTTGGAAAATTGTTAAAATTTCTCAGAAAAATATTTTCTCAAATCGGATTGGTTCTAGCTAATTCCATTCATGCAGGTGGATTCGGCGTTTTGTGGCTCATAGCCTGGATTATTGTAGTTCCCTCGACACCTGCACAAGATCGACGTATCTCCAAAGATGAACTGGAATACATACAAAGAAACGCTGGCGCTTCCAATGAAAAGTCATTGAACGTTCCTTGGAAATCGTTTCTGACTTCGAAGCCTATTTACGCTATTACAGCATCACACACAACTGACACCTGGGGAACTTATACGATGTTAACACAAATGCCCTCATTTCTGAGTGGTATGTTACGACTATGACCAGCAAAGTAACGATTTGAAAATGGAAACATTTCAGACGCTTTGAATTACGACCTGGAGAGTTCGGGACTGTTATCTGCAGCACCATACCTCCTGATGAGTTTTTGTATACCATTATCCGGTGCTTTTGCGGACATTTTACAAAACAAAAATCTGCTGACAACGACTCAGGTCCGGAAGTATTTCAACTGTGGCGCATTTCTCATACAGATGGTTTGCATGCTAATGGCTGGGTTCATTGTTCATCGCGTGTGGAGTGTCGTCTTTATAGTCATTGCCGTAGGAATTGGTGGATTCGCGTTGACGAGCTATTCGTAATTCCAATTCTTTAATTCAGCAAAGCGTTTTTCTATGAAAAATCAAATTCCTTAGGACGAATCCCCTCGATATCGCTCCTGCATATGCAAGCGTTATTTTGGGATTCTCTAATACATTCGCCACAGTGCCGGGAATAATCAGTCCAGCTTTGACCGGATATCTTGTGCAAAACCAGGTTTCTCTCTCCGTTTGTTATTTTGTTCTCATTTAAATGACTTCCAGCATTCTTTTCAGACAGTTGACGAATGGAGAATTGTATTTTACATTGCAGCTTCCGTATACGTATTCGGCACAACTGTCTACTGGTTTTGGTGTTCGGGAGAAGTTCAACCGTGGGCATTGACGAAAAATCGCAGAATTAGCGAAGAGACGAAAAAGGATGAAATATCGTCCGAAGGAGTTCATATCTAAAAATTCAAATTCCATGTGATGTGTAACCATATTCATACGAACCACACATCATGTAAATTAATAACGTTTGGACCGATTGTTCCCAAAAAATAGACAAAATAGCCCGGATATATTAACCCCAATTTTTACAAAAGAACGGATTAAATATCCCTAACCAAAATATCCCCTCAGACAAAATATCCACACACAAAATAACGAGGACATAATAACCATAACTTGGTCACATCTTATTGATGTGGACTCTCCCTTGACTTTGATTATTGATGTTTGTCATACATGATGTAGCGAATTGTAAATACAGTTAGCAAATTCATAATTTAAGCATGAAATTCTCAACCAACTAGCTCACAGAAGCCAATAAGCAAACAAATTTAATATTTAACTCCACATTAATTTATGAAGTCAGATGCATTCGCTCTTTAATAACCTAGACACCAAACTGAAGAATAGTCACAACGATTCAATTTCATATAAAAAATTGAACAATCGAACATGATTTCTAATGATTTCTATTTGAGAAGTAATTGAAAGCCTAACTGTATTCAAAACTTCTTCCGATGCCTGTAACACTAGCCAACAAAGTTTTTGTACCTGCTCTACAGAAATAAAATCACCTTTTTTTGACAAAGTCATTTTTCTATGTAGTTCGGCTCTGGAACCACTAAAATTTTTTGAACTTTGTATGGGTGCAATTTGGTCTCATATCAAATCATTCCCTTGCGATGTAAAGGGTTTACCTACTTAGTAAAGCAATTTTGTTTTAAAAAAATTGGTGTATTTTTTAAGAATAAAACTTTGACAACAAGCTGACATTCTATTCAAACAAATGTTTGCGTCTTATCAGCGAAAGTGTCATCTCTACCGATGTCAATAATTTTGTAAGTGGACTTACGGACTGCGTCACACTTTACCTTCAAAGGAGTTTTTTTTGTTGTGATATCAGTAGTTTTGTAAGTTTTGTAAGGCCAGCTCTGCGACAAAAATGATCTGAAACCTTCAGGCAGTTGCTGACAACTTTTTGATACTTGCTGAGTACTGTATGAGACTTTCTGATTCTTGTTGATAACTTTCTCAGACTTTCTGACACTTGCTGACAACTTTCTGACACTTGATGACAACTTTCCGACACTTGTTAATAACTTTTTGAGACTTTCTGACGCTTGCTGACAATTTTCTGAGGCTTGCTGACAACTTCCTGAAACTGTTTGACAATTTGTGATAATTCTAACACTTGCTGACAACTTTCACACACTTGCTGACAACTTTTACACACTTGCTGACAACTTTTACACACTTGCTGACAACTTTATGAGACTTTCTGACACTTGCTGACAACTTTTTAAGACTTCCTGTCAACTTTTTAAGACTTACTGACAACTTTCTAAGACTTGCTGACAACTTTCTAAGACTTGCTGACAACTTTTCGACACTTGCTGATAACTTTCTGAGAATGTCTGACACTTGCTGACATTTTTCTCAGAATTTCTGACACTTTTCACACTAATTCAGAAGAAAGCAACAAAATCCAAAATTGCATCACTTTGACAGCTGGCAGCAATTTTCTTAGGATCCCAAAACATTCTACGCATTCTACTCACCTTTATGACTTTCCCGAAGAAACCAGCTGTCTAGCTGTTCTAATTCAGAAGATAGCAAAAAATCCAAGATAGCGTCATTTCGACATCTGGAAGCAATTTTCTTAGGATTCCAAAAAATTTTCCTCACCAATTTCTATAACTTTCCCGAAAAAACCAACTGTCTAGGTACTTTAATTTAGAAAATAATCCAAGATGGCGTCACTTTAACAGCCGGCAGCCATTTTCTTAAGATCCAAAAAAATTCTCCTTACCAAACTCTATAACATTCTAGAAGAAATGAACTCCCTAAGTATTGTTATTCCGAAGCTAAAATTCAAAAACAAAAAAAAACAAATTTATTGCTTAGAAAAATCCAAGATGACGCCGCTTTGACTGCTGGCAGACATTTTGTCAAGATCCCAAAAAATTCTCCTGATGAAACCCTATAACTTTCCCGAAGAAACCAACTCTCCAGCTATGGTCATTCCTGAGCTAAAATTCGAAAACTCCGAGCATTACCTGAAAAACCCTCAAATATGACCAGTTTTTCCCATGCCACCACTTTTCCAAATTTTTCCGGGAAAACAGCCTATGATATTTTTCATTTGGGGCCCAGACTAACGTTCCCTGAAAATTTCATGAAAATCGTTGGAGCGGTTCTCGAGATCGAAAATTATTAAGAGATAGATAGAAACGACAGAACAGAAAAAAGTTTATAATAATGAGAACAATGGAAAAATCGACGGCCTGTAGAAAAATGTCATTTTCAAACCTCGATATCTCAAGCCAATTTTCAAGCGACGTATTTTTAAAAAAAATTTAGAAGGGCAGGGGGAAAAAACTCAAAAGTTCGTGCATATATGGTGACTTGTCCCAAATGTTTTCGTATGGCGTTTTTTGAGTTTGTGGACTTCTTTTTTGGAGTGTGGGGATTGCGTCACGCCCTCCGCTACCGCTGCGGGTATGATCAAGTTTCAGAGAACTCTACACACAAAAATGCCTAAATTTCAACTGGTTACAAACGCCGTGATGTGCACATAAATATAATTACATCAGCCTACAATTACTTTCATTTATTTTTAAAGTTTTATTCAATATCCACATATTTCTCAGAAATCCATTGCTCGAACAACGGAACTTTATTACCTGCGAATAAAACCACAAAAATAAATGATAAAGATTGTAACTACGACTCGGGTTGGTATCTAAAGACACACGGACGAAGATAAACTGACGCGGACACACGGACAAAATCGACCCTTATTCGGCCGTAAGACCCTTGCTAACGTCAAGGGAATTTATTATTCAATTTGGAGTCCACTTAGTACCGCAGGCCTGAAATAAAAAACCACAACTAAAAAGAGGGGTCGAAGGGCGGCATCCCCGCAAAGGGGGTTTTATATACTTTGGAAATGTTTCTTATCACTCAGACTCCTCACAAAGAAATTTTTATTAAAGAAATATTGTCATGTAAGCGAAAGTGCAAAAGTTCTTCTAACATCAAAGTATCTCCTCGAATAGGTCTCGTAATTTGGTTTGTTGTACAATGTACAATCATCATTTACAAGGTAAGACTAAACATTCATTTATCTCAGCATGGTTTTTTCAAAAAAAGATCAACTCAAACGAATCTTATGGAATACGTCTCGTTTGTTGCGGACGCCATTGTGGGCGGTGGCGAAGTAGATACAGTCTACACAGATTTTGCGAAGGCATTCGATAAGGTGGACCATTGCAAATTACTAACCAAATTGAAAAACTTCGGTCTCTCCGATAACCTTGTGCATTGGTTTTCAACCTATTTGTGCCATCGATCCCAGTTTGTCGTTATCGGTGGTTCTAAGTCGAAGTGCATAACACCTTCATCGGGCGTTCCTCAAGGATCGATTCTTGGTCCGCTATTATTCATAATTTTCATAAATGACCTACTTGAATCGCTGTCGTCCTGCTCAAATTATACAAGTCAATCAGTAATTCCTATGATTGTGTTCTGCTCCAAGAAGATTTAGGGAAAGTAGTGGACTGGTGCAGGCAAAACAACATGCCTCTAAATGTCGACCACACATAGTCAAAACAAAGTGCTTTTCCCAGATGCTATCGAAGGGACTTTGCTGAAAAGAGTAGCGGTTAAAACTGATTTGGGGATTATTGTGGACGATAAACTGTCGTTTAATGAACACGTGGACTGTATGACCCGTAAAGCTTACAAAATGCTTGGATTTATATATCGTTGCGGAAAACACTTCTCATGTAAGTCCAGTATACTCCTTCTATACTTGTCTTTGGTCAGAAGTCGGCTTGAATACTGTTCGACTGTATGGAACCCGTGCTACTCAAACACAATTGATCAAATCGAAAGGGTCCAAAAGAAATTCACTAGAATGTTGTATTTTCAATTCCGTATTACTCAACTACGCCCTTCTTATGATAAACGGTTGCAACACTTAAAAATGAGATCTTTGGAAACTCGGCGTATGGAAAATGATGAAATTATGCTCCACAAGTTGATCCACAACCATGTTGACTCATCACTATGCAATAAAATTTTTCTGAAACAGCCAACGAGGACCACTAGACTGAGATTTTTTACCTGCCTAAAACAACTACGAACTACCAGAAAAGTGCACCATTTTATAGAATGCAACGGCATCATGACCTGTACTTTCGAGATTTAAATTTATTTAACCCAAATGTTAAACCGTTCAATAAACTAACAAGGAATTTGTTCAGCTGGTGATTATGAGGAAGATAAGCAATAACTAAGGACTTTTTACTCTTTGCAATATTATTTAAAAAAATAATTTTAATAACTAATAATTTTTATATTTTTGTAATTTATGATCTGTATGATAGACTGATTTGTTATTGGGCTTAGGCCTATTAATTGGTCTCTAAACAAATAAAAAAAAATCAGAGAAAGTACAGTAAAAACAAATGGAAGTGTGTCAGGTGAAAACGCTATAATCAAAAAACTAAATAGCCTAAATGACATTGTGGCGTGCACATATTGCATAATTGTTGTTGGCCTTCCGCCCTTAAATTCCGGCCAAACATTCTGTTTCGCCACTTTCCGCTTCCCGGATCGGCTGAACATTCTGTTTTCTGAATTTATTTAGAAATTACAAAAGAGATATTCTACTTGTGGATCTTAATCAAACAACACTTGTTGTATCATTTAGATTAGCCACAATAATTTGAACTTTGAACTCAAAGACGGTGGATTAAATGGAAACGGTCACAGACCTCATTAAACCCGTTCGAAGAACGAAGTTCTTCGAAAAGGGGTCTTATGCGTTTACCACGACGTTTGAAACCACCCCAATTTCGACCTGGGAGTAGATGGGGAGCATCGATCCTGGTGCTTAGATGACAATAAAAACGTTGTCCGTCCGTCTGTCACCGCGATAACTTGAGTAAAACTCAACCGATTTTCCCTAAAAGGTAATCGAAATATCTTTTATGGGATTGAATCTGGGCACTGTCGGCCCAAGGGCCGCCGAGCTTAAGTGGTTTAAGTGGTTTTTGGTCTTTTGTACATAACTCGAGTAAATCTTTTCCGATTTTCATAAATTTTTTTTCTTTGAAAGATATGAGCATAGCCGGCAATGTATGGAAGAAACTTTTTAAATTTGAGTCCTTGGACTTAGCTAGGGCACTAAGAACGAGTGTTTTATGTGCATAACTCGAGTAAAACTTTTCCAATTTTCATATATGTTTTTTTAATCGACAGGTCTATGAAAGCCCTATGTAGAAGAAACTTTTTTGAGATTGGGCCCTTAGGATATAGCTAGGGCACTAAAATCGAGTCTCTATATGTTTTTTGTACTTAACTCGACTAAATCTCCTCCGATTTTCAAATTTTGTTTGATCGAAAGGTCTGGGACTGCCTCCCGTTTTACGGTAGAAAATGTTTTCATTAGAAACCGTTGGACTCAGTTAGGACCATAAAACTGAGTTTCTACTAGGGCCCATCGTGTTTGCTTACATAAATTGGATAAATCCTAACTAAATTTGTTGATTCTTTATCTATTTGAGAGGTAATCGAGTACCGAATTATATTCCAAAACAAATTTGGACCCGGTGCCTGTGCTTAGGGCTGAAGTGGGCCTCAGGTCTGTTCTAGGCCCTAACCCAAAAACATTTTTTTGGTATGGTGCAGAGCAAATTGAGGAAAACATTTTTGTCTATGGAAGTATGTGTCCAAAGAATTTCCTCATGGCCCTAGGTCAGTCCTAAGGTCTGCCCTAGACAAAAAAATGGTTTTTCACTATGCTGTAGAGAAAATGGAGGGAAATACTTTTGTCTATGTAAGTATTTGTCCGAGGCCTCTCCTGAAGACCCTAGGTCGGTCCTAAGATCGGCTCTAGACAAAAAAAATGATTTTTTTCTATGTTGTAGGAAAAATTGAGATGAACATTTTTGTTTATTTGGGGGTCAATTTTGTACTTTCGGAAGGCTTTTTTTACATCGTTTCTTCGGACGAGTTTTTCAATATTGCTATCTCGGCAATTTCCAGTACAATTTAATGTGGACGCGATTTCATACACTTAAGAGTTAAAGCAATATTTACTCAAATACGTTCGACTCTTTTCGTAACATCAACTCTGTTTGCCACATCTATTCTGATACGTACGGGTCCCTTCATATGTTTTCCAATTCAGTTTCAGTGCAAATTCACATAGTAAAACATAACCAAAGACCGATACGTATCAGAATAGATATGGCAAACAGAATAGATGTTGCTAAAAGACTCGAACGTATCTAAATATAGAAATGAGCAAATAATTCAATGTCTTGTGCGCTTTTATAACTACACGAATTTCAAAGTTCCAAAGAAATTACCCAAGGTCCTACCCAAGGCCCTTCCGAAGTACGTCTGAGACCATTGATTTTGATGGCGTCAATATTCTCCACTGCACCATATCAAAAAGAGCACCAACGCAGTTTCTTCAGGAAATCCTGAAACTATTTTCTCTAAAATGTAATTCTCACCGACTTTGCCTCAAGAAGCAAACTTCAAACTGCCGTAATTATATAGACATGTATCATCACTCCCAATGCTAGAAGTTGCTTTATCCCGCGATTTGAATATTTTTCCCTGTTCTCTAAAATTTTATTCTCTACAATTTTGCATTTGGAAGCAACTTTCTAACTGCCATAGTTTTTATGAGTCATCCCTCCCAATTCTAGAAGTAACTGAATTAGGATTAGGTTCTTTTTCCCTCAAACCCTCAAACAATTATTCTCTAAAATTTTATTCTCTACAACTTTGCCTCTGGAAGCAACTTCCTACCTAAGTCTCACAGTTCTAGAAATATGGGTCATCCCTCTCAATTCTAGAAGTGGCCATATCCCAAGGATCAAGCCATATTTCCACAAAACTCTGAGACAGGTTTTCTCTAAAATTTGACTCCCTCAACCCCCCTCCCCCAACCCTCACTGTACAGATGGTGATTCAATGGCTATGGCTAAATACCCCCTATGGGGAGGCCTGTATCCAGCAGTGGATAAAATAAAAGGCTTATAAAGAAGAAGAAGAAGAAGAAGAAGAAGAAGAAAGACGAAAAACCATCTGCTTCCATTCTACTGGTCCCACTGACTCGATTTCTACTAAAATCATTTTCCCAGTTTTGTGACATCAAATGCCCAATTCTAGAAATTATAATATCCCAGGATTGCGCCATTTTCCCTAAAGCCCTGAAACTCGTGTTCTCTAAAATTTTATTCTCTTCAACTTTGCCTTTGACAGTAAATTTCCATATTGCATAGTTGAGCATATATAGACGGAAAACCATCTGCTTTCGTATATGTCCCAGTGCGCAGACTGACTCAAATTCCACAAAAACAATTTTCCCAGTTTTTTGGGATCAAATGCTTTTATTTGACACCAAAATGATCAATTTCGATGCTATACTTGCTGAGATATTCGCGAAACAGTTTCACCGACTCTCGAAAATCCATGTCCGACCTCCACTTCTTCGACCATATCTCCGGAACTACTTTACCGATTTTGCTCATCTTCGAACTTGAATCATGGGAGGCATGTATCTTTCAGGGAAAAACCGTTTAAGCTGATCGGTTGAGCCGTTTGGAAAAAAAGTGGAGACGGACAGACAGACAGACGGACATTTTTTTAATGCTGATTCGTCATCTCTAGACGATAATAGATGCATCCCCCAACTCCCACCTCGATCTACCCTATGTTACAATAAACTTGTTTGTAGTAAACGTATTGGACCTTTGTACTTCGTACGGGTCTAAACAATGCGCTTCGAATTGCGATAGGTAAGGCTTCCGATTAGGTATTGATATTTGCTCAAGTCTAAACTAATTACGTCATGGATTGAAATGCCGCATGACTGCTGGTCGGCACGGAAGACATGTCGAAATAAGAAACTTTATCAAACGCGCCCTGATTTTTGCAGAAATACCCGCCAGACTCGAGTCAGTGAGACTTACACTGCCGTGGTCACGAGGTAGCACACTGAAGTGGGATGCAACCTACATGGATAGTTTAGCTCCCAGTAACTTGAGGCTCAGTGCGAGAAAGGCTGCTCAAGCCGCGGAGGACAAAGCCATGAGGAAGGCAACGAAGTACAGAAAAATAACTAACCAGACTTCTTCGTGCCATTCTCAGTTGAAACAATGAGGCCATGGAGTGAGGAAACAATTAAAATTAGCTTACACTTACGGAAATATATTTTTGCATCAAATAGAATTTTGTACTTCTGCGCAGCTTTTTAACACTGCAAAAACTTGCGCAGAAGTACAAAGTTCTTTTTGATGCAAAAATATATTTCCGTAAGTGTACACTTACACTACACTACAATTTTCTTTTACAAAATGTCATGGAAAAGCTTCCGTACAAGGAAAATGATTTCGGTGGTTCGAAATTCGGAGGTTTTTTGAGGTGGCGATAGTTCTTGGAGATAGAGTGGAGATGAGTGGGTTGTATTGCCGGTAAAGTAAGTAAGTAAGTCTAGGAGATAGAAGCATCGTCATGACAACTAGACTATGCCGAAAAGTTCGGTGAATTTTCTTGGGGATCATTCCGTTCAAGTGATAACATGGACAAAATTTTTTATATTCTGTGATATTTATTACCCTTTGCTTTGTATAAATGACTAATTGTAAAATTGTTCAAATGCTGACGATTAAATCGGATATTTATTTTAAAATCTGTGTAAATACTTTACGATTCAAATTTATAGTAAGTGACTCCCGCAGCTTAATACTGAATCATCAAAATTTTTACCATTCGTACCTTCCGACGCGACGTGAGGTCTTTAAGTCGCAATCCTAGGATGGTAGGATGGTGAACCATTGTCCTCCATGCCCTTCCGAGCCGTTCGAACTTTTCTGAACTTTTTAATTCTACAGGAAGAGAATCATAAGATTGTGCAACGCTTCGTTTTAGCTCTTTCAACCGAAAAACCGGTTTTACTTGAGAAAAATACAAGCGAATACGTGAAAAGAGCGATAAAAGAGAAACTAAAAAGGTGCACAAGCTTATGATTCCCTTCCTGTACTACGGTTCTTTCTGTCAAAATATAAACAGGTTGGTGGTTCGGTTCGAAGACATGTTTTGAACTTTCTACTTCCCTCCTTTATTTGTAACACTCTCACACCTTAACGACAGGATTGCCATACGAATCATTTTTCAGAAAAACTATTTTATTTCGATTTACATGGATGGAATGCAATCTTCAGATTTCTTTAACAGAATGCCCAATGTCTTCAAAGACCTTTTTCGCTTCCGGTACTTTGTCTTTTTTAACAAGTATGTAGTCTGTGTCGTAAGTGGACACAACAAACAATGAAATTGAGTTAGCTGCAAGTGCGTTAGCTAAATTCGACAAAATTCCAATCAGTCCAAAATCAAGTGGTCCGCAAACCTTGAAACAACGCCAACCGTCATTTATTTGGTGGTCATCGGTAATTTGTATTGAGTTCTCTTTGGGATAGTCGTGAGAAATTACAAGCGATAATTCTTCCGGAGTCTTTGTTATATTGAACCAGGCTTCTCCTTCAACGAGTGGTAGATAAGTGGATGGTGAAGTTGATGGGTGAAAACGATGGATTGTGTATGGACGTGAACAAAGTTCCAAATTGAGTTGCATCATTCGAGAACTAAAATAAATATTAAATCAAATAAAGACCCTACGAATCACTTGCAAATCTCTGATTATCGCATGTACATTAAATGAACAAATTTGCTTACATAATTTCAGTTTGTTAAGAAATAAAACTCTGTGTAATCCAAATTCTAAACAAAAACTATCGTTGTGTTTTGATAGTCTTAACGTCACGCGTTTCTAAAAAAAATGTAAACCATTCTTGAGATACCAGATATGACATTGTCTTTAGGACCGGTCGGTGGCACATAACATGTTTATGATAGTTTCTTTATAGCAAAGAAAAGTATGTAGTAATGTAGCAGAGCTTTTTCGAAACAATTTTTAAGCGTTCTTAAGGGAAAGAGAGCTTTGCACTGTCAAACAAGGAGGCAAACAAACCCAGATAACACAGATCACACTTTTTAATGTGGTTGCTCACTGAATGTACATTAAATGTGCAAAATCCAATGTTGTTGAGAATATGTACATAAAATGTACAAATGATGTGCCTGCAAAGTGATATGATGTATGATTTTTTGTGCCATTAAAGCTCGAAATTATTGCACTAGATCAGAAGTAAATTTTTCGCACATTTTATGTGCTTGATAAGGTGTACACTATTCCTATCACATTTAATATACCAAAAATGTGCCTGTAATGTAGTACATTTTTCGATGTAAATAAAATTATTGAACTAGACCACAAGTACCTTTTTCGCACATTTTATGTGCGTGATAAATCAAGCCCCGCAAATTAAAGAAATTTTTCTAAACAAAAATGAGAGCTTGGCATAAAAAAATGTAGATGGAGGACGTAGCGATCATCAGAATAAGAAAAACCGAAATGGAAAAGTCCGAAAACAAAATTAAATTTTCCTTTCTTTTCTTATATAACATTAGATGTACATTAAATGTGCTAGTAATTTACACTAAAATGTACATTAAACGTACATTAAATGTGTATTCAAGGTGTTTTAAATGTACATTAGATGCACATACATGTACCACACTTCAGTGTACATTTAATGTACATTAAATGGGTTCACATTTAATGTACATTCGATGTACATTAAATGCACTTCTCGTTCCAAAGAAAAGATGTAACGGTAAGGGCGCTTTTTAATATACATTAAATGGAATCAGCACATATTCCGATGGCACTTTATGTACATTTCATGGGGTCAATTGTTATCTGGGAAAGTGGAAGCTTTAATATTTCAAATGTGACTTTATGTATAGCTTTTATGAAACGTTAGTTTAACGGCTTTGTTAATATCGTATGCATCAGACGATGTACGGGACCGCCATGTATGACCAGTAATCGGTCGTAAATGAAAAACCTATCAACAGTAGGTGATTTTGGCTGAGGCGAACTGCGATAAAAATTCACAGCAACGAACGTCTTCAAAGCCTACAAGACAAATACGACTTTCAAATCCTAAATTCTACGATTTTGATAATTTGATATCTATGAAATCTATGAAACTATAGACTTCAGCCCTTCCACCATTTCGGTCGGCTTAAGGATACAATTTTTTATAGATTCACAAAATTTTGCTAAGGGATCGAGGTAACTCGGGTAACACCCACCGTGCCTTATCTACAGGCGTTATTATTCTTATCGCTATGTCTCAATTCTCTTCTTGTGTTGTAATTCATCTACAAAGGGTTAACCGAGTCAATCCACAATGGGAAATCGGAGGATATCCTTTTTGGACCTGGACCCGTACGAAGTACAAAGGTCCTATACGTTTACTACAAACAATTTTATTGCAACATGGGGTAGATCGAGGTGGGAGGGGGGGGGGAGCAGGGGGATGCATCTATTATCGTCTAGAGATGACGAATAAGCAATTAAAAAAATGTCAGTCTGTCCGTCTCCACTTTTTTTCCAAACGGCCCAACCGATCAGCCTAAACGTTTTCCCTAGGAAAGGTTACATATCATATCGTATGATCCAAGTTCAAAGATGAGCAAAATTGGTCTAGTGGTTCCGGAGATATGATTGAAAAAGTGACCAAAAACATGGTTCTTCGCAACACGTTTTCGCAAATATCTCAGCAAGTATAACGCAGAAATTGTTCATTTTGGTGTCAAATCAAAGCATTTGATCCCAAAAAACTGGGAAAATTGTTTTTGTGGAATTTGAGTCAGTCTGCGACCTGGGACATATACGAATGCAGATGGTTTTCCGTCTATATATGCTCAATTATACAATATGGAAATTTACTGTCAAAGACAAAGTTGAAGAGAATAAAATTTTAGAGAACACGAGTTTCAGGGCTTTAGGGAAAATGGCGCAATCCTGGGATATTATAATTTCTAGAATTGGGCGGAATGACCCATATCTTTAGAATTATAGAAGTTAGAAAGTTGCTTCCAAGGGCAAAGTTGTAAATTTGAGAGAAAACATATTTCCGGATTTTAAGGAAAAATGATCCAGTCCTGGTATATGAACACTTCTAGAATCGTGCATGGAAATTATGCGGGATCGCGGGAAGTTTTTGGAAAAAAAATTGGATCCCGGGAAATCCTGGCCCAAGGCGAAGGATTTTTTGCATTTCGACCAGGAAATTGTATTGCTAAAAAATTCTACTTCTACGACAATTATTTTCGAGATAAATAATTGCGCCATCCAATCAGAGACAAGAATCTTTCGTTAAATTGTTTTTATCGAATCGTTCAATTTATTTATCGAAAGATTCTTGTCTCTAAATGGCTGGCGCAATTATTTATCACGAAAATAATTATCGTTGAAGTAGAATTTTTCAGTAAACTCTCAATACTATAGAATTTTTTTTTACTATACAGCAATTAAAAAAGCAAAGAGAAAGCCACCGGGAAGCGGGCAGTCAAAAGCCACCGGGAAGTCAAAAGCACCGGGAAGTCAAAAGCACCGGGAAGTCAAAAGCACCGGGAAGTCAAAAGCACCGGGAAGTCAAAGCCACCGGGAAGTCAAAGCCACCGGGGAGTCAAAGCCACCGGGAAGTCAAAGCCACCGGGAAGTCAAAGCCACCGAGAAGTCGAAGCCTGAAAGCAACCGGGAAGTCAAAAGCACCGGAAAGCGGGAAGTGGGAAGTGGGAAGTCGAAGCCACTGGAAACTCGAAGCCGTCGCGAAAAGTCAAAAGCATCGGGAATTGAAAGCCAACGGAAGGTCAAAAGTCCCGGGAAGTCAAAGCTATCTGGAAGTCAAAGCCACCGGAAAGTGAAACTTTTTAGTCTACAATTAGAGCGAGAGGAGCCCGAGCTTCCCTATTTTAAAACAGAGATAGGAGATAGGAGATAGGAATCCCAGGATTGGGACATTTCTCGGGGAAACCCTGAAACACGTGTTCGCTAAAATTTAGTTCTCTACAACTTTGTCTTTGGAAGCAACTTTCTAACTGTTATACATCTAGCCATATGAGTCATCCCTCTGAATTCTACATGTGGCTAAATCCCAGGATTGGGACATTTATCGAGAAAACCCTGAAACACGTGTTCGCTAAAATTTAATTCTCTTTGTCTTCGGGAGTAAGTCTCTACGTTTCATAAGCATAATAAACCATAGGTTGATGAAAAACCATCTCGTATTGTATATGACTGAGAAATAAAATTTTCTCCATTCCGTGGGTTCCAGTGCCCAAACTAATCAACCGATTTCCACAGATATTTTTTCCCAGTTTTGTGACATCTAATTCTTTCATTTGACGCTAATTTGAACAATTTACGTGCTGTACTTGCTGAGATATGCGACCATACCTTTTCGGCCATATCTCCGGAACTATTCGACCGGTTTTGCTCATCTTCGAACTTGACCTCAGTTTTTCGACTATCTTTCAGGAAAGAAAAGTTTTTGAAAATCGGTCAAGATTTACCCAAGTTATCGTGTTGACGGACAGACAGACCGACAGACGGACATTTTTTTTCGCTGATTTGTCATCTGGAGGCAACAAAAAAAGTTTCCCCCTTACTCCCGAGTTCGAATTCGCAATGTAACAAACCTGGTAGTAAACGCATCAGACCTTCGTTCTTCGTACAGGTCTAAAAACGAACCTGAATGTTCATATTTTCAAAATGTTCGCCTGAGGCGCTACACGGAATCAGTCAATTAATAAAATGTTTACTTACAATAACCCTATAATAAACAATTTTCGCCTGCGGCGCTACACGGAATTAGCCAATGAATAAAATTCTAACTTACAATAAACCCTACAATTACAATCAAACATTTTCGCATGCGGCGCTATACTCGTTGGATCGATACTGAAAACCCTAACTAAGGAATACAATTTAAAAAAAATTCTATTGTAGGGCTGCCCTCCGGTCACCGGGAAATTCTACCAGCGACACCAGGAAATCCTAAGAACGACACCGAGAAATCGTTGGCTGATTTTTGGTTGCCGGGAAATTATGACTCGGTTCCCGTTCCCGGGAAGCAAACATTATTTCAATGGCCGTCTAGAATTGGGCGAGATGATGGGCTCTAAAACTGTGTCAGTTAGAAAGTTGCTTCCAAAGGCGAAGTTGTAGAGAATAAAATTTTAGAGAAAACGTGTTTCAGGGTTTTAGCGAAAAATTACCAATTCCTGGGTTATGACAACTTCAAGAACTGTGAGGGATGACTCATAACTCTAGAATTATGACAGTGAGAAAGTTGCTTCCCAATGCAAAGTTGTAAAAAATAACATTTTAGAGAATGCGTGTTTCAGGGTTTTAGGGAAAAACTTTTAAATCCCGGGAAAAAGCAACGTCTAAAATTGGAAGGGATGACGCACATCTATAAAATTACGGTAGTTTGAAATTTGCTTGGTGAGAATTGCATTTTAGAAAAAATAGTTTCAGAATTTATTGAAGAAACTACGTTGATCCTCTTTTTGGTATGGTGCAGGGGAGAACATTTACGCCATCAAAATCAATGGTCTCAGACCTCTCAGACGTACTTCGGTAGGACCTTGGGTAATTTCTATGGATCTTTGAAATTCTCATAGTTATAAAGGAGCACAAAACGTTGAATTGTTTGCTCATTTCTATATTTAGATATTTAGATACGTTCGAGTCTTTTTGTGTTTACCACATCTATTTTGATACGTACGGGTCCTTTGGTTGTGTTTCAATAATTTGACCGAAACTATAAAGTACTGTAAACCCTCCCCAAACCAACTTGAAAGAAGTGTTTGTTTTGACAATAAATTGACAAATGGATCTTTTATATTATATCAACCAGAGAGACGTGTAATAGGTGTAAAATCAAAACCTTAAGAGTTTGTAAATTCGTTGTGGTTCAGCTGTTGGCACACCTAACATGGCATCAGAATCAATTGGTCCTCAAACCGAGAGTCAGCGTATAGTTATTGTACCCGGTATGGGATGTGTACCAGTGCGTGAGTGTAATTGGTATGCATGGCTACAAGACAAACTTGAAAGCGATCCAACAAGTCGTTTCACTGTTGTGCTTCAAGACATGCCCGATCCGCATGCGGCGCGTGAGTCTAACTGGCTACCATTCATACGAAATACACTAAAATTTGATGAGAAATCTATTTTGATTGGACACAGTTCAGGGTGTGAAGCCATAATGCGACTACTTGAAACGGATAAGGTGCGTGGAATCATACTGGTCGCCGCTTGTCATACGGACTTGGGCAGTGAAGATGAAAAAGCAAGTGAATACTACAACCGGCCATGGTGAGTCATTGTTTTCACTTGAATTTTAAACCAATTTGAATCATTAAAAGGAACTGGGACAGAATACGTTCAAATGCAGAATGGATCGTTCAATTACATTCGCCTAGTGACAAATGCATTCCAGTGGCAGAAGGTCGTTTCGTTGCTGATCAATTGAAATCTGAATACATGGAGTTGGAACGACGTGGACATTTTATGGGTGGTGAATTACCTGAAGTGCTGAAAGTGATCCGACAAAAATGTAACGGCCTTTAGCAGTCGCGATTCAGTTTGATGATTTTTTTTTTGTAAATAAATTTACATTTTGATAAAAAAAAAATGCCCAGCGATTTGATTCATGCTAATTCTTCAGTTGATCTTCAGTGCAGGGACAAGAATCGAAATATCATAGGCGCGTAACATACATTAAATCATCTCGACAATATTTTCAAAGGGACGATAAAAAAAATTCGTAATTATTATTTGTGTAAAAACAACGATCAAGCAAAAAGCTGTACAGACAAAGAAATGATTCTCATTACAAGCAACATCTTTTGACCTTCATCTAAGACAAAGGCCACGTTTCACAATGGTTGGCGAATATTTGGATTTGGTCATGGAAATTTGCTGGACCCTGAACCTTACTAGGAGTATTGTGGATAACAATAAAACAATTTCTGGTCGAATCTATTAATAACATCGGTCATACTCCATCGTTTGGTTTTTCATCACACTCGTCACTCATCCCAAATCAACTCATACATATCATTGTACATTGACAACCATTGCATATCGACCTAAGTAATTATCAATGGATCGGCAGGCCGTTATGAAACTGTATCTTCTCAATATAGTCGTCAACGCTTACA
Organism: Pseudolycoriella hygida; assembly: GCA_029228625.1. NCBI lineage: Eukaryota > Metazoa > Arthropoda > Insecta > Diptera > Sciaridae > Pseudolycoriella > Pseudolycoriella hygida. Next base: position 52,783,406 of record CM055404.1, on the reverse strand, counting down.
TCTGATATTATGTGTTGAAACAATGCTGATTTCTTGTTGTTAATTTCTAGTGATTTATTTTCGTTTTTTTTATGATTTGAATTGAATCATCTGTTACTTTTCATTTGATTTCTTGTGATAATTTCTTGATTTCTGGTTTTCATTTCATCCTAAAACATTCATTTCTAGCAATTTTTGAATTAAATTTTCTTACGTAAATAACGTACGAGCAATGATAATATGCCTCTTCAAGGTGCGATGCACATTGAGGCTAATTAATTTAACTGTAACGCATTTCATGACCTAATAAATAAATTGAAATTGAAATTGAAATTGAATTTGTGACGCAAGTCCCCATACGAACAAAACATTCTGAAAATTTTTTTTCGTAGACTTCGGAACCAATATACAGCTAAGCTTTGACTTTTTTCCCTTGCGTCGTACCCCCCTGAGACCTAGTTTTCTACGTAAAATTTTGATTGCAATCGACATTTTACTCATTAAAATCGGTCCAGTGGATCCGAAGATATGACCTTTATAAAATCGTCTTTTTCCATACTAAATATGCTACTTCATAGAAGCCAAAGTTAATGGAAACATCCTACGTTAGTTAGTGGGTTAGTTAGTTAGTTAGTTCCAGAGCCATTTGTATGAAAACTGACTTTTTTGGCTCGTGCAGGGACCTTTGGGTTGGCATTCCAAGCCTTATGAGATTTTAAAAAAGCATATTTTGTATGTTTTTGTGTGTGTATTCAAGGTATGTGTCAAACATGAGCAAAATTTTTAGAATGTGACTTGAGGCGGCGGTGATGGTGAAATCATTGTGGCGGTCTTCATCTTCATCTCTTCATCTTTATTCATTCATGTGATACATCTTTAACAAAAATCGTTTAAGTTCCATTATGTATAACATTTCTAAGGAACATAAAATATCAAAACAAAAAATATCTTAAGAAAAAACATCAAAGTCTATTCAAAGAGAGAAAAAAAAGGAAAAAATCAATACCAATAATCGGTCAATAGGTGAAGCAAAAAGAGTTGGGATACATCAAAAGTACTCAAACACAAGTTGCAGAGTAATCCTCTATTTACGTCGACCGTTACCCTTCAATCAGGTCATAACTGCAAAATAGCAGAATGGCAACCAGATGCGGACCATTCCCCATAAACTTACAGTATGCAAGCATACAGTAAACGGGATACATCCAACAGCCACTCTGCATTAGATTTAATCTTTCTTCTGTAATAGTATAAACTTTAACGAACGACAAAATTGAGCTTGTGTTAGTGATAAGCGCACACCCGAAGGCAACGAGTTGAACAAGTTTCTCTACGTTTACTGAGTCTACTCTACGTTTACCTGAAGCAGTTCGCGAGAATGGCACATACAACAACCTCGACCCCTTTGTGGGATACCCATGTCCAGGCCTACGAAATCCCACAGTGTGGTGACATAGACCCCTATTAGAATCAAACACAAACTTACAAACAGCATATTTGTACATTTTGCCATCAGTCAAAACATTGGGACAATGATCCGAGTACAGCGATTCTGAAAGATATCTAAAGGGAAGCCTGTGGATAACTCTAAGGGCGACCCTCTGCTTCCTCTCGAGATTTGCGATCAGATTCTTATTATCACCCCCCAGACACCGACGCAGTATGATAGGTGAGAGTGTATCAACGAAAAGTACAAAGACTCCAGAATTTTGACAGGTAATATATAGCGCAATTTCCGCAATACACCGATTTGACCAGAAATCTTAGAGCACAGGTTGGTAAGGTGAAAGTTCCAACTCAGATTCTTATCCAGAATCACGCCCAGATATTTAACGGAATCAACAGCTTCAATCACACTCCCATTCAACTGCACTTTGAGAGAATTGTCAATTGTTGAACGAAATGATCTGAAATGCACAACGCTGGACTTTTTCAAGTTCAACGTAAGCTTATTAACGTCAAAGTAATTAGAGAGTAACTTCAGATCATTGTTTATATTTTCAATATTGTTTGCGAAACAAATAGATGAGGAGAAGACTCTCGAATCATCTTAAAAAAGGTACGATTGGGATTTCAAGGGAAGGCGGTGCAAATCATTGATAAAAATCAAGAAAAGGAGCGGTCCCAAAACGCTACCTTGCGGAACTCCCAGAGTTACACTCTCCCAAGGACTATCATACCCATTCACAACCACCCGTTGGTACCTGCGCTCTAGATAGTCGGAAATGAGATCAAGAGCTATGCCCCTAATACCAGCTGCAGATAGTTTTTTCAGTAATAGCATGTGATTCACAGTGTCAAAGGCCTTGGAAAGGTCCAAGAATAAACCAGTAAGTATTTGCCCTTTGTCTATATGAAAAGATACGTAGTCCACCAATTAAAACAACGCTATATGGGTACCACTCAAAGCCCTAAACCCGTACTGTTTATTATAAAAAAAGTTTGACATATCCAGAAACCTCATGATGTTCAAAAATACCAACTTTTCAAAAACTTTGTTGATCACTGGCAGAACAGAAATAGGCCTAAAGTTAGCAATGTCTGAAGAATCACCAGATTTAAAAATAGGCGATACGTTCGCCTTCTTTAAGGAGTCAGGGTATTTCCCAGTAGATACACACACGTTGTAAATCATAGCCAAAATAGGAGATATAACCGAGACGCAGCTTTTCACTGAGGCTACAGAAATCCCATCGTACCCAGAAGACTTATTGCAATTCAATGAATGTATCACCTCTGAGATCTCACATTGAGATACACCATTCATGAAAATAGTCTTTTCGTTACGAGTCTGGAATTCACACTCATCGCTCTGAAGGTTACTACGTACAGGGATTTCCGAAGCTAGTTTAACACCAATACTTGCAAAATATTCGTTAAATACCACAAGAATCCTCTCATCACCAATTCGAACATTATCAACCTTGATATTCATATTAGCACTACGGTTTTTATCACTGCCAACAATCTTCCTAATAGCACGCCAAGTTTTTTTCGGATTCTCACATTTCCCGAACAGGTCTTTATAATATTGCTCTTTATAGGAGGTTTGCGCGAAATCATCACATTAATGACGTCGAGCTGATTTTGCCATTTTATGATGAACATACTGTTATTTTTCCTACCCAATTTCAGTTGATTCCACAAAAGTCTCCTCTTGCAAATATAATATTCTAAGTGATCGTTCATGTATGGGCATCTAATATATGAACGCTTCATCCGGCATCTCTTCACTCTAGTGAACTGACTCAAACAACTTGAAATAAACTCAAAAAAATAGTTGTAGAGGACATTGACGTCATCAGACTGCGGCCAGTTAGCTTCGTGAAGCATCGAAAATAATTTCTCGTTAACACTATCGTAATCAACCACTGCTTTGTCAATGAACATATATTTATCCATCTTGCAGGGAAGTCGAACGTGGGATATTATCGGATTATGATCACTAAATTCATTGCCGATAGTAGAGTTGTGAACACTGACGACATCCGAGCACCGAAAGATGTTGGCCACCGCCGCCAGCTATGGCAGCCGCGCGAGGTGCCGTGGCACCAAAAAAATGTTTATGAATGAGAGTCGAAATTCGAATAGAAGAATTTCGAATAGAATTTTTTTTCGCCGAAAATTTTTTTCGCCGAAATTTGTTTCCTATTTCCTTCCAAAACTAGTGATATCACAACAAAAACCCTTTTTAAAAGGGAAACGTCACGCAAGTCCTCGTTCCTTCTTCCAAAACAACTGATATCAATTGGGGTGACGCTTACAGCTGTGAAACGCAAAAACCTGTACGTATCAGAATAGATGTGGCAAAGAAACTCGAACGTATCTAAATATACAAATAAGCAAACAATCCAACGTTTTCTGTTCTTTTATAACTAAGAATTTCAAAGATCCATAGAAATTACCCAAGGTAATGTCAAAGGCCCTACCGAAGTACGTCTCAGACCATTCAAAATTCAAATCTAGAAAAGCTTATATCCAAGAACTAAGTAATTTTTCCCTAAAACCCTGAAACACGTGTTCTCTAAATTTTTATTCTCTACAACTTTGCCTTTGGAAGCATCTTTCTACCTCTCATAGTTGGTGCTGCTACAAATGTGTAGTCGTCGACTCAGATTTTTATTTTATCTGCACAAATAATTTGTCCTATGCGTCCGACACAAAAAAAAATTGTCCTACCTTGGGGTCCGAAATTAGGTGTACTAAAACGCCAAAAAGCTCAAAATAGCTTTTTTGAAAACGATAAAAATTTGAACAAAATTGGTGATGCCATTAATTTGTCCTCAATTTCAGACATGGCAGCCGTCGAAAAAATCACGGCGGCGGCTAGCCGACTGAAAAGGGGTCGGCTAGACCCGGCTGAGTCGTCAAAAAAGTATCGGCGGCGTCTGGGACTAGCCGCCGGCCTAAAAGTCTGGCGGCGGCGGCTAACCAATAAAAATCTAATGAAATTGTTAAGATCCGTGTCTTAATATCAAACCGAGAACAAAGAAATAACAAAAGAATGTTCGCCAGTTTCGCTATTTTCGTATTCCAATTTCCATTGTATTTCAAAATTATGAAACTCGTTGTAACGGTGTGAAAGGAAATCGTATTGCCCTGATTATGCTTTTGATTTTGCGGTTGCAAAAATTAATACTTCGAATAGTCAGCTCACATCTGAAGAATTGAAGCAAGAATAAAAAATTGTTGAATTTAGTGGAAAAATTAGGCAAAGTAAAAATCATCCATATTCTGACATAGTTTGGTGAGAGGAAGTTTTCTGTCTCAATATGAACATATAAAACAATATGCCTGTCATCGTTTGGCATTAACCCAAATAAATGTAATTTGTTAGAAATATGAGGATTTGTGCCACGCGATTTTGATCGCGTCGCTCTCAATATAATTACTACTTAAGTAGTAGAGACTGGCAGCTGTCAAATAGAGTACTAAAGAGAACGACAGCTGATGACTCTGATGGTCCCCTATTAGACCGCTTCAGTTTCTTATCTTTACTTTCCTGTCAGGAAGAATGTTGATAACAGAGTCTAAGAACCGTTTTAGTGCATTTTGAAAATATGAAAGTACTGCGGCAACTTGACCTACTCTACTTGCTTTTCGATAAACCTCAAATAGTAGGTCGGGATGAGATCAATCAATATGTCGAAAATACAGGCTAGTCGAAACGTACATTCAAGAAAAAATTGTTCTATCCAAAACGCTTTCCTTAGAATTCCGGATGAGTTGACACCAAAACGCAACAATTTAGATTTCAACATTTAATTTGAAAAAATGAGTATACTCAACAGTCTCAAATAGTCTCAAAGTAGTATGCTCTACAGTCTTAAATATTCTTAAAATGAGTATACTCAACAGTCTCAAATAGTCTCAAAATGAGTATACTCAACAGTCTCAAATAGTCTCAAAATGAGTATACTCAACAGTCTGAAATAGTCTCAAAGGAGCATGCTCTACAGTCTTAAATAGTCTCAAAATGAGTATACTCAGCAGTCTCAAATAGTCTCAAAATGAGTATACTCAACAGTCTCAAATAGTCTCAAAATGAGTATACTCGACAGTCTCAAATAGTCTAAAAAACAGTATACTAAACAGTCTCAAAATGAGTATACTCAACCGTCTCGAATAGTCTCAAAATGAGCATACTCAACAGTCTCAAATAGTCTCAAAGTAGCATACTCTACAGTCTTAAATAGTCTCAAAGTGAGTATACTGAACAGTCTCAAATAGTCTCAAAATGAGCATACTCATCAGTCTCAACAGTCTCAAACACCAGAAAATTGTCTATAAATTGAGGCAAAAATGAGCATACTCATCATTTTTAATGATGATGACGGTCTCAAAACAGTCTAAAACGTTCGAAAATACAGTACTCAGTGCCATACACAAAAACAGTCTCAATTTCAGTCTCAAATCGCATGGTTTTTTTTACTCGGGTATACGTATTAAATTGATTTCAAATTATGAAAATGATGCTACGTAAACCAGGTTATTATTCAAAATTTTAATTCTTAAAATTCTTAAAAAGTCTCACAATTCTTAAAAAATTTCTTAAAATTCTTAAAAAACTTTTTTAAGAATTTTCGGAATTTTTTTAAGAATTTTCGGAATTTTTTTTAAGAATTTTGAGAATTTTTAAGAATTAAAATTCTGAATAATAACCCCTGAAACCAAGAGTCTTTTTTTTCGCTTTAGTTCAATAGATATCATTGTTGATCGACACGAGAAGTAGAAGTTTCGGTGTATAGTGACGTCATCTGAAACCTTGGAAAAAAAACGGCATCACGGTACTACGACAGAAAGTTGATGTGGATTTTTGCTAAATCTACCCCCTTTAGGGGTACTGACGAGGTTTCTCAAGTGCACATATGGCTAAAATGATTCGTCTCAAGAACCACATTACTAATGAAGAAAATAGTTAAAGAAGTCAAGGTTCGATTAAAGTAAAATAGATCCTAACATCTGCCAGATATGTAAGTCACAATTCACAATTCACAACTCACAATTAAAAAAAAAATTGTCAGACTTAGTCTTTACTTTAATAGCTGTCGAACTATAATTTTTGTGATAGATACAGAATTGGTTTCGCGATTGATTAAGAAAATGTTGCAAAAAGGCTAGCCGACATAGACCCTTGGCGGCGGCTGATGGCGGCTAGCCATGTCTAGCCGACCAAAAACCCCGGCGGCGGCGGCGACACTTTTAACCCCCAGCCCCCATTTCTCGGCGGCTAACTTTTGGCGGCTGTCATGTCTGCTCAATTTGTCCTAAATTCTTGACACTTTTAAATTAATGTACTGACACTTCGATAGTGTAAAAGTGTGTTACTAGATTTTAAAGTGTTTTGTACTAAAAAGTGAAGTACAGTAAAAATTTGTCCTCAATTTGTCCTTTCAGAATATGCATTCAAAATTTTCAAAACATTTCCTGAAACAAGACTATAAAGTTTAACTAATAAAAACTTTCCAATTTTTATTTTATTTCGGACTATTTTAAGTGTCCTCTAAATTAAATTGAATGTTCAGAAAAATTCCACCATTTGTTGAGGACACTATTGCACTGTTTATATGATTAAAATTCAATAAAATAACCAAATAAACTTACGCGAAATATATTTCGATCGTAGATCATCTTCAGTCGCGCGATTACTTGAGACTGCTACCTTTATCCACCCTTAACAACGAGGAAAATGATAACGAACACCCGAACTTTTTTACACACACAACACTGAATTTCATCCGATCTATTGTTCAAATCTCAACAATTAAAATTGAACAGCGGTGACCAGATCGGTGCCGGGTCAGTGTTCATAAGTTCTGATTTGTTTTTGTGCATATAAAAACTTTCCCATGCGTCTAACAAATGTGGATTCGTTAATCGCCTTATCAATCTTACGTCGATTTCTGTCAAACCTACATGCAAATCATTCAAGACATGATTTGCAACTGCAGATTTTTCAGGTCGATTGTACCTTATGTGAGCACAATGTTCTTTATACCGTTGCAACACTTGACGTCTGGTCTGACCAATGTATATCTTTCCACAAACTTTACACTTAATCTCATAAATTCCCGATTGTTCCATTTTCGGAACTCTGTCCTTTGTCGACACTAGGAGGTTCTTCAATTTATTTTCACTCGCGAACACGATATCAATGTCTCTTTTCTTAAATATTTCTTTGAGACGATTTGTCAAGGCCGCGGCGTAATTGAAACAAACTCTCTTTCGATCACTTTTACGGGAATTACAGAAAAAAGTCGACAAATTTTGCTTTCTAATGTTTTTCGAATGCTTTTCTATTAATCGGTCCACTATACTTTCTTTAAAACCATTCACACTCGCGACTGCTTTTATGTAGTTTAATTCGTTCATAAAATTCGTAACGTTCAATGGTAACTTGCAGAGTCTATACGTCATGCTATGAAAGGCAGCCAGTTTATGTGACGATGGGCTATATGAATCGCTGGTAATGAACCTAGTCGTGCTTGTTTGCTTCCGGTAAACACTGATTCCGATCGTTCCATCAGTTTGTCTCTTCAATGTCAAGTCTAAGAAATTGAGCTTACCGTTTTCTTCAGTCTCTGCTGTGAACTTTATCGTCTTAAATTCTGAACTGTTCAGCAAAAATAAAACGAGATCCAAATCTCTTTTCTTTATTACAGCGAACACGTCGTATACGAATCTCCACCAGATCTTTGGAAACAAATCGCCTTTATCCCTCAAATCCATTTCAAGCCGACACATGAATATGTTCGCTACAAAACATGAAAGTGGATTACCCATATTCGTGCCTTGTGACAATTTGTAGAACTTATTGTCGTATTTAAACTGGTTTTTATTCATGAACATTGCACATGCTAGTCACTTCACGCAAAACGTTACGTTCTTCGCCATCTTCGACATGTTCCATCAACCATTTTTCGACTTCTTTCAATGCTTCATCTATCGGGACGTTCGGATATAAAGATTCTACGTCAAAACTCACCATGATTTCATCCTCTTCAAGTGGTGGAATTTTTCTGAACATTCAATTTAAAAGAGTATAAAGGATTATTTTCTTGGATTATTTTTTTAGTACACTCTATTTTCTAGTCATCTACGTCATTATGCAATTTTCTGATTTCAGATACGCAAAGGACAAATTGAGGACATATTTTTGAATTAGAAAATACAAGAGTCAGAACGCTCCTATGGTCATATTTAAATAGAGGTTTTAGTACAAGTCCAAGATAATAATTCTTTATGTCTTGTTTCAGGAAATGTTTTGGGAGTTTTGAATGCATAGGACAAATTTTAACTGTACTTCACTTTTTAGTACAAAACACTTTAAAATCTAGTAACACACTTTTACACTATCGAAGTGTCAGTACACTAATTTAAAAGTGTCAAGAATTTAGGACAAATTGAGGACAAATTAATGGCATTGCCAATCGTTCGGGCCTAAAAACAAAGTTTTTGGGCTAGGGCCTCTATGAGAGCCCAGATTCAATCCCAAAAAAGATTTTTCGATAACCTTTCATGGAAAAAAAAGTTTTTGACAAATAAGTTCAAAAAGTGATTACCATCCATCTCATCATTCATTAATTGTGCCATCTGCTCTGCAGACAGCCTATTTTTTGTGGAGCTACCTCTTTCAAACAATTTTTCGATGAACTCTTTCTGTTTTTGTGTAATTGGGCGGATTATTCTAATTTTCCGAGCCCAGCCTTGCTTATATGCTTGTGGGAAAAGAGTCGACCAGATCCATGTTTTCCGACTCTTGAGTTTGTAAATTTTGTATATTTTTTTGGTTAGCGAAGCCCTGATAAAATTCTCACTTACCTTTACTTTATGAACGTGAGATTTAGATCAAAATCAAATATTTTGGGGCTTCATTCACAAATGACGTCACATACTGTGACATAGAAAAAGTGTTCAAAACGTTCTAAATTTCCATATAAAACTCAACATCTTCACGCTTTGTTTGGTAAACGACACCCCCACCACCCCCTTCCGTCACTTGTGCTCATTTTCGCATATCCAGCTGCAGGTCTTGTTTCAGGGCAGTTATACAGACTTCTTCAGCTGAAAATAGCCAAGAAAAAGTGTCGAAAATTGACCTTTCTTACAAAAGTTGTTCCAGACGGGTGCAACAGCCTTAAACCGGGGAAGTCTTTTCATGGTCTTATAGTAGAGGTAGTATACTAGAACACCCCATACTCAGTTTTTTGGTTCATCGCTGCTTCAAGCAGCAAAGCGTTCCCGAAGTTTTCACCTAAATAGACTAATAACTCAGGAGTGGGGGAAGCCTCCAAGGAATCCAATGATGAAAAACCTTTGTATCATTAGGGCTTACCATCCCATAAAAGTTCATTTGATTTCACTTCGTTTTATACGAGTTATAGCCACAAAATCATTTTTACCACCCCCTGACATGCACTTACTTAGAGCACCATAACTCCCCCAAGATATCAAATTTTCCAAAAATGAGAAATTACTTTTCTTACTATAGAGCAAGGAATCGAATGACACATTCATCGGGAAAAAGTAGGACATGTTGTCCCAAAAGTGTACGAAATCGTTCGAAGTTTTCGCAAAATCACTCTTAAAAGAGTTAAGGTAACATTTCGAATCTTTTTGCAACATCTATTCTGTTTGCCACATCTATTCTGATGCGTACGGGTCCCCTGTATATGTTTTTATAAAACAATTACAAAACAGCTGAAAGTTGAAATCATCTTCAGTTTTACAAATGACGCTTTATTGAAGTATTTTTTTACAACGCACAAGAACACCACAGCTACAGTTTTCGCTTCTCACCAAGTGAATCACAAGTTTTGCATTTTATTTGAAATTCCTTCAAAGTGAAATTTATTTACTCATGTCTGTGGGTTTCCTCGTGCTTTTCTAAAAATATTTGTTGCTTAAAAGATTTCTTGCATTGCAGACAAGTGTAAGATTTCTCTATTAAAAAAGAAAATTTTCATTTTTTTGATTATTCTATATCCTAGCTACTCACTTGTGTGCGTCTTCAGATGCTTTTTTAAGTCGCCTTTTCGTGCAAACGTTTTTTGGCATTGCGGACAAGAATGCGGCCTTTCTCCTAAAAAACTATTTTTATTCTTCCGTTCTTTTTGTGAAGTTACCTAACTACTCACCTGTGTGGGTTATCTGGTGTATTTTTAAGTTGCCAATGTGTGCAAAAGATTTCTTGCATTGAGGACAAGAATGCGGCCTTTCGCCTAAAAAGTTATTTTTATTCATTTGTGCTTCGGTGAAAGAATCCTAACAACTTAGGGGCCGTTCATAAATTACGTTACGCTAAAATCGACATTTTTTAGCCGACCTTCCCCCTGTAATGCTAGTGTAACGCAAGGCGTTAGATCAGCACGCTCTGGTCGATTCCGGAATTAAGCCCGGTGCCAAAAAATGTTCACGTGGTTCCGAAACAGGCTCGAAACAGGTCAAATTCAGGTCAGTCTTCATTTGTAATCCAGCTTAATTTTATTGAAAGTATGAGCTACATCAGATGTTTCGACGGCCTCGTAATACATTATTTAAGACTCTTGTTTGATTTTCGTACCTTTTGTTTCGAAATTAAGGTATGGGCCAGAAAAAATCCGGGTAACTTTAAAGATGAATAACTTTTTTTCGTTTACACGAAATTAGCTGAAATTTATAGGTTTTGGAGTGGGATATGTTGCAATGATGTCTTGTTAATATTGCTTCATAAAAGTTTTAACTGACTGAAATATCCGCGATTGCGTAAATCTACAGCCAAAAAATCTGCACAAATATTCGCAAAATCCACTAAAGTAAATTTCGATTAATCCAAAAACAGCGATAATTGCAAAATCTGCTGCCACAAATGTATCAGCTCGATAAAATGAATGTTTGTGTGTCGAGGAATCAAGTGTGCCGCGAAAAAACGAGTCCATCTAACACGAAGATTCACTTTGAAATTAGTGCCATTCACTGAACATTTTCAGGTGCACTCATTAAGGCAAAGGGCCAAATTTTTTTTTCAAATGAAATAAAATCGAACGAGGGATGCAAAGGTAGAATGCTTTAGGCTCACAAATTTTTATTATTACTCGATCCTGGCTGCTATCGATATGTAATAGCCGAGAGAAATCACTGAAAGTAGTTTAACTATTCGTTGACCAAATTTTATGTAAGGTTTTTTTCGGTTAAACAAAAGTTTCTAAACATGGAAGTGCACATCATTTCTAATTTAAACAGTTTTATTCAGAACATGCGTCTGAATGCCCTTGATAAATTTCAATACGAAGAACTGGGCAAATATTAAAAGTCTTGATTATTTTGGGGCAAAAATGCACAGTTTGTCAAAAATGTTTGCTTTCATGAAACTTATCGCTAAGCATCGATAGGATAAGTGTCGAAAAACATCTCTGGGAACAGTTTGGCATATTTTTGAGAAAATACTAGTTATTTACACTAACTTTATCTTGTTTTGTCTGACACAGTAGCCTAAAAACATTATTTTAGGGGAAGAGTGACAGTCAATTCGAAATTGTAGATAGAGAGTTCAAAGTACTTGATCCTCCACAACTTCATCAAACAGAATTCTATCGGTCAGGAATCAAAGAATATTCGAAAATACATTTTCTTCTGTCAAAAAAAGACAAAAAACGTTTTATGCATGGCATCGTTGAGAGACAAATGAGTTTTTCAAGTTTGTGCAAATTTTTTTGGCGGCACTTTTACGCAATCACGGATATTTCAGTCAGTTAAAACTTTTATGAAGCAATATTAACGAGACATCATTGCAACATATCCCACTCCAAAACCTATAAATTTCAGCTAATTTCGTGAAAACGAAAAAAAGTTATTCATCTTCAAAGTCACCCGGATTTTTTCTGGCCCATACCTTACCATCACTAATTAATGCTAGATACTCAAAAACATGATCCTGACCTGACCTGATGACCTGAACATGTCTTCTACCCTTCAATCACAGGATTCACTGAATTATATGAAAAAAACTACGAATCTATTCAAGACGAAAGTTAAGGAATATTTAACAAGTCTGCGAAGGCCTCTGAGACGATTTTAGCTTCCGATTTGGGGAGGCTAGAGCATCTTGAAAGTGTGACCTGAATTGACCTGAATTTGACCTGTTTCGAGCCTTAGTTCCGACTTGGCAACAGGCTGCGTACTTGAATAGTATTAGGAGCCTTACAGAAGGCAGCCTTCTGCCGAAAATCTGTTAAATTCATTGAAACGGCAGTAAAGAATATTAAACGTCATATAAATTTCAGTTTTGCACCAGGGTGCTGCTGCCCTCTATGTTGACAGTAGAATATGTTAATTAGGCAGCCTGGTGCCACGTTGAAATTAATATTACGAACAATGTTCGTAACTGTGGTTTCGATGGCGTTAACAGATTTTTCGCACCAGGCTGCGTCATAGTAATGTAGTCGTTTTCCACTCCATCATTGTCATGGTAACTTTTTTGGCACCAGGCTGCCCAGGTTGAAATGCAGACCTCTGTTTGTTGCAATTTTTCTCCAAGAAAGTGTTCTAGACAACGATAAATAACGCACTAGACAAAGAATCGTCGCAACCTTCATAAGTCTTGACACTGTCTTCGCCTTTATTGTCTAAGCAATACGCATTTAATTACGATCACAAAGCTATCACTTTCTCTTCTTAACGAAATTCAAACTCCAAAAAAATTGTAAATTCATTCACCAATTTAATTTTTCGCTCCATACAACGATTTGACTATTTGTTCATATTCTTTGATAACTTTTTCTGCTATCTTTGTATGAAATATGTGGCGTGAGTTGCGCTACTGCCACCCCCCCCCCCCCTCAAGCGTTACGTAGTTTATGAACGGCGCCTCACCTGTGTAGGTCATCTGATGCTTTCTTAAGTCGCCTCTTCGTGCAAACGTTTTTTGGCATTGCGGACAAGAATACGGCCTTTCTCCTAAAAAACTATTTTTATTCTTTCGTTCTTTTTGTGAAGTTTCCTAACTACTCACCTGTGTGGGTTATCTGATGCTGTTTTAAGATGTCACTTTGTGCAAAAGATTTCTTGCATTGAGGACAAGAATGCGGCCTTTCTCCTAAAAAATATTTTTATTCTTTTGTCCATTCGGTATCCTAACTACATACCTGTATGGGTCATCTGATGGATTTTTAAATTGAATTTTCGTGCAAACGGTTTTTTGCACTGCGCACAAGAGTACGGTTTCTTCCCTGAGAGAAAAGTTTTTATTCATTCAGAACTTTATTGAGATTAACTTACTCACCATAGTGAATTCCCATGTGTCTCACGATTTCGGACTTTAAAGCGAAGGAATTTTTGCAAATGTCGCAAGTGAACGACTCCTTCCCTAAATAACATATAAACTAATAACGAATACGACATGAAAAATAATTGCAACTAACTTGCGAGGTTGTTTTCCGGTGGAGGCGCATTCGGTGAACAATTGTTTGTCTCACGAAAATAACGAGCGATGAGAATGGCTTTGAGTGTTTTTTGACATTTTGATTTACCTGAAAAAAGTTAAGAACTCAATTCCAAACGACTGGTCAAACTGGCATGTAACATATTAGTCAAAATAGAGATAAATTTCAATTTTCTCCAAAACCAATTTACTTCAAAATAAAAAATTTTATGTTTTCGTTGAGGCACATGATTAACCCCGTCCGTATCAAAATAGATACGGCAAACAAAATTGACGTTACGAAAAGACTCGAACTTATACAAGAAAATATGCCTTACGTCCACATTAAATTGTATTGGAAATTGCCGATAGCGCAATGTTGAAAAACCCGTTCGAAGAAATGGTGTAAAAAATCTTTCCGAAAGCACAAAATTGACCCCTAAATAGAGAAAAATGTTCTCCTCAATCATGGCCCCACGGTAGTAAGGGGCCGTGACGCAAGTCTTACACGCCAAAAAATTCACAAGAAATTTTTTCGTAGACTAAGGAACATATATACAGGAACTTTTTGACTTCCCCACCGAGCGACGTACCCCCCGGAAAATTTTTTTCCCGGATTCTACGGAAAATTTTAAGCCGAAGTGCCTTTTCACTCATTAAAACGGTTCAGTCGTTCCGAAGATATGAATTAAACAATTTTGCTATTTTGTATGGAAGTGGACTCAAATCGAATATTTTTAACTAGTCAATTTGGTAAACCTTTCCTTCTTTCTTTCTTTCGCTCTTTGTTTGTTTGTTTGTTTGTTTGTTTGTTTGTTTGTGGCAATTTTTGGCAGGATGACCCAGATCTCCTGAACTATGAGAGTTAGAAAGTTGGTTCCAAAGGCGAAGTTGTAGAAAATTAAATTGAAGCGAACACGTGTTTCACGGTTTTGGGGAAATATGGCCCAATCCTGGTATATGGCCACTCCCAGATTCCAGAGGGATGATTCCTACTTCTAGAAATATGGCAGCTAGAAAGTTGCTTACAAACTTACAAAAGTACTGATATCCGCAAAAAAACCTCTTACAGAGGAGATGTGACGCAAGTCTTTATGTCTGCTTACAAAAGCTGTGAAATCAGAAAAGTGTGACGCATTAATCATCTTAGGTGAAACTTTTTTTCTTTCAGTTGCAAAAGTTCTGAAATCAGAGGGGGTGACGCATTAAGCTTGGATTCGCAACAAACATTTTTAAACAAAATTATGTTGAGTTTAAAAAACGAAGAAGCAATTTTTCTGACTTTCAGTTTTTACGCTGCGAAAATTTGACTTTTATTTCTTATCACATCGTTTAGGGTAAATTTAAATTTTTGCGTCTAAAAACTGAGTGTTAAAAAATTATTCCGCTGGTAGGTCTGGCATTTGTGACGCAATTTTTTAAACTCAACATATAATAATATAATATAATAATAATCTGCCTTAACAACCCATGAAGGGTTAGGGGCTAGATCATTATTTACTAGTTTCGCTACCTTTTGTGGTTCTACTATTTGAGATCCTTTCATTACCGGAAAGTTTTTACTGTGCCAGTGGTAAGCTGTGCGACAAACCCAGTGCCATCCATGAGATGAACTAGGAACGAAACTAGTAGGAGTAGAATAGCCGTACGATGGCGCTACACTCAACTTCACATGACTTGAACCGATTTAATTAGCTTTGTTTTGTTTACAAATCTAACAATTGAACTCAACATAATTTTGATTAAAAATGTTTGTTGCGAATCCGAGCTTAATGCGTCACCCCCCTCTGATTTCAGAACTTTTGTAACTGGAAGAAAAAAAGTTTCACCTAAGATGATTAATCCGTCACACTTTTCTGATTTCACAGCTACCTAAATATACAAATAAGCAAACAATCCTACGTTTTCTGTTCTTTTATAACTGCAAGAATTTCAAAGATCCATAGAAATTACCCAAGGTAATGTCAAAGGCCCTACTGAAGTACGTCTCAGACCATTCAAATCTAGAAAAGCTTATATCCAAGGACTAAGTCGTTTTTCCCTCAAACCCAGAAACACGTGTTATCTAAAATTTTATTGTCTACAACTTTGTCCTTGGAAGCAACTTTCTACCTCTCATAGTTCTTGAGATTCGGGTCATTCTGCCCAATTATGGAAGTGGCCATATACCAGGATTAGGCCATATTTCCCCGAAACCCTGAAACACGTGTTCGCTTAAATTTAATTATCTATAACTTCGCCATTGGAACTAACTTTCTAGCTCTCACAGTTCTGGAGATCTGGGTCATCCTGCCCAATTATGGAAGTGGCCATATACCAGGATTGGGCAATATTTCCCCAAAACCCTGAAACACGTGTTCGCTAAAATTTGATTCTCTACAACTTTACCTTTGATAGTAATTCTCTGTATTGCGTATTTAAGCAAATACTGAAAAAAAACTATCTCTTATCATTATGGGCAGAGAAATTTATTTTCGTCCATTCCATGGCTCCCAGTGCCCAGACCCCTGACCCGATTCCAACAAAAAAAAATTCCCCAGTTTTTTAGTATCAAATGCTTTCATTTGACACCAAATTGAGCAATTTCCGTGCTTTACTTGCTGAGATATTTGCGAAAAAGTTTCACCGACCCTCGAAAAACCATGTTTTTGGTCACTTCCTCAAGCATATCTCCGGAACCACTTGATCGATTTTGCTCATCTTCGAACTTGAATCATGGGAGGCATGTTCCTTTCAGGGAAAAAAAGTTTAAGCTGATCGGTTGAGCCGTTTGGAAAAAAAAGTGGAGACGGACAGACGGACAGACGGACGGACATTTTTTTTATTGCTGATTCGTCATTTTTAGACGATAATAGATGCATCCCCCGGGGATTGGGTAGTTAGATAGGGTAGCGCCTGATTGCATATGAGCGGAGTGTGGTAGTCCGTGTCATGTGCCAGGCGTGCAACTGTCTAACTATCAAGTGTTCTTTTTACGTCCACGTCTCAATTCTCTTCGTAGTTTTGTGCTAAACTTAAGAGTGCTACCTGATGACTTGCCCACGGGTCAGAGGGGAATCGAATTAGTGGGTTGTGCGTGTGGTTAGCCACCATACCACACTCAAAAAAGCGATATGGTTATGAATTCAACAACAGAGCCTTGGATTGGACAGGATAGACGGCAACGACTTAGGCAACGGAAAAAGGACAACGATTTACAATTAGGAACATGGAATGTTACATCTCTGTTACGGCCAGGAGGGTTGAGATCACTCACTAGTGCGCTAAGGGCGACTAAACTTGACATTACAGCAGTACAGGAAACTAGATGGCCTGGGAAGGATTCTATGATCAGTAGAGACTTTACGTTTTATTACAGCGGCAAGAGCAACGACAGCCCAAGAGGATACGGAATAGGCTTCATGGTCTTCGGTAGAGCCAGAAACGCGGTGATTGGTTTCACTCCTGTCAACGAACGAATATGCACTCTACGGATAAGAGGAAAATTTTTCAATTATATTCTTATTAACGTTACGCTCCAACGGAGGAAAAAGATAATGAAGCGAAGGAGCTATTTTACGAGAAACTGGTGAAAGTGTATGATGGAGCACCGAATCGAGACATCAAAATCATACTTGGGGATTTGAATGCCAAGATAGGTCGCGAAGTCTACTACCGTCCCACTATTGGTAAATATAGCCTCCACGAAAAGACAAGCGAAAATGGAACGTTGGCAATTGATTTCGCAGCGTCAAGGAACATGGTTGTCTGCAGTACCTATTTCGAACATAAAGACATCCACAAAGCGACATGGGTATCACCTGATGGACGAACCAAAAAACAGATTGACCACGTGTTCATAGATGGGCGTCACTGTTCAAATGTTTTGGATGTCAAAAGTTGTAGGGGACCGAACATCGATTCAGATCACTACTTGGTAAAGGTGGTTGTTAGGGCTCGAGTTTCGATTTCACACAATCGACAGCCGGCATTGGAAAAGTGAAACGTCGAGAAACTGCAGGACGAAAATATTAAACGACAATATGTGGATAGTTTGGAGAAGAAAATTATTGACGGAATGGAAAGCGAACAACGAAACGTAGACGATGCATGGAATCAAATTAGACGAAACGTAGAGCAAGCCGCAGCAGAGACGATAGGAACGAGAACGGAAAAGAAAAGAAATGACTGGTTCGATGACGAATGCAGAAAAGCACTGGATGACAAAAATGCGGCTTGAGCGAGAAATCTAAATAGATGCACTCGAGCTGGCATGGCAGAGTACCGTTCGAAGAGAAATTTCGAGAAAAAACTATTCCGAAGAAAAAAGCGACAACATGACAAGGAAGTTTTAATCGAAATTGAAAGGTTTGGTAATCGAAAAGAGACGCGGAATTTTTACCGGAAAGTAAACGAATCGAGGAAAGGTTACAGTCAACAACCTTTATTGTGCAAGGACAAGGATGGGTTGGTCGTAGCAGATGAGGAAAGGTGCATCAGACGATGGGCGGAGTACTTTAAGGAAATGCTGAACCCGAACAGACCACCGAACCGAAACGACACCAACAACAACTTACTATTTCAGACCGCGCAGCCACATATTGCAGAACCAACGCTACAGGAAGTGGAGCATGAAATTTTAAAGCTCAAAAATTTCAAAGCCCCAGGAACCGACAACATACCTGGAGAACTTTTCAAGCACGGTGGTAACGCATTATGTATGGAGATGCACGAGCTCATCAAGCGCATATGGAATGTCGAGGAGTTGCCGGGAGAGTGGAAGACTAGCATCATCTGCCCTTTGTACAAGAAAGGCGACAAATTGGAGTGTGGCAACTATCGAGGAATTTCTCTTTTGAATATCGCCTACAAGATATTTGCGAATATTCTATACAAACGCCTTCTTCCATACATGGAATCTACTGTTGGTGAATATCAAGGTGGTTTTCGTGTAGGTCGTTCAACAACAGACCAGCTGTTTAGCATTAGACAGATCTTGGAGAAGTGTAAGGAGTACAACGTGGAAATACACCAATTGTTCGTAGACTTCAAGGCAGCATACGACAGTGTCAACAGGAACAAGTTATGGAGAGTGATGGAGGAATTAGGGGTTCCCAAAAAACTAATCTCGCTAACAAAGTTGACAATGGATGGAGCTAACAGCCGAGTAAGAATCCGAAGCAAATTGTCAGACGCTTTCGACATTGAGGAAGGACTACGTCAAGGTGATCCGCTCGCGACGCTGCTTTTTAATTTGGCCCTTGAAGCAGCAGTGAGAACCATGGACATCGACACCAGCAGCACCATTTTCACCAAATCCAGTCAATTGCTGGGCTTCGCTGATGACTTGGATATCTTGGGCCGAAACATGGAAGCTGTTAAGGAAAAGTTCACGGCTTTGGACAGAAAAGGTACCGACCTCGGGTTAAGGTTAATGACACAAAGACCGAATACATGATTGTCTCCCCATCGAATCGACAACACGACCAAAGCGTAACAATTGACACACACACATTTAAGGTGGTAGACAAGTTCGTATATCTTGGATCTCTGCTTAATTCTGACAACGTAATCATGGACGAAATCAAAAGACGGATAACTCTTGGCAACCGGAGTTATTACAGCCTGATAAAAATTTTAAAGTCCAAATCAGTAAGCAGAAACTCTAAATGCGCACTGTACAAATATGTGATAAGACCAATAGTTACGTATGGGTCGGAGTCGTGGTGCATGACTCAGAAAGACGAACAATCGCTGCTCACGTTCGAAAGAAAGGTACTGCGGACAATTTTCGGACCAGTATATGACGAAAATATGAACAAATGGCGCAGACGATTTAATCATGAGCTTATGCAGCTTTATGGAGAGCCGGACATAGTTAGAACAACAAAAACTAACAGACTACGATGGCTTGGTCATGTGCAGCGTATGGACGACAATCGTATCCCGAAGAAACTTTTTATCACCAAACCGGAAGGCAAAAGAAGTGCAGGCAGACCAAAATCCAGATGGTGCGATGCAGCTTTTGCCAACCTGAGAACTGCGGGAGTAACCAGCTGGAAGACGTTATCTGAGGATAGGTCCGGTTGGAGAAGCATGTTGGAGACCCTTAATGGGTTGTAAGGCCGGTTAAGTAAGTAAGTAAGCAATATTGAAAAACCCGTTCGAAGAAACGTTGTAAAAAGTCGTTCCGAAAGCACAAAATTGACCCCTAAATAGAGAAAAATGTTCTCCTCAATTTTCTCTACAACATAGCAAAAAAACATTTTTTGGGCTAAGGCCGACCTAAGGCCCTAACTGGAGGCCTCGGACACATACTTCGATAGACAAAAATGTTTCCAAGTTTGCTCTGCAACATAGAAAAAAAAATTTTTGGTTAGGGCCGACCGACCTTAGGAGCGACCTGAGGCACACTTGAGCCATAAGCACAAGCACTGGGCCCAAAGTTTTTGAACATAATTCAGTACTGGGTTACCTTTCAAATACAAAAAGAATCAACAAAATCGGTTAGGATTTACGCGATTTATGTAAACAAACACGTTGGACCCTTGAAGAAGCTCAGTTGTAGGATTCTGGCTGAGCCCAAGGGTTTCTAAAAAACATATTTTTTTCATAAAACGTGAAACTTTCCTAGTCCTTTCTATTAAACAAAAATTGGAAAATCGGAAGGATTTACTCACGTTATGCACAAAAATCATGTAGGACCCTAGCAGAGACTCGTTTTTAGTGTCGTAGCTAAGTCCAAGGGCTCAAAATCAAATTAGTTTCTTTTACAAATTGTCGGCCATGCCCAGATTTTTCAAACAAAAGAAAGATTTACTCGAGTTATGTACAAAAGACGGAAAACCACTTAAACGACTCTAGCTCGGCGACCCTTGCACCGACAGTGCCCCGAACTCAATCCAATAAAAGATTTTTCGATTACCTTTCAGGGAAAAAAAAGTTTTTGAAAATCGGTTGAGTTTTAATCGAGTTATCGTGTTGACGGACGGACCATGATCGATGCTCCCCCTTTACTCCCGCATCGAAATTCGACTGGTTACAAACGTCGTGGTAAACGCAATAGACCCCTTTTCGAAGAACTCTCAACGAATTTTTACGATTATCAAGGATCTTCTTCTTGAGCTTTGACGGTTTTCTTCAGATTTCCAAGTATTTTCTTCAGTTTTCTGAGGACTTTTTGGATTTTGAGGATTTTCAGTGTTTGAGTAGTTTTTCTATGTCAGACCAAATTCTTTTTTCATCTTGCGGAGTAGCTTTTCTCGCAGATAATTTGACGTAGATCAACGTTTGTGAAGAACGTTTCTCTAAAAAATTGGGTCTGGAAGCCCGGCACGCGACTTTTGTTCTTCCATTCTAAAGTGTTGGTTAGAAAGACCAACCAACCAACTCTAACCTACACTTTAGAATAGAAGAACAAAAGTAGCGTGCAAGGCATCAAGACCCAATTTTTTCGGAAAACGTTGTTTAAAAACGTGGAACTACGTCAAATTATCTGCCAGATAAACTACTCCCCAAGATAAAAAAGAAAAATTGGTCTGACAAGAATTTGGCTGAATCAATATCCACCCCTAGGTTCGTACCTTCATACGGGTCAGATCGACGCTATTTTCAGGATGTATATCGATTGTGAACTTTAAATGCTAAAAATCCATAAAAATAAATGTCCGGCAGTCAGTCCTAAAATCGGTCAAGTAGGAAGGTTGGAAGGACATTGCATGGAAACTGCAAACTGCTTCTTAAGATGATAAATATGTCTCTCAAAAGAGTTGGAAAAAAATTTCGCGGCAATCGAATTAGTGGGTCGGGCTCTAGGTTGCATAGCTGCATGGATTGAGCCTAACTCACGTCACTCGACCGTACAAGAGAGTATATATGGTTGTTGATGACGAATCTAGAATCTAGATCTTAAGTTTGTAGTTGTTTTCTAAATTTCTATGAAAATGACCTAGGAAAAGATAAATTTGTACAAAAAATAGAACGCAATTCAAATAGTACTGAACGGTTGGCCGCTATATGTTCTCACAACCTCAGTTCTATAAAAAAAATTGCACCACAATTCTGACGAGATTGAAATTTTATGTCTATTTCTTTAATGGAGGTGAGGTTAAAGACTTCTTTTGTTGAGTTGCCACATTGGCGTAACGTAGCGTAAAGTACACCTTTTCATATTGCTTTTTAGCTTTGACTCAAAGCTATTTTGAAATTCATCACCTCAAGTTATGAACATTGAATTTCATTTATTTCTCATGAACTCTTACCTGTAGCACACCAGCGTCAATATCTATATCCATGTCCATGTCAAAAAACAAGAAAAATTAGAAATTTCTACTCGTCAAACGTCAATATAACTCGATAATACGCACAACACAATTACAGTGCACCAAGCTACATGAAGAGCTGAAATGAAGTGAAAAATCGTATTTCAGAGCGTGCACAACAGCTACTGGATGACGCAGGCAATCCCATCTCAAAAACTAGTACTTTTTTACCAAGTTCTTAACTAACGGATCAAGGGCTACCTGACGCAGTTTTCTGTGTTTTTAGGGTGGCTCGATTTCAAATTTTTAATAAAAGTCGGCACCGCCAATTTTCTTGAAAATTTTCGGGTTTTTGGAGGTGATTAGGCTCTACAATGTCTCTTAAGACATACTAGAAAGCAAGAGTAGTAAAAAGTGACTTTGGTGTTGCATCAATTTTCGTCAAACAATTTTCCACAACTTTGGTTAAAGAAAAAATCGATTATTTAGTTTAAATGACTCATTGGAAAAGTGAAATAGAAATCGCAGAGGAAACAGTTTTTTTTATTTATGAAAATGAGTAGAAAATCGTAATCTTAAAAAAGAAATCCAGACGAGAAGATAAGTACCTACCCCAACACGATAACCAATCAAAGTCCTGGGAATGAAAATTTAGAGGCCATAAATCCGGTTGAGAAAATCCGGAACATTCAAATTCCACATTAATAAAAATCCGGAGTAAAGTAATTTTTTCTTATTCTTGAGAATTGGGCGTTTCCTCTTCATTACATTGTACATTTCGTAAAATCAACTATGATGTGATCTGCGGGATGCTTTTTCGGCAATTCAATAATCAATCTACACCATACAGTCACATTCGGACAATTTTTACACATGTTTCCTTACGGATTTTGAATCAGGCGGCTAGGGTTAGTCATCTGCGATGGTACGGATACGTTCAAAGGATGGGCAGTAAGAGGACAGTAAGAAATCTCAGGCGAACGAACTGGGAGCAATACAGAAACTTTCTCAAACAACACGTCAAACACAAGCTCGGCACAATTCTGCCGAGATCATCAACAGAGCTGAGTGAAGCTGTGAATAAAATCACGGTTCTACTCACATCTGTATATGAGCACTCGTGCCCAGAAACCAATTCCATAAAGAAGAAACATGGAAAAATTTGGTGTGCCAAAGTAGTACTCAGTAGTACTCATTCTCACCGCAAGGAAAGCTTGGAATAAAGCTTTGAGAACCTCGAATGAGGCAGACTGGGAAGCCTATAAGGCAGCTCAGAAGGCCTTCAGGAAAGAAGTCAAAGGAAAGAAAAGAGAGGCGTGGAGAAGGTTCTGTGAAGAAATGGAACATATTCCAGATTATGCAAGGATCCATAAAATCCTGTCGTAAAACCCAAAGCTACTGCCAATCTCTCTCTTAAAACCCAATGGTGAGTTTACGAGCTGTGGCCAAGAGACAAAGACGACGGTCCGTAGCCAGATTTCACTCCCCCATCGGATGAAGACTGGGTGCTCGCCAAGAAAATTATTACAATGGAAAAACTAAAATGGGCCATAGGAAAGTTCAAACCTTTCAAGTCAGCTGGAAACGACGGCATCTTTCCTGCGCTAGAGGTGATGATCAGTTCTCTGGCTCTTGGCCACATTCCAAAGAAATGGGAAAAGGTGAAAGTCTCTTTCATACCGAAGCCAGCTAAACCGTCACATAATAAGGCGAAGGACTACAGACCAATAAGCCTGACTTCTTTCATACTGAAGACACTGGAAAGGCTGATTGATCTGCACATAAGGGAAGAAATTCTTGCCGAATCTCCGCTGCACGTAATACAACATGCCTATCAGGCAGGCAAGTCTACAGACTCCGCTCTACATGGTCTCGTAGCTGAGATAGAAAATTCCTTTCGCGTCGAAGAAATATCCCTTGGATGTTTTATGGACTTTCAAGGACATTCGGCAACACGGGATTCGAAGTGATCGGCAGACAAGACACACGAAAGACTTAAGAGGTTATTGGATTGCTTCGCAAATCATAACGTCGTGCTCCTAATCACAGTTTTACAGTGCCCCTTTGACGATTTGGCTCAACCGGAAAAAGTCCTTATTTTAGTCCCTGGAGCTAGTTGTAGTCAGATGGATGGATAAGATGTTCAGAGATAGGACCGTTGAGGCCGACGTGTGTGGTGCTAAGGGAGCTAAACGAGGGCGGGTTCCTTACCCAGGGGTACTCCGACGACCTGACCATCTTGATGAAAGGCAAGTTCAAGAGCACTCTGGGAGACTGCTAGAGAATGACTTTGGATTTGCAGAAGTGCTATTGGGAAGAGCTGGGGCCTATCCTCAAAAGCAATGCTGTGGATGTACGAAGTGGTAGTGTGTGTGTGCCACGGGTGTCATAAAGACGACTGCAATGGCGGCAGTGCCACCTATCAATATAGTAATGAAGGCGAAAGCCTTCGCAACAGCAGACAAGCTGACACAAAATGGCTGGTGGCCTCCAGGTTTCGAGACTGGGCATGGGAAGATCAGATCAAAAATATGATCTCTGATCATATTTTTGACATGCCGCGGGACTCTATGACACAGAAACTGAGTTTCGAAAGAAATTTTGAGGTACTGTTCCAGAACAGGGATGAGTGGGCGAACGCGTGGCCATCTGAGCTACCCGAAAGTAAATGGGTCAGATTCACAGAAGACAGGTGAAGCGACCTGAGCCGGGGTATATGACCCGAGGACGGATACCGGCACCTGGATTCACCTGGGAAGTCTATCCAGCCTCTTCCAGGCGAAAACTTTAGCAGCTCTCTTGGGAGCTCGGATAATTCTGCCAGAAGTACTGAATGGTGAAGACGTGATCGTATGCACTGATAGTGAATCAGCAATAAAAGCGCTGATATCAATATCACCCAATGTGACTTTTAAATTGGTAGAAGAATGTAAAGGCTACTAAAACCAGATAGGGCTGAGCAATCGAGTCAAACTAGTTTGGGTGCCTGGGCACTCCGGATTGATCGGTAATGGGAAGGCTGATGAGCTGGAAAAAACCGGCTCAACGGCAATGTCATACGGACCCGAACCTCACATCCCCATCCCGACGTGCGAAAGCAGTGAAGGACTGGGTGAGGGCGGAGCATAGAAAAAGCTGGACAGCGTACGAAGGAGGAGTGCATACCAAGCATACCAAGCGGACTCGACAAGCACCTGACGAAGATGAGAATTTCAGACGAACCAGACTGTTCCTGTGGCTTGAAGGAGGAAACGGGCTTTCACATTATATTGTAATGCCCTAAATTCCATCAGCTAAGACACAGGACACTAGGCGACTACGTCGTGCACCCTTCGAAAGTGGCCGAGCTAGGGCCTATCATATGAGACAGGTTCCTGGTCGGCACGCAAAGGTTTTCATGATTTTTTAAATGATGAGCGGGAAAAAGGAACAAAGGGTCACAAGATCTGTGTTCCAGACCACGAAAGTGATCGTCCCAAACTGACAAAAATCTAAAAAAAAAGAGGCTGCCAAAGAGGATGTTGAATGCTCAGGTCCTGGGTGTGCGCCCTAGGGGTAGGCCAAGGAGAAGTTAGAGAACTTTCTCTGGGCGAACAAAGCATCTCCTTGGCACCATTGGTCCATGATCACCGGGTGTAAAGACCTACCACCGAAAGGTAAAAACTGTTTATAAAGTTTGTCGATGATGATGATGATGAGCCTTCATCAGATTACTTGAGCGCTGACTTCCTTAAGTGAGTAACATACTGAAGATACCCTTTAAGTAAACGAGGAATGATTGGCTAATAAAAATTTGTAATAAATAATTTGAGCAAATTGCGATTTTCCATTTATTAACCAGGGGATTAGCAACGCATATTTAGTTTGTTTGCAATATGCAACTAAGGTCATGTAGAAGTCTTCGTATCATAATTTTTGCTATAATGACGGGATGAGATGAGTTTAATTCTATTGTTTCGTTATCAGACATTCGAACAATTTTATTTGTTCTCCACTATACATTCATTACGTATTATTCTAGATAAATCTGTAAACCTAAGCTGTGTACATGTACATACTATTTTTTAAAATTATTTTTTACCATTTTGCTTTTCATTATCTAAATCTACGAGTACTTGTAGTTGTATTTCTTAAGCATAGAATTAGAACTTAATGATTAGCTGATGATCTTCGTATTCGTATTGGTTCATGGTTTGTAAAAATTCGTGAAGATAAAGAGTCTTTGGTCTGTAAAAAAATTAAGAAATCAGTTGTAGTTTTATCGGAAAAAGTAAAAAAATGATAAGAAGGAGATAAGCTTTCGTTTTCCTTTTCAGGAAGAACACAGTGATCCCACATAGTGCAATACAAGCAATTAGTGCAAGCAATACAGTGCGACTTTCAACTGCATTTCATTTATTTTTCCTTTTGGATTTAGCTTATAGTAATAGAAACGGGTATAGAGAGAGACGGGTGGTAAAGAATTGTCTAAAGTGATGTATGATTTAGTAAAACGGATATGGAACTCGGAAAACTTGCCTGACGAGTGGTTAGAGGGTGCCATTTTGCCTCTACACAAGAAAGGCGATAAAACCGAATGCGAAAACTACCGTGGAATTGCCTTGCTGAACACGCCTTACAAAGATTTTGCTCGAGTGCTATTCGAAAGACTAAATCCACTGGCTGAGAGTGTCATTGGGGATTATCAAGGCGGATTCAGACGAGATGACTCAACAAATGACCAAATATTCTCACTTCGTCTGATTCTGCAAAAGGGCATTGAGTTTCAAGTCCGGACGTACCATCTTTTCATCGACTTCAAACAAGTTTACGACAGGACCAAGCGCATGGAGTTGTATGCGGCGTTGAACGAGCTAGGCTTTGAATCAAAGTATATTCGTCTTGAGAAAGCGACATTGGATGACACCATATGTCGTGTCAAGGTGCAAAACGACACGTCAGATGTGTTTGCTGTGAAAGAAGGGTTGAAACAGGGAGACGCGCTACTCTTTAACTTGGCTTTGGAAATCGCAATGAGACGTGCTGGTATCCAAACCAACAAAACGCTGGTGAATGGAACTGCTCAAGTTTTGGGCTTTGTAGACGACTTGGACCTCGCTAATCGTACAATGCAGCAGCAGTTGACACTTTAACAAATCTGAAAATCCAAGCTGAGAGGATGGGTTTGATGATAAACGAATCTAAAACCAAGTACATGAAGACCGAGCCGAATCCGGTAGCCAATCAACAGGGAGACACAATATGCATTGGAGAGTTCGACCTCGAGGTAGTGCATGAGTTCATTTATCTTGGAGCGCTGATACGGTCAGATGGTTATAATACACCTGAAATTCACAGACGTATCATGGCGGGAAGCAGATGCTATTATGGTCTAATTAAACATCTACGCTTAAAGTTAATATCAAAGAAAACGAAGTGCCATATTTACAAAACACTTATCCGTCGAGTATTGATCTACGGATGCGAATCTTGGGCGATGAAAAAAAGTGATGAACAGTTGCTCCTAACGTTTGAGCGCAAGGTACTCCGAACTATATTTGGAGCGATGCGCGAGGGGGAGAGGTGGCGACGGCGATATAACTTTGAATTGGAACGTGATTTTGGCCGGATATAGTGGCAGTGGTGAAAGTCCAAAAGCTGAGGTGGGCGGGGCATTTAGCAAGTATGGATAAAGACAGAGTCCCCTCAAAATTATTCCATAACGATCCAGAAGGGCGGAGAGGAGTTGGTCGCCCAAAACTTCGATGGATTGATGGCTTCGAACAAGATCTTCGCACGCTCGAAATAAGAAACTGGCAACATGCGGCGCACGACAGGCAGCGTTGGATGGGAATTCTCCAGCAGGCCAAAAACCACAAGTGGCTGTAGCGCCGAAAAAGTAAAAAAAGGGGACGACCTTAGAACCGACCTGTGGCCCTATACTTGCATGCACAAAAAATATTGTCTCTTTTTCTCTACACACGCACAAAAAACCTCATAATTAAAGGGATACACAATTAAAGGGATACACAAAAAACGCTAAATATCGTTTAGGGTCCGTATCGTGGGCTAGGCCTAAATTGAGAACCCTACAGCTGAAACCACTCAACCGATTTTCACTAAATTAATTTTCGTGATTTCTTGAAGTCTTTATCTTTCATTCAAAGCCTTATAAAACGATTTCTGTTCCAGTTTCGCAGAGTCAAAAAGTTTCGCTGACCTTCAAACAACCACGCTTTTGACCACTTTTTGGACCGATACTTCGAAAGTTCAAAGCTAATTTTCCCAAAATCTTTCAGAAAAAAAGGATTTAGTAAAATCAGATAAGATTTACCCTATTTACGTAGAAAAAACACGTTGGGCCCTAGCAGAGACTTTGTTTTAGGGCACTGGCTAAACCCAAATTATAATTCAACAAGTCTATTCAATAACCTGTGGGGTATTCCTAGAACTATCGACCAAAAAACAATTTTTAAAAATCGAAAGTGATTTATTTGAGTTATATACAAGTTTTGCGCGAGTAATCGTGTAGTGAGACCTATGGACGCACGGACAAATTTTTGTTTGTTTGCATTTTTCTCTTCTGACACGAAAAACCCATCAATTCCCGAGGCTGATTATAAACGTCGCGTCGTGGTAAACGACGTTTGTAACCACAAGAGAACGGTTTCTTCCCTGAGAGAAAAGTTTTTATTCATTCCGAACTTTTTTGAGATTAACTTACTCACCACAATGAATTCCCATGTGTCTCACGATTTCGGACTTTAAAGCGAAGGAATTTTTGCAAATGTCACAAGTGAACGACTCCTTCCCTAAATTACAATGTAAGCTAATAACGAATACGACATGAAAAATAATTGCAACTAACTTGCGAGGTTGTTTTCCGGTGGAGGCGCATTCGTTGAACAATTGTTTGTCTCACGAAAATAACGAGCGATGAGAATGGCTTTGAATGTTTTTTTGACATTTTGATTTACATGAAAAAAGCTAAGAACTCAATTCAACACGTCTGGTCAAAGTGGCACGTAACATAAGATCACAACAAAAACCCTTTTTAAAAGGGAAACGTGACGCAAGTTTTGCACGGGCAGCCAATTTTTTGGCGTTCGAAATGTGAAAGCGCAGAAAAATTATTACGTCGTGAGGGTCCGACATTTGTGACGCATTGTTTTAATCAAAAGTGAAAATATTTCAGAACATAACCAAAGACCCGTAATTATCAGAATAGATTTGGCAAACAGAAAAGATATGACAAACAGAATATATGTTACAAAAAGACTCGAAAATATAAAATCCAACGTTTTATGTTCTTTTATAACTGTAAGAGTTTCAAAGATCCATAGAAATTACCCAAGGTAACGTCAAGGGCCCTACCGAAGTACGTCTCAGACCATTCAAATCTAGAAAAAATTATATCCAAGGATTGGGCTATTTTCTCCTGAAACACTGAAACACGTGTTCTCTAAAATTTAATTCTCTACAACTTCGCCTTTGGAACCACTTTTCTACCTCTCATAGTTCTAGAGATTTGGGTCATCCTGCCCAATTATGGAAGTCCCATATACCAGAATTGGGTCATATTTCCCCAAAACCTTGAAACACGTGTTCGCTTAAATTCAATTCTCTACAACTTTGTCTTTGACGGTGAATCTCCATATTGCATAGTTAAAGAAATATAGACGAAAAACTGTTTTCGTATATGGCTAAGGATCTTTTTTTTCGTCCATTCCATTTGTTCCAGCGCCCAGACACACAGAATTTTTCCCAATTTTGTGATATCAAATGCTTTCATTTGACACCAAAATGAGGAATTTCCGTGCTATACTTTCTGAGATATTTGCGAAAAAGCTTCACCGACCCTCGAAAAACCATATTTTTGGTCACTTCCTCGACCATATCTCCGGAACCACTTGATCGATTTTGCTCATCTTCGAACTTGAATCATGGGAGGCATGTACCTTTCTGGGAGGCTGATCGGTTGAGCCGTTTGGAAAAAAAAGTAGAGACGGACAGACAGACGGACATTTTTTTATTGCTGATTCGTCATCTCTGGACTATAATAGGGGCATCCCCCCCTCCCTTCTCGATCTACCCCATGTTACAAAAAAATTGTTTTTAGTAAACGTATAGGACCTTTGTACTTCGTATGGGTCCAATAAATGCATCTCCCCAACTGCCACCTCGATGTTATTATTAAAATTATTTGCAGTAAACGCATAGGACTTTCGTACGGGTCCAAAGAATTTTTTGCGTTCCGAAGCTGTAAGCGTCACCCAAATTGATATCAGTTGTTTTGGAAGAAGGAATGAGGACTTGCTTAACGTTTTGTTGTGATATCAGTAGTTTTGGAAGAAAAGAGGAAACAATTTTTGGAGAAAAAATTTCCGGCGAAAAAAAATTTATCCCCCCAACTTCCTCTACAACATATCAAAAGTTTTCTTTTTGAGTCCCCGCCTATTTTCCGCCATTTTGGCGATCACCCTGATACACTACACACCCAACCCAACAATTTTCCTTTTACACCAAATCTTTATTTCAAACACTCAACCATTGCCTCATACAAAATGTGCTACCATACATATTACACACACAAGCACACAAGCTTAATATGGAGCCTTCTAAGAGCCCTGGCGCCCAAACGAGGCCGGTACCGCCCTTTTTTAAAATGTCATATGGCGTTGAATGCCCACAGGAAGGTCCCTACAAAATTTCAACAAAAGTTATCGAGTCGTTTTCGAGAAAACTCCAAAAAAGTCGTTTTTCATACAAGTGCCAATGGAAATCACTAACTAACTAACTAACGTAGGATGTTTCCATTAACTTTGGCTTCTATGAAATAGCACATTTTGTATGCAACTTGAGTGCACATATAACGTCTGCGTACCGGTAACCGTCAGGCGTTTGTAGCAATTTTTCTCCATAAAAATGTTCCAGCGACGACGAAATAAGGAGTTCGGGCACTAGACTGATCCTTTGTGCCTGAACTCCTTATCTTATCGTCGCCTAAAACTTCTTAATGAAGAAAAATTGCTACAAAGGTTTGCATTTCAAGGTGGGCAGCCACAAAAGTTTCTGATGACAATGTTGGAGTGGTAAACGAGTAGATTACTATGCGCTCGGTTCAGATTCGGCTCGACTTTGGCACAGAAGAGCTATATGAAATCTTGGTTCGTTACCTTCTAGACACTTTGAACGTCAGTAATATAGAAATTCAGCAGCTCCAAACTTTTCGCTAAGGCGTCCGACGAAGGAAATATAACAAAATGGAAAAGGCCCGTTAGAACAAACAGGAAAAAAGAACTAACAAGACTGGCTATCATCTTGCAAACGGAAACGGACAAAAATACAAAAGGCCTTATTGACACCCAAAAATGTTATTAATTGCATAATTTTGAAAAATCTAAGCCAATTGTGTTGCTCGTCATTAACTGTTCACTGAAATTGGATGCTCAGCTCACACAAAGAGTGTTTCCAAGTTCTTTATGTTCTCACAATCTTAGTTCAATGAAAAAAATGATTTTGCACCATAATTCTGACGAGATTGAAGTAGGTAGGAAAAATTGCTCTTCAATGAAAGTGAGGTTAAAGACTTCCTTTGTTGAGTAGGATAGGATAGGATAAACGTGGGTAGGAACGTCAAACGACAGATCCTTGCACCTAAGCCGCTAATGGGCCTGTTGTGCATGCCCACAGAACTTAGAGGTTATCCCTTCTGATGCGATTCAAATAATCTAGCACCGTTTTCGGCGGAAGATTTCTTATGGATTTCGGGTTCGTGACATATGAACCAAAGTATTTTGCTCGTGCCATAATAAAGGCGGGACAATAGCAGAGGAGGTGTCCGGCGGATTCAATGTCCCCACATCTGTCACACAGAGGACTGTTAGCAAAGCCCATAGTATGCAAGTGCTTATTAAGAGAACAGTGTCCTGTTAGAATGTCTGTTAGCCTCTTGACGTCTCGTTTGGCAAATGAGAGAAGTTCTTTGGAATGGTTTTTGTTAATTCTAATGCAGTTTTTGGCATGGCTAGCGTAGTTCAATGACTCCCAGTGGTGGGAGAAGGTTTTCGCCTTCCAGAGTGATACTATTCCAAACAGAGTTGAAGCTGACACAACTACACATGGTTCTGGACCTAAGAAGGAAGAAGACGAGGCCGCTTTAGCTAGTCCGTCAGCTTGTTCATTACCTGTGATACCTATATGACTTGGTACCCAGGCCAGAATAACTTGACGTAAGGTGGAGAGCAATTGGATTCGGTCTCTGCATTCTAGAACTAATGATGAACAAATTTTATAACTACCTAGGGCTCTGATTGATGATTGACTGTCTGAGCAAATGTAGATTCCATGGTCCTCTGGCAAATTATCCAAAGAAGATAACAACTCGTTGACACAACCAAGGATTCCAATAATCTCCGATTGGAAAACTGTAATGAATTTACCAAGGGGTAGACTTACGGCTACATTTAGGTCCAAAGAGCAAAATCCTGCTCCGGAATTTCCGTTAGTAGAGGAGCCATCTGTGAACCATCTTAGTCTTTTAGTGACTGGAATAACTGAGTCATTGGTCCAATCACACCGATTAGGAATAGTAATTGAGAAAGATCTATCAAATCTGTATTCAGGAATAATGGAGTCACATGGCATCTCTAGTTCGGGCGAACTTTCTACCATCCTTTTTTTTAGTCTCAAAGCGGAGGAGCGGGCTTCAGCTTCGATAAAGATATGAAGTGGTTCTATGTGGAGCAGGGCTTCTAAGGCTGCGGTTGGGGCTGATCTCATGGCACCGCTTATTCCAATGAGTGCTAATCTTTGAAATTGTGAGAGCTTAAGACGAGAAGCAGTAAGATTGCACCTGGGCCACCAAATAATGGCTGCATAACTTAGTCGGGGCCTGATGATAGAGGTGTATATCCATTTTAAGACTTTTGGGCTGAGGCCCCAAGTTAAACCGAAGGCTCTACGGCAGTGCTATAGCGCTCCGGTGGCTTTCTGGATGACGTTATTGAAATGAAGTTGAAAGTTATTTCCTTTGTTGAGTAGCAGTGCGTGAACTTGCAAGTACATCTTTTTATCTGGTTTTGACTAAAAGCTTCTTTGAAATTCATAACCTCAAGTCACTTAATGTTCGTAAATTTATTTTGAATGAACTCTTACCTGTAGCACATCAGCATCAATATCTAAACCCATGTCCATATCAAGAACTCGACAAAACGCACAACACAATTTTACAGTGCACCCAAGCTAAATGAAGAGACAAGATGAAATGACGAATCGCTTATGGCAATCATAAACTCAAAAGCTAGTACTTTTTTACCATATTCTTAACGAACTGATCGGGGCTGCCTGACTCTGTTTTCTATGTTTTCAGGGTATGTGGATTTTAAATTTTTGCTCTTATTTGATCGTAATCCGCCCTGGCTCGATTTCCCATTCTATTTAAATAAAGTTTTAAGCTACATAAGCTTGCACCGACGATTTTCTTACAATTTTCGATTTTTTGATGGTTACTAGGCCAGTCAAAATAACTTACTTACTTTTTAACTGCAAGAGTAGTAATAAATGTTTCGCCAATATACAACTTACTACGATTTTGGTCAATGAAACCGATTATTTAGAGGAAATGACTTCCTAATTTTTAATGTAAAATTGGAAAAGTGAAATTGCAACCGACAAACCAAAGATTGCTTTTGGACCCGTACGAAGCAGAGCCCAGAGCCGTCAAAATTACCCGCCAAAAATGGTGGCTGGTGACTGAACGGCTAGCTGCCACGCCGCCGCCGGCCGTGAAAACAGCCGGCGTCTATCTCGGCGTCTGGAATGCATTTTCGTAGATGGTTTCAAAAATAAAGTGAAACTTTTTAAATAATTATTATTGCCTTCAGCCGCCGCCAGCTTTTTGATCGGCGGACCGGCTGAGCTGCCGCTCAAGACTTCTTTCGGCTAGCCGAATTCAGCCACCGCCGTCGAACCTTTTTCGTCCTCTAGCCGCCGCGCCGCCAGCCGTTTTTTCGGATTTGGACTCTGGAACGAAGTACGAAGGTCGTATACGTTTAGTAGAAGACATTGTATTGTGACATGGGGTAGATCGAGGCGAGAGTCAGCGAAAAAAAAAGTCCATCTGTCCGTCCGTTCCATTGTTTTTTGTTTTTTCTAAACGGCTCACCGATCACCCAAAACTTTCTCGCAAATATCTCAGCAAGTACACCACGGAAATTGTTTATTTTGGTGTCAAATGAAAACATTTGATCTCACAAAACCGGGAAAGTTTTTAGACCCGTACGAAGAACAAAGTTCGAAAAGGGGTCTTATGCGTCGTGGGTTTTTAACCACAATTGACCACAATTTTGACCCGGGAGTAGTAAGTAAAAACTTTTTTTTCAGACATATTTTCAAAAAATGTTATTTGTACTACCGCCGATATTAGAACCGACCTAGAGCACTTAGGAAAGGCCTCTGACCCATACTTCCATAGACAAAAAAGTTTGCCACTGACCCCGATCTTCTATCACTTATAGTTCTCAAAATGTTTGAATTTTTCGAAAATATATTGTCTAGATCGATCCACCCTAACATTAGCGGCCATATTGGGAGGCATCATGACATGCGTATCACCGAAACAAAACAATTTTTCCTTTGACACCGATCTTTTATCTCGAATAGTTTTCATAATATTGGAATTTTTCCAAAACAAATTGCTCAGATCGATCCACTCTAACATTAGCGACCATTTTAGGCTCAGCCCGGGTCGATATTTTTTTTGGATGCTCTTAAGGCTTTCACTATCTATCGAATAGAAAAAGAATCACGAAAATCGGATGGAATTTACTCGATTTATGTATAAAAAACAAGTAGGGCCCTAGTGGGTCCGCTTCTTTAGGGCTCTAGCTAGGTCCAGCGACCCAAAGTAAAAAACTTTTTCCATAAATTGTTGGGCATTCCCAAACCATTCGATTGAATTTTTTTTTTTTTTTTGGAGAATCAGAAAAGATTTACTCGAGTTATGAACAAAAAACATGTAGGACGCTTGTAGAGACTCAGATTTAGGGCCCTGGCTGAGTCCAGGCGCTTAGATTCAAAAAAGTTTCTTCCATAAATTGTAGGGAATTGCTTTATATTTTGACTAAAAAAATGATTTGAAAATCGGAAACGATTTACTTGAGTTATGTACAAAAGACCAAAAACTACTTAAACTGCCCCAGTTCATTGGCCAGATTCATTCCCATAAAAGATTTTTCGATTACCTTTCAGGAAAAAAAAGTTTTTGAAAATCGGTTGAGTTTTAGTCGAGTTATCGTGTTCACGGCGAACGTACGGACGGACCTTTTTCTTATTGCTGATTCATCATGACCATGATCGATGCCCCCCCCCCACCTATTCCCGGGTCGAAATTCGACATGTTATAAACGACGTGGTTTTTTTGTTTCAAAGGCCTGGGTATGGCCGACAATTTATGGAAGAAATTTTTTTGATCTTGAGCCGTAGGACTAAGCTAGAGAGCACTAAAAAAGAGTCTCTGCTAGGGCCAAACGTGTTTTTGTACATAACTCGAGTAAATTTTTTCCGATTTTCAAATATTTTTTTTTCAATCAAAAGATAAAGCAATTCCCTACAATTTTGGAAGAAACTTTTTTGGATCTAAGCGCCTGGACTCAGCCAGGGCTCTAAAACTGAGTCTCTACAGCAGTGCCTATTTTTCGGAAACATCTTGTGAAAGTTGAGAAATTTCTGGAAACTTGGGAAATTTAGAAAACATTTGGGAAACTTGGGAAACTTCTTTTATAAATTTAGGAAACTTTTGCAGAAATTCAAGAAAAAGTGAAACAAATTTAAAGGAATCGGCTTTAACTTCAAAAAAAATGTATTGAAGATTTGTGAATATTTAAACGAAATCATTATTAGACCCGTACGAAGTACGAGGGCTTATGCGTTTTTTACCAAGTTGGTTAGATGGCGAATTCGAATCTGTTAGTAAGGGGAAACATTCTTTGATTGCCTAGAGATGGTAAATCAGCGAATAAAAATCTCCATCTGTATGTCTTCAGTCAATCTTCACAGATTTTAATTTTTTTATCTGAAAGGCAGTCAAAAAAGTGAGTCCAAATTCGAATTATTTCCGGAGATATGGTCGAAAAAGTGTGACGTGGTTTTTCGACCCTAAAATTACACAATATTTTCAATTCAATTTTCCTCTCCAAGTAGCATGCATGACATTGTTTAAAACATGTTTTACAGAATTTTCGAGTTTAGCGATGGTGTTTTTATCAAATTTTGTGATCACAAGGGCATAAAATATTAACGAATTACAAGTGAAGTTTTCGTTTGTAGATCCGCTTCCAAGCTATCGAAAAATGTATTCCCAGTACAATTTAATGTAATCTGTAAAACCGAATTAGAAACTGATCCCGTCATCGCAAACTCATTACAGTCTTTACCAATTATGGCTCAATGCCATCCAATGCTCAGAATAAACGAAGAAGAAATCAAGGTTCCAAAGTACAACAGCAGGAGTGGTTTAATTGCGTTTTTTGACGAGGTAGAGGAGATGTTTCATCATCATCATACTTTATGGACCGTTTATACCTTTCAGTGTGGGGTCTTTACGCAGCCACCCAGTGAATGTCGTCTAACTTCTAAATCTGATTTAATTGATTCTATAAACATTCTCTTAGGCCCACCAGTATGGCGTACACTCGGGACCAGCGCATTCAATATCCTCTTTGGGAGCCTGCTATCGCCCATCCTTTGAACGTGTCCTTACCATCTCGGACGACTTACCCTTACAGCCTCTTCCACTGACGCAAATCCCAAATTTTACCTGATGTCATCGTTTCTGATGTGATTATTCCACCGCTCCCTTCTATTAACCCTTGATATGTTTCGAAAACCCCTCATATTAGAAACCTCCAGTCATGCACAAGGTATCCGCGGTCCACGTAGCTTTCACTACCATATAAAATCGTTGGTCTGAAGATTGACCTGTGAATAGCTAACTTTGTGCCACTACTTTCCATTTTCCTCCTTTCCTTAAATTCCCTAACTAACTTGCCATACTCTGAAAAAATTAATCCTGAATATTTAAACTCTGAAATCTGTTCCAACTGCTGCCCATTTACACTACAAGGTACCTCTTTCCGAGATTTACAGACATACTAACCTTTGTTTTGCTAACTCATATTTTCATACCGTACTTCTCACATGCGACGGACATTAAGGCAGTCGATTTTCCTCTGCAGATCACTGCTACTGATCTACTAATAGAGTTAAGTCATCTGTATAGGCCAGAATTTTCATGATTACTTCACCTATCTCACCGTTAAATATGTCGCGTTTCCTCCTAGGCTATTTAATTTCGTCGAATAATGTATCTGTTCAACAGTGCAAAATTATCTCGCTCGCGCTTTTTAGGCGATCTTTGTCCATTACAAACCAAATATGAATAAAAGACAACCTCTACTTACTGAAAAAGTCGGAACTTTCAATAGTAAATTTGGGCCCTCTCAATAGAAAATCTGGGCACCCTCGATGAAAAATCCCCCCAGTCCAAAAACCTTATAAAAGGCTCTGCCTCCAGGTCTGCTTCATAATTTTGTACATAAAAATTATGACGAGACGTTTCAACCTATACATATGAAAATTGTCAAATTTTGAAAAATCGAGTTATATACAATTCTCTCACAATGAAATTAATCGAAAATTATTTAATTTACTTTTTTTCTAATTTTTAAAATTTGTGGAAACTTGGGAAATATTTAGGAAACTTGGGAAATATTTGGGAAACTTGAGAAATATTTGGGAAACTTGGGAAATATTTGGGAAACTTGGAAACAAGGTTTCCGAAAAATAGGCATTGCTCTACAGGGGTCCTACGTGTTATTTGTGCATAACTCGAGTAAATCTTTTCCGATTTAAAAAAAAAAAATTCAATCGAAAGGTCTGGGAATGCCCAACAATTTATGGAAACAAATTTTTTTACTTTGGGTCGCTGGACCTAGCTAGAGTCCTGAAGAAGCGGACCCACTAGGGCTCTA
This sequence comes from Pseudolycoriella hygida, assembly GCA_029228625.1. Classification (NCBI taxonomy): domain Eukaryota; kingdom Metazoa; phylum Arthropoda; class Insecta; order Diptera; family Sciaridae; genus Pseudolycoriella; species Pseudolycoriella hygida. The sequence goes on along the minus strand of CM055404.1, from coordinate 52,745,280 downwards.
CTTGTTTTTTATACATAAATCGAGTAGGATAGGTTAGGATAGGATAAAGTGGGTAGGAAAACGAATGTAATTCCTTGCACCTAAGCCACCAATGGGCCTGTTGTGCATACCCACAAAAATTAGAGGATATTCCTATTGATATTCGCTGACCTAATAAGATTTGATTCGGTTCAAGTAATTTAGCACGGTTTTGGGAGAGTGATTCTTAATTGATTTCGGGTTTATCATGTAAGATCCAAAGCATTTCGCTCTAGCCATGATGTAAGCGGGACAATGGCAAAGGAGATGTTCGGCGGATTCAATGTCACCGCAGCGGTTACATAGTGGACTGTTAGCAAAACCGATGGTGCACAGATGCTTGTTAAGGGAGCAGTGACCAGTCAGAATGTCAGTGATTCTTTTTACGTCTTTCTTGGAAAATGACAGGAGTTCCCTAGAATGTTTTTCATTGATACGGATGCAGTTTTTGGCGTGACTCGCGTAGTTTAGAGTTTCCCAATGCTTAAAGAAAGTATCAGCTTTCCAGCGATTGATAATTCTAAACAGTGTAGAGGCTGATACGGGTACACTAGGTTCAGGGCCTATGAAAGGAGAAGATGCAGCTATTTTTGCCAGATCGTCGGCTTGATCGTTACCAGCGATACCGCTATGACTTGGTACCCAAACTAGTATTACATGTCGATGAGTGGATAGCAGCTGAATTAATTCTCTGCATTCTAAGACTAATGATGAGGAGAATTTGTAGCCATTTACAGATTTGATTGCTGACTGGCTGTCAATGCAAGTGAAGATACATTGGTTTACCGGCAAATTTTCTAGAGGGGGTATCAATTGATTGACACATGCAAAAATTCCGGTAATTTCCGATTGAAAAACTGTGACGAACTTACCTAAAGACAAACTTTTAGCTAAGTTAAGTTCTGGGGAGTGAAATCCAGCCCCAGCGCTCCCAAAAGAAAAGGAGCCGTCTGTAAAGCAAGATATTCGGTCGTCTAGTGGAATAGCTAAGTTATTAGCCCAAGCGTCACGTTGAGGGAGGCTAACAGAAAATGACTTTTCGAATCTACATACAGGAATAATAGAATCGCAGGGCATTTCAAATTCCGGAGAAGCCAGCACCATGCTCTTCCAAATTCTCGAATGGTTATTATGGTTGATTATAAGTGAATTGGTGAGTTTAAGTCTGAGAGCAGCGGACCGAGCTTCACTTTGGATGAAGATGTGCAATGGCTCAATATTAAGAATTGCTTCCAGCGCGGCTGTTGGGGCAGAGCTCATAGCGCCCGTAATGCCAATGAGCGCAAGCCTTTGCAATTTAGCTAGTTTTAGTTGAGATGTGGAAAGGTTACACCGGTTACACCTCGGCCACCAAACAATAGCAGCGTAACTAAGCCGAGGCCTAATGATGGCAGTATATATCCATTTCAGCACTTTTGGGCTAAGTCCCCAGGTGAGACCGAAAGCTCTCCTGCAATGCCACAACGCTCCAGTAGCTTTTTGCAGGATATTGCTAAAATGGAGCGATTGCGTCGATAGTGATTTTCGATAGTCGATTTTCGTGATTCTTTTTCTAAGCCTTAAGAGTGATTTTGCGAAAACTTCAAACGATTTCGCATATTTTTGAGACAACATGTCCTACTTTTTCCCGATGAATGTGTCATTCGATTCCTTGTTCTATAGTAAGAAAAGTAATTTCTCATTTTTGGAAAATTTGATATCTGGGGGGAGTTATGGTGCTCTAAGTAAGTGCATGTCAGGGGGTGGTAAAAATCGTTTTTCGGCTATAACTCGTGTAAAACGAAATGAAATCAAATGAACTTTTATGGGATGGTAAGCCCCAATGATACAAAGGTTTTTTATCATTGGATTCCTTGGAGCCTTCCCCCACTCCTGAGTTATTAATCATCTTAGGTGAAAACTCCGGGAACGCTTTACTGCTTGAAGCAGCGATGAACCGAAAAACTGAGTATGGGGTGTTCTAGTGTACTACCCCTACTATAAGACCATGCAAAGACTTCCCCGGTTTAACGCTGTTGCACCGGTCTGGAACAACTTTTGTAAGAAAGGTCGATTTTGACCCTTTTTCTTGGCTGGTTTCGACAAAAGGAGTCTCTATAACTGCCCTCAAACATGATCTGCAGGTGGATATGCGAAAAGGAGCTGTTCACAAGTGACGGTGTACTCTATTGGAGGGGAGGGGGGGTTGTTACCAAAGAAAGCGTGAAGATGTTGAGTTTTATATGGACATTTAGAACGTTTTGAACACTTTTGCTATGTAAAAGGGAGGGGGGAGGTAAAAAATTCTATAACACAGTGTGTGACGTCATTTGTGAATGAACCCCCACAAATATTTGATTTTGGTCTAAATCTAACGTTCATAAAGGTAAAGGTAAGTGACAATTTTATTAGGGCAAATGAAAAATAAGATTAACTTTTCGGACGCAATTACCTGATCCAAAATTAAAATTAAAAAGCGGCACCCTCGACTCATTAGCCATTTAGACATTTAGTCATGTTCATTCTTTACATGTAATTTTCATGTAATTTGTTTCTTTAGTAGGTGTAGTGTTTATAGTTGGAGCTTCGAACAAAAGACTTACGAAAACAAATATGAACCAGTACTCAAAATCGGTGTTGCATTTCAATTTGTGCAATTTTCCCGGAAAAGCGGCATATGAAATTTTTCATTTGGGGCCGAGACTGACGTTCCCTGAAAATTTCAGGAAGATCGGCTGTCTAGTTTTCGAGATCGAAAATTATTAATAGATAGATAGATAGAACATAGATAGAAACCGACAGATCAGAAAAAAGTTTCCATAATGATGAGAACAATAGCAAAATTATTTCTCCATAGAAAAGTGTCATTTTCAAACCTCGATACCTCAGCCAATTTGCAACCGATTTGGATGAGTGAGGGCTTGTTTGAAAGCTGCTGCGACGTAGTTTTTTTTTAAATAATTTGGAGAGGGAGGGGGCGAGGGAAAAAAACTCAAAAGTTCGCCTATATATGGCTCCTTGTCCCAAAGACTTTTGTATGGAGTTTTTTGGGTTTGTGGACGTTTTTTTTTGGGTGTGGGGACTGCGTCACGCCCTCCGCTACCGCTGCGGGCATGATGAATCTTTGAAAGTCTCACAATTATAAAAGAACAGAAAACGTTGGATTGTTTGGTTATTTGTATATTTAGATACGTTCGAGTCTCTTTGCCAAAACATTTACTTTGATACGTTCGAATCTTTTTGCAACATTTATTCTGATACGTACGGGTCCGCTGCATGTTTTTTATTGCTGATTCGTCATCTGAGGACCATGATCGGTGCTCCCCCCTACGCCCGGGTCGAGATTCGACTGGTTACAAACGTCGTGGCAAACGCTTCGTACGGGTCTAAAAATGTCCATCCGTCCGTCTGTAAACACGATAACTCGAGTAAAACTCAACCAATTTTCAAAAACATTTTTTTCCTGAAAGGTAATCGAAAAATCTTTTATGGAATTGAATCTGGGCACTGTCGGCCCAAGGGTCGCCGAGCTAGGGCTGTTTAAGTGGTTTTTGGTTATTTGTACATAACTCAAGTGAACGAGTTTTTGCTCCTTCGTGTTTTTTGAATATAACTCGAGTAAATGTTTTCTGATTTACAAAAAAAAAAAATTCGAAAAGACTTCTTGCACATTGTGCAAATAGTCTCTTCTATATATTGTTGGCTATTTGCACTGTGTGCAAACAATATATAGAAGATACCATTTGCACAATGTGACAATAGTCTCTTACAAAACAATTTTAATCAAAATGTCTAGGAATTTCTCATATTTTATGAAATAAAATTTTTTGATTAAAAGCCCTTGGTCTCCAAAACTGAGTTTCTAATCGGGTCCAACGCGTTTGTTTACATAAATCGTGTAAATCCTACCCGAATTTGTTGATTCTTTTTCTATTTGAGAGGTGACCGAGTGCCGCACTATATTCAAAAACAAATTTAGACGCGGTGCCTGTGCTTAGGGCTCAAGTGGGCCTCCATCGGTCCTAAGGTCGGCGCTCACAAAAATTTGTTTTTTCTATATACGTGAGAGTGTATTGGTTGTGACGGAAAACATTTTCCCATCACTTGGGACGAAAAGTTGCTCCATGCAGTATGTGCACCAGAAAAACATCTTTCAAAATACTCCAATACACACTCGATGTGTACTTTTCGCTTGAACTTCGCCCGCGCGTACGCACACATCTCGTGTGTATTGGGGTATGTTGAAATATACTATTTTTTGCTATGTTGCAGAGCAAATTAAGGGAAACAATTTTTGGCTATGGAAGTATGTGTCCAAGGCATCTAATTAGGACCCTAGGTCGCTCCTAAGGTCAGCAATTGGCAACAAAGATTTTTTCGTTGTGTTGTAAAGAAAATTGAGGGAAACATTTTAGTCTATGGAAGTATGTGTCAAAGGCATTACCTTATGGCCCTAGGTCGGTCCTAAGGTCGGCCCTAGACAAAAAAATTGTTTTTTGCTATACTATAGAGAAAATTGAGGCGAATATTTTTGACTATTTGGGGTTTTGGAAGGGTTTTTTACACCGTTGCACGAGTTTTGCAATTGGGCAATTTCCAATCCAACTTAATGTGTATGTAAATTCACATACTTAAGAGTTAAGGCATTAAGGTTTAGATGTGGCATAAAATACGTCGGCGGCGTATATGCTAAATTCCTACATCGCTTGTAGACATTTTTGTCAGTGTACTGATTAGAAACGCCTAAAACGATGTCTGTCATTTTTGCTTGTTTTATGTATTCACAGGATAAAAAGCAAACCTTTGAAACGTTCACTTATGTGAGTCAGACAAAACTTTCCACCGTCGTCCGCTTGACCGCTACAACGTCCGTATTTTTTTTTTTTTTTATTTGTTTAAGGATCAACTAACAGGCCGCAGCGAGATTAACAAATCAGTCCGTTTTGGATTTACAAAATCAATTAAAGTTTAAAACAATACAAATTTGAAAATTGCGTTAATAAAAACAAAAACAATAAGGAATGCATTATACGAATAAATAGTTGAGAAAATATAAATTCACCACTCAAATGTGTTTTCTACCAAGCTTTTAAATGTATGTAAACTGCTCGTACGAGTTATATTTAAATCTTGAAAAAATATGTCGTGGTTTTCTTGTATTCGATAAATCGGCGAGTTTTGCTGATAATTCGTGTTCTGAAAAAACTGAATTTTGCCTTGTAGACCTAGATGGCTTATGAAATAAAATTTTTTGAGAAAGAGATGAATCAACATGATTGTGAATCAATTTGTAAAGCATCACCTCGTCATTTTCCAAACGTCGAGTTTCCAGAGAGTGCATTTTTAGATATTTCAATCGTAAATTATAACTCGGACGTGGGTTGGCAATGCTGAATTTGAAGTAAAGCATTCTGGAGAACTGGAGTAGAGCAATACTCGAGCCTATTTCTCACCAGTGCTGAGTAAAGTAATCGCATGCTTGATTGAGACGAAAAATATTTACCACAGCGAAATATGAAACCTAGTGTTCTGTAAGATTTACGTGTTATGTCATCAATATGTTGATTGAATGAAAGTTTATCATCAATTGTAATTCCCAGGTCTTTTTTCACAGAAACTCGATCGAGAATTTCGCCTGATATAGAATATGGAAAAATTATTTTTTTATTACTATGTGTTAATGACATAACGGCACATTTGTCAGCATTAAGAGAGATTTTGTTATTTCTGCACCATTCGACAACTTTTGAAAGGTCATCTTCCAACAGATTACAGTCATATATGCTACTAATTGACCTGTACAATTTAAGATCGTCTGCGAAACCGGAGCAAGGTGAGAGGGAAGCTAACAAATCATTTAAAAAGATAATAAATAACAGAGGTCCCAGAATCGATCCCTGGGGAACTCCGGATGAAGGCACAACTCTATTTGACTTTGAGCCACCCACTACCACAAATTGGGAGCGATTTCGCAAAAAAGAGGAGAACCAACGTATCATGTTGTCAGGCAGTCCAAATGATTTAATTTTACGAAGGAGAATATCATGATCGACTTTGTCAAACGCTTTCGCGAAATCCGTGTAGATTGTATCGACTTGACCGCCTGAGACCATAGCATCCGCTACCATTAAGACATATTCCATAAGGTTTGATTGCGTTGATCGATTCCTAAAGAATCCATGCTGTGAGCGGTGAATTTGAGATTTTATGTCTTCAAAAATCTGGTTGAAGACAAACCTTTCGAAGACTTTCGATATCGCACATAGAATGCTGACTGGTCTATAATTTGTCACTTTGTCCTTTTCTCCATCCTTGAATATAGGAGAAACAAAACTGGTTTTCCAATCAGAGGGATATTTGCATTGAGCTAGTGATAAGTTAAAAAGGATACTAAGCGGAAGACTAAGTGATGCTGACAACTGCATGAAGAACATGATAGGAAGACTGTCTGGACTGGCTATTTTGTGCTTATCAAAACTTTTTAGCGCACTTTCCACTTGAGCCGGGGTGAGTGTCAAATTAGCATTTTCAGGGTATGTTTCAATCGGTGTGGCAAAAGGGTCGTAAATCACTTCATCGACAGGAGTGCTGCTAACAGGGTTGTAGACTGAAATAAAATACTTCGCAAATAAATTACATATAGACTCCCTGTCAGATGCCTCTTCATTCCCAAATTTCATACTATTAGGTAGAGAATTAGTTTTCTTCAAGGATTTTGTAAAGGCGAAGAAACATTTGGTATTGGATTTGATCTTATCTTCGCAGTCCTTTACATAATCATCGAAGCACGTTTTAATTCCCATTTTCACAGATTTTCAAAGTGCAGAGAACTGTTCCCTCAATTTTTCCTTTGTAATGAGACATTTCTCTTTCCTTATACTGCCCTTCATTAATGCTTTCTTTTTTATCATAGATATGAGCTCATGAGAGTAGTACACTGGATAATCTCTCGATGACATGTATGTTTTAGGTATCTTATCCACGTATGGCTGCAGAATTCGATAGAATTTTGCCACAGCACTATCAACATCGAGATTAGACAATTCGCTTGACCAGTTTATTTCTTGGAGGTTTTCATTGAGCTTAACATAATCAGCTCTATAAAAGTTAGTTCGAGGCGGTCTTTTCTCCGACATGTATTTAAATTGTGATAAGTTAGCTGTTATAGTTAGTGCTGGATGGAAGCCATCTTCTCTAACCAATGGATAGAGTGTACGTGAAAGGTTCACCCGACTCGGCTGGAGAGTAGTTAAAAATAAATCTAACGTGCGGCCATATTTATTAGGTATAACATTCAGTTGACCTAAGCTGCACAAGGACATAGTGTCCATAGTGTTGGGTATGCGACCGTTAACATCAGATGCCTCATATTTATCAGACAAAGGGTTGAACTTCCAAGTAATGCTATCACCCAAGGGAAAAACTTAAGATTTCTGGTCAGGTGTGGTAGAGGGGTGATAGGTAGTGGTAATGATTGGGGACCACACCACTACCAATAATCAGTAGTCATTTGGCGGCGGTCACCTCTCTGGAGAAAATGGGAAGGAAAAAAAAAATTTTTTTCTTTTTTTTAACTATTTTGGTACTAGGAATTGTCGGGAAATGCTGGGTAGGGCTTAGTAAGGCTGAATAGGGCTGGATGAGTGGTGAAATGGTGTTGGAAGAGCGGAGAAAGAATGGAAATTACCATGAAAATATATTGGGCGCTTTAAAGCGTCTACATTAGGCAAATTGAGCGCTCTAAAGAGTGTACATTAGGCAAATTGGGCGCTTCAAAAAGAAATTTCTTCCAATTTGCCTAATGTGCACTCTTTAGAGCGCCCAATTTGCCTAATGTAGACTCTTTAAAGCGCCCAATATATTTTCATGGTAATTTCCATTCTTTCTCCACTCTTCCAACACCATTTCACCACTCATCCAGCCCTATTCAGCCTTACTAAGCCCTACCCAGCATTTCCCGACAATTCCTAGTACCAAAATAGTTAAAAAAAAGAAAAAAATTTTTTTTTTGTTTTTCCTTCCCATTCTCTCCAGAGAGTTGACCGCCGCCAAATGACTACTGATTATTGGTGGTGAGGTGGTCCCCAACTATTACCACTACCTACCACCCCCCTCCCACACCTGACCAGAAATCTTAAGTTTTTCCAAAGAATTTCCTCAAAATATTGTTGAGGTTTAAGCGACATCAAGTCTTCAAATGGCTGACGGGGATCTCCTTATTTCTTCAAATGAAACTTCAGTGGATTTTTTAAACTAGAATATATTGCTATTGAAATATTTTATTTTACTTTTTTATCAAAATACTTCCACTTAAAAATTAAATGTCCTTAGGATAAGTTGTGATGTTTTATTTACAATGACAATTAAAAGTAGTTCAATGTGTTGTTCTAACCGTACCTTAGGTTTTAAATAATTTACTTCTGTATCTGTACTCAAATAGTTAGTAATTTTAGTTTCTCTGTGCCTTACGATCTATTAAAGTAGAAACTTAAGAAAACCAAAAATGATTTCTTTCACTGGATTCCTTTCTTTTTCAATGATTATGAATTCATTTTTTCTTTTTGTTTTAAATAATATGTTCCATGGATATGTGAATTTATTAAACATTGCTTTCAAAATTAAAACAAGAAAATACTGCGCTACTGTTAGATGCAGATATTACGCGTTAGATGGACTACGACATATTCGTAGGTATATCCATTTTGTTCTTAAAAAATAAACAACCGAAATTATTAAAGGCTTACGTTATGCAGAGAAATGTCAATATGATACTGGGACGTCGATTATTCATATGAAAGAGAATTCTTTCAAGAAATAATTTGACGTATTTTTGTAAAGGGCCCGTCCATTAAGTACGTTCATACTACAACATTCTGAAAAATCGCACAATTTGAGCTTTTCGAAGGTTACACGAATGAACGCGCCTTCTAACATTTAAGCTTCGTAAGCTTTAGGTAATTTCATGTAATAACTGCGGTAACATGTTGTAAGATTTTAACGTAATTTATGAGAGGGACTTTTTTGAAAAGCAGCCTGCCGAAATCGGACGCATCTTTCAGCACAAGTCCCAGATGTGCCCAGATGGGTATTGGTCCCTAGAAGTCAAGATATTTTTTAAAAAATTCAACGATGCTTGTGTAGCTGGTGGGAGGTGATCAAAGTTCAAAAACATGCAATTTTCTTATGGAAATTTTCCCAGTTACGTGTAACGAATACGGTAGTGTGAGGTGTGGTTGAAAAGCTTATTAAACGTAATTTCGGGCCAAACTGGGTCTTGTAAGGTTTTTAATTATCTACTGAGATACAAGCAGTTGAAAAGTCATGTTTTGACCCGTACGAAATACTGGTCTTATGCGTTTACCACGACGTTTGTAACACGTCGAGACCCGGGAGTTGGTCGGTTTTTCGTTTTGGGGTAAAATAGAAGAAATATGCAAAAAAAAAAACGTTGCCCGTCTGTCCGTCCGTCCGTCTGTCGCCAAGTTATCTCGAGTAATGCTTGACCGATTTTCAAAATCTTTTTTTTTCTGAGATGGGCACTTTTGGGCCAAGGGCCGTCGAGCTAGGGCCGTTTAAGTGGTTTTTGGTCTTCCGAACATAACTCGAGTAAATCTTATCCGCCCTGAGACTTTTCACCAATCTTGCATAATATGAACAACATGTATACGTGGTGGTCTATGAGAGCCCAACAATTTATGGAAGAAAATTTTTTTAGTTTGGGTCCTTGGGCTTAGTTAGGGCTCTAAAACTGAATCTCTACAAGGGCTCTATGAATTTTTTGTACATAACTCGAGTAAATCTCTTCAGATTGTCATAAATCCTTTTTTATTCGATAGATCTATGAAAGCTGAACAATTAATGCAAGAAAATTTTTAGAGTTTGAGCCCTTGGAGTTACTTAGAGCTCTAAAAATGAGTCTTTGCAAGGGCTCTACGAGGTCTTTGTACATAACTCGAGAAAATCTCTTCAGATTTTCACAAATTATTTTTTATTCGATAGGTCTACGAAAGCCCAACAATTTATGCAAAAACATTTTTTGAGATCGGGCCATTGGACTAAGGCAGGCCCAATGGATAGGGCCAAATGTCTTTTTACTAAAAAACCGAGTAAATTCCTTCCGATTTTTTTGATTCTTTTTCTATTTTAGAGGTAATAGAAGGCCTAACAGTCCTCAAGAAAAAATTTGAGGCCGAGGCCTGTGATTAGGGCTCTCTGCCAGACCTAGAGGTCGCCCCAGCACAAAAAATTTGTTTCGCTATGTTGTAGAGAAAATTGAGTGGACCATTTTTTTCCATGGAAATATGGGTCCGAGGCCTCTCCTTAAGAGGCCTTAGGTCGGTCCTAAAGGTCGGCCCTAGCCCAAAAATTGTTTTTTGCTATGTTGCAATTGTTGTAGAGAAAATTGAGTGGAACATTTTTGTCCATGGAAATGTGGGTCCAATGTCTCTCCTTAAGGACCTAGGTCGGTCCTAAAGGTCGGCCCTAGCCCAATTTTTTTTGCTATGTTGTAGAGAAAATTGAGCGGAATATTTTTGTGCATGGAAATATGGGTCAGAGGATTCCCAAATATGGGTCCGAGGCAGGCCCAAAACGAATTTTGTAAAATGTTTCTTCGTACGTTTTTTTCAATATTGCCATTTCGCCAATTTCAAATAGAGATGAATATGCTATGCATACTCAGTAATTTAATACAACAGGAACACATGCAACGGGATTCGTATGGATCCGCGAAGCTTATGTTTTTATCATTTTTTTAACTTAAATCAGATGATTTATAACTCTACAAGACCCTTTTTGACCCGAAACTACGTACAATTAGCTTTCCAAAAACACCTCACACGACCTTGTACGTTTCGCGTAACCGAAGATATTTCTATAAGAAAATTGGATGTTTTTGGAATTTGATCAGCTCCCATTAGCCACCCAAGCATCGATAAATTTTTTTGAAAGTGGTTTTGGCTTCTAAAATCCAATGCCTTTCTTTGCATATATAAAAAAGTTCACTGGAAAATACTTCTGAACGGCCCCTAGGATCATAACGAGCGTTTCTCTGAATTTAGGAAATAAGAAGTCTAAAAATCTGCTCCGAAGCAAATAAACAAAGCCCATGCGCTCGGTGCGGCTATGACGTCTGTATAGGAAATTTCTTGATGAAATGCATAAAATAGAAAGCATTTCAATCTTTTTGTAAAGAGCTCCCACTTTAGCAGAAGCTTTCGGACACGATAAACGCTCTGGGCTGAACAACCAAATGAATATGGCACCAGCTGTTACACTTAAGTATTCTTTAGACTCAAAATGACTTCTCACATCTCCTAAATATTTGATAGAATTTTTCTAAAGTTCACTTCTTAAACTAAATTCAATAACATATTTAAAACAACGTAAAAATTACTATAAAAATTGGTGGCAATTTAACAGTCGGTTAGTGTTTACTTTCATCAACTTTATTTTTAATTCGCTATCAGGGATCGTCATTTTTTGTACGTTAATCTGATGAGGCATCACTGGTCGACAAAACATCTTACGAAGAAGAAGTGAATGTTTCGGATGCATGAGGCTCTGCACCTTCAACCTGTACAGGATATTTCCTTTTCGATTTTCTTTCCATTCAAACAGTTTCCAAACGAGGGGTAGATAATAGCATACTCTGAGTGTAAAACGATTTCCACGGATTTTCTTTACCATTTTCGCCGAATTTTCTTTCGAATTTTAAAGATTTTTTTAATTGGGAGGATTTTTTCTATAAATTCAAAGATTTTCTTTTGAGCACAGAAGTATTTTCTATTTGTATCTGCCACCTTTGTAAGTTCAGTCGATTGAACATAATTTTCTAATGGAATTTTGAAGCTGATGATGGCGTAACATTTTTTCTGATTTTAGATATTTCAAAATAGGCAGATGCTAATCGCACGCGCGTGCGAATAGTTCATTAGACACCATTCGCACGCGCGTGCGAATAGTAATTTGACTATTCGCACGTGATAAATTAATTTAATGAAGAAATTGTATTTTTAAAAGTTTTTTCTGAAAGAAATATCATCTGTACAAGGAAAATCTCATTTTACACCCGACGGACGTAAAGCCTTTACAAAACCATTTATACAAGGGAAATTTCATTTTTTATTCGATTTAACTCTTAGTTTAGTTTTATCGCGTGCGAATAGTTAAATTACTATCCGCAGGCGCGTGCGAATAGTGTTTAAAGGTCTATTCGCACGCGCGTGCGATTTACTAGGCAACTTCACAAGCCTCTTATGTCCTTATTTCCTAGATCTAGACGAATACGAGGAAATAAGACGAAATTTGGCGTAATTCGGACCATTCGTTTCGTAGATATGTGGAAATGAAGCTGGGTGTAGGAAGTGGGGTAGGAAAATTTCATAAGAACTATCGCTTCCTACAAAAAGGATCTAACTTTTCACCGATGCGGACAAGTGATATCTCTTTGGAAAGGCCTCGACGAGGGCTTGGAAATAGGATTAATTTTGAGGATATTAGGTAGCGATTTTACCTGCGCATTTTAAACCCTAGCTAGGCTGGCACTCAGTCCACCTCCTCGAAAAACTTTTCTTTACTTTAGTACGCAACCTCTTTAGCCCTTGATTATTTTCCAACCCATACGCCTCCCAATTCGTTTTTCTCAGGTCTTTAAAGGGCTCTCCTTTTCTAGCATAAATTGTCACGCCGTCAGAGACGCAAGCGTTTAGCGCTTGAACTAGCGTAACATCAATAACAGTAGCCTTTTCCCTAATCGCGTTAGCGAAAAAGGCCTTTCTCCCCTGCCACCAGTCAGCAGATGCTCATTTAAGAAAATGCCAATTACCAACTCAATTCCCTTACTGCTGCAGTTCAACTAATTCAACCAGCGCCCGCAGGCGTGTGACAGGTACGCAGATGCCACTCCTGATCCTGACAGCCACCAAATCTTCATTCGAAAACTGATGTAAGATCGTAGCTTCTAGATCGGATGCAACATGTATCACTACCCTGAGCCTGGTTCTCTTCTGACAATATTTGATTGTTTAACTGTCCAAAAAATTGCTTTGTAGTCTCTGATCGAAGGTTCTTGGATTAGAGCTATAGATGCCTGCTTCGAGGTCACGAGATAAGGAGGTTTTCAGATTGGACAACCAAAATTTGATAAAGGCGTACTAGCTCAAATGGTAGTAAAATTTTCGTCATGTGAATTTTTATTTAAATCTGCAGATGGCGCCACATTACTCAACGGTAACCATATTTTTGGTCACCCCGTCATCCACCAGATAACAAAAAACAAACTATTGCTTCACACCGATCCGCGGCGTTTGATACTTTGCGACTAAAAATAGATTTTCCCGAAAAAGCGCTGGTGGCGCCACCATAGTTGACAGTGGCCAAATGTTAAGAATAATCCAAAGATGCTTTTAAGCCACTAACACCAATTTAGGGATACCTATTTTGGGAATGACGGTATAAAGTCAAGGTAAATTTTAACCATGAAAATATTTGTTGTAAGAAAAATTTTCTTTGGTGTTGGAAAAACCCTTGCACTTAACCTCGAAATTTTCAGTTTTTGGCCATTTTCTCAAAAGTGAGATCTTTTGGAACTTTTGAGAGTTTGTGTAGGACCCTAAGGCCTACCGTTTAGACTTTTGTCCTAATTTTTGCAAGGTGCTCCATATAAAATTTTCTAAAGGGTGCCAGCCTAGTACCAAATTGCTCTTTCATGTTGTAGAGCTATCACATCAAAGAACAATTCCTCAATTTTCATCTTAAACTGGTTCAATTTCAAGAAATGAGGATTCATTTTTAAGGTCTCATCCAAACAACAAACGAACGTACATATTTACAAAATGGAGCTAGAAAAGGTCAATAGTTGTACAGAAATGACAAATAAAATTTCTTTAACTCCATTTTACGGACAATTCATATTGTAACTAGTATCGAGAATGCACAAAGAACGTAGTCGAAAATCAATAATTTCCCGCACCTCAAGGTTAAGTTAAAAGAAAAAATGGGAAGAATTTAAACTGCTAATTTCAAAATACAGAGAGAGAATCACAAGCTTGTGCAACTTTTTTATTTCCGTTTTACCTCTCTTTTTACGTATTTGCTTGTATTTTATGCATGAAAAACTCGGTTTTTCGGTAAAACGAGCTAAAACGAAACGTTGCACAATCCTACGATTCTTCTCCTGTATTTTGATATTTTTGATATCTTTTAAAAGCTATTGTGATATCTTTACAACTGATACCTTCAGAAAATAAAACTAATATCTTCAAAAAAAAAAGTCGAAAATTCGGTCTCGAGAAAAAGAATTTTGTTCGATTTTTTTAAATAACTTGGTAACATTCGAAAGTAGAGAGCTTCCTATCAATTAGACGAAAAAATTTGAAATAAGTTTGTAATAAGTTATATGTTTACGTTAAAAGTTACAAGTTTACTTTATAAGTTTATGAGTTATAATGTATAAGTAACAAGATACAAGTTTAAGGTACAAGTTATAAGTTTATAGCTTACATCAGTATTGTAACTGACTCAGATCAGTACTGATCAGTTTTAAAACTGATCCGAATCAGTACTGATCAGTTTTAAAACTGATTCGAATCAGTACTGATCAGTTTCGAAACTGATCGGTATCAGTACTGATCAGTCTGAAAATTGATATGAATCAGTACTGGTCAGTTTTGAAACTGATCCGGATAAGTTATGATCAGTTCTAAAACTGATACGGATCAGTACTGATCAGTTTCAAAACTACTAATCTAAATCAGTTTTAAAACTGATCAGTTCTGATGCGGATCAGTTTTGGAACTGATCAGTACTGGTCTGGATCAGTTAAAATACTGATCTAGGCTATAAACTTATAATCTTAACTTATAACGTAAACTTGTAACTTTTATAAGTTAAGTAAACATATAATTCAAAACAAAAAGCTATATGTATGTGTTATAAATTCGGCAATAAGTAGCTTTGCCCAAACTCTCTAATCACAAATTCTGCAATAAAATCACAAATCACATATATTGCGCGATAAGATCAAATGTCAAACGTGAATTTGTTGCAGAATGTGGCCATCAATTTGAAAATGTATGTTTTCGGCGGAGACGCATTTATTTAAATGTGTATGCATTTCCGCCGAAAAAAAATACTTTTTAACTAATGATGATAGCTTTGAAACTCCATCATTAGTGAAAACACCTTGGTATTGTCTATTGAGAACATTCTTTGGTCGGTTGTCCGGCCAAATTTCTTTCTACGTTTTCAGTGGGAAGCCACCATCAAGAGGCGATCTTTTTTGTCCGTGGAAATATGGATCAGAGGCCCCTCCTAAGTGCTCCAGGTTGGTCGGCTGGTCTGTTCTAAGATCGACCGAAGTACAAGAAACAAATATTTTGTGTGAAAAAAATAAAAAAAAAATTTTTCAAACTTTTTTTGATACGTACGGGTCTCTTGTATTTCCCATTACCCTATCACACTTTTCTATTACTAACCCTTTTCTATTCAGACTCGACGGATTTGTGTGTAAATAACCTCAAACCCTTGTTAGGCAATCATTTTTTTCTTTCGATCATGCCCGCAGCGGTAGCGGAGGGCGTGACGCAGTGCCCACACCCCAAAAAAACGTCCACAAACCCAAAAAAACTCCATACAAAAGTCTTTGGGACAAGGAGCCATATATAGGCGAACTTTTGAGTTTTTTCCCCTTGCTTCCCTCCCCCTCCAAATTATTTTTAAAAAAAAACTACGTCGCAGTAGCTTTCAAACAAGCCCTCACTCATCAAAATCGGTTGCAAATTGGCTGAGATATCGAGGTTTGAAAATGACACTTTTCTATGGAGAAATAATTTTGCTATTGTTCTCATCATTATGGAAACTTTTTTTCTGATCTGTCGGTTTCTATCTATCTATCTATCTATCTATTAATAATTTTCGATCTCGAAAACTAGACAGCCGATCTTTCTGAAATTTTCAGGGAACGTCAGTCTCGGCCCCAAATGAAAAATTTCATATGCCACTTTTCCGGGAAAATTCTGGAAAAGCCGTGGCATGTGGAAAAGTGGTCAATTTTGAGGGTTTTTTAGGTAATGCTCGGAGTTTTCGAATTTTAGCTCCGGAGTGACAATAGCTAGAGAGTTGGTTTCTTCGGAAAAGTTATAGAGTTTGGTCAGGAGAATTTTTTGGGATCTTAAGAAAATGTCAGCAGTCAAACCGGCGCCATCTTGAATTTTCCCAAGCAATAAATTAGGTTTTTTTTTGTTTTCGAATTTTAGCTTCGGAATGACAATACTTAGAGAGTTGGTTTCTTCTAGAAAGTTATAGAGTTTCATCAGAAGAATTTTTTGGGATCATAAGAAAATGGCTGCCAGCTGTCATAGCGGCGCCATCTTGGATTTTCGTTTGTGCTTTTTCGGTTTTCGAATTTTATCTCCGGAATGACACAACTTAGAGAGATGCTTTCTTGTAGAAAGTTATAGAGTTTCATCAGGAAAATTTTTTGGGATCAAAAGAAAATGGCTGCCAGCTGTCATAGCGGCGTCATCTTGGATTTTCGTTTATGCTTTTTCGATTTTCGAATTTTAGCTCCGGAATGATAACCCTTAGAGAGTTGGTTTCTTCTAGAAAGTTATAGAGTTTCATCAGGAGAATTTTTTGGGATCATTAGAAAATGGCTGCCAGCTGTCATAGCGGCGCCATCTTGGATTTTCGTTTCGAATTTAAGCTCCGGAATGACACTACTTAGAGAGATGGTTTCTTCTAGAAAGTTATAGAGTTTCATCAAGAGAATTTTTTGGTATCATAAGAAAATTTCTGCCATCTGTTATAGCGGCGCCATCTTCGATTTTTTGCTAAATTCTGTATAATAATAAATACTACATGGGGTGAAAAGTCCGCGGCCTTGCAATGAAAGAACTAACTTTTACATATGAAATTAATTTTATTCTTCAACGTAGTCTCCCTGAAGGGAAATGCACTTAGTCCAACGGTCCTGCAACATTTGGATACTTTTGGTATAATAGGATTTCTCCAACCCTGCAAAATAGGCCTCTGTTTCGGATATCACCTCATCATTAGAGTAAAATCTTTTTCCCTGTAGCCATCTTTTTAAGTTTGGGAACAAATAGTAGTCGCTGTGGGCCAGCTCTGGAGAGTAAGGTGGGTGGGGGAGTAATTCGTAGCCCAAAGAGTCCAGTTTCACAGTTGCTTTTATGGATGAATGCGCTGGTGCATTGTCACGATGAAACAGGACCTTTTTCTTCTGCATATGCGGTCGTTTTCTCTAGATCTCGTTGTCGAGCTGTTCCAATAATGTGACATAGTACTCGCCAGTTATTGTTTTTCCTTTCTCCAAATAGTCGATAAATATTATGCCATGCGCATCCCAAAAAATCGTGGCCATAACCTTGCCTGCAGAACGCTGTGCCTTTGGGCGCTTCGGTCGGCTTTGACCAAATTCTAACCACTCTGCAGACTGTCTATTGGACTCTGGTGTATAGTAATGAATCCACGTTTCATCAATCGTGACAAATCTACGCAAAAACTCCGTTGGATTACGCTCGAACAAAGCTAAATTACGCTCTGAATCGTCAAGACGGTGCTGCTTTTGATCAATTGTTAGAAAACGCGGCACCCATCGCGCAGAAAGCTTTTTCATGTCCAAATACTCGTGTAAAATGTGTCGCACCCGTTCTGTTGATATTTTGAGGATGTCAGCTATTTCACTAACTTTAACTTTCCGATCAGCCAAAACAATACGATGGATTCTTTTGATGTTTTCTTCAGTAACTGCTTCACTTGGACGTCCTGAACGTGGGGCATCATCGGTGCTTGTATTACCTCGTTTAAATTCAGCATGCCACTTCTTGACCGTTGTATACGACGGAGAAGATGTGCCATAACACTTATCCAGCCATTCTTTGCTTTGCACCGTATTTTTTCCCATTAAGAAACAATGTTTAATCAACACATGGAATTCATTATTTTCCATTTTTTACGAACAACAAAAACCTGCGTCACTCTATTGACAGTAATTCGAAAACTATGACACAAAATGTCAGGAAATTTTGGCTGTAGACAAGTAAAGGGTGGTACTACTGAACGTTAACAAAAATTCTGAAGTAATGACGCCATGTCTATATGAGGCCGCGGACTTTTCACCCCATGTAGTAGACAGTTGGTTTCTTCAGGAAAGTTATATGAATCAGTGGGAAGAATTCGTAACACGAAGTGTTCCGAAGGTAGCCGAAGGTGACACGAAGTGTTCCGAAGGTAGCCGAAGCTGACAGCCAGTGTTCCGAACGTAGCCGAAGGTGACACGAAGTGTTTCGAAGGCAGCCGAAGGTGACACGATGTGTTCCGAAGGCAGCCTAGGGTGACAAGAAGTGTTCCGAAGGCAGGCGAAAGTGCTACAAAATATTCCGAAGATAGCCGAAGGTGATAATAAGTGTTCCGATGGTAGCCTAAGGTGTAGGAGAACAATTTTTTTCGGAAAGAAAATTTTTTTCGGAGAAAATTTTTTTTTCTTAGAAAATTTTCTTTTCTGAAAATAGAAATAGAAAATTTTTCACATGAAGTTTGGTTATAACAACTGAAAACTTCCAAAACTACTGATATCGCATACAAAAACGTCTTAAAAGGTAGAGTGTGACGCAGTCCGTAAGTCCGCTTCCAAAATTAATGATATCGCTTGAGGTGACGCTATCGCTGATAATACGCAGAGTTTGTTTGAAGGGAACCTTGTGTTCAAAGTTTTAATTTCCTGAAAAAATTACAGCGCTTTTTTAAAACAAAATTACGTTTTGTTAAAAAAATTGCGTCACAAATGCCGGATCCACCAGCAGAATAATTTTTCAATACTTTCAGTTTTTACACGCAAAAATTTAAATTTATCTTAAACAGTCTACGCAATAACAAGCAAAAGTCAAATTTTTGCAGCGCAAAAACTGAAGGGACAGAAAAATTATTTCGTCGATGGGTCCGGCATTTGTGACGCAATTTTTTTAACAAAACGTAATTTTGTTTTAAAAAAGCGCTGTAATTTTTTCAGGAAATTAAAACTTTGAACACAAGGTTCCCTTCAAACAAACTCTGCGTATTATCAGCGATAGCGTCACCTCAAGCGATATCATTAATTTTGGAAGCGGACTTGCGGACTGCGTCACACTCTACCTTTTAAGAGGTTTTTGTATGCTAATAAGAACCTTGATAAAAACTTTTTTGAGGACATCAGGTAACATTTTTGAAGATATCAAAATCCTTTACTTAGAATATCAAAATTTTTTTTCGAAAATATCAATTTCAAGATATCAAACTCTATTTATATCAAAATCATATTTTGGAGAGATCCATTTTCTATTTTGAAGAGATCACACTGTTAAGATATCGAAATCTTTTTTCAAGATATAAAAATTGTTTATTAAGTATGTCAACATCTTCTTCGAAGCTACATGTGCATGCCGAAAAACTCCACCAAAACTTTCACGATATCGGTACAGAGATGACGATCCACACTTTTTTCATTTGTAATCCCACCTGCTCCATGAGATGTCTGTTAGTCAACATTTACTTAACAAAATAGTAATTTCATTAAAGTAAACTATTAGTCCGTTTTGGACAAAATTATGATGAATACTTAGGTTTTGCTTTAGTTATTACATAGCTGAGTATGGAGGATATACTTAATACATCCAATATCTAATACACATAACATGATTTATGTCCATAGACGAGTCTAAATAATTAAAAAAAATTATCCTCACTTAAGTCTCGATTTGATTAATTTAAAAAAAGAAGGAAGTTGTTTATTTTCTATTAAACACAAACCTCGTCCTCGTAGCTGAACGGCACTTTATGATCGGAAGCGGACAGTTTTTGTATCGTTTTTTTGATCCTCAATACAGACAGTCTTACATTCGGATTTTGGTGCCAACATTCTCGCATCAACTTGGCCATTCCAGATAAAATCTTTAAATGAAAACAAAAATTAACAAATTGCGTTTGATGACTTCTAACTCTTTGAATTGGTCAATGTTTGGTAATACAACATTCCGTTGAATTGCCGTTTGAGTACGTGAGACTAGGAACACGTAATCGAAAGGGAGTCTTGGGCATCAAAAATTCATTCGCATTCATTCACTCACTGTGCTTTCTTTTGCAGTCTTTGGTCTCGACCAAAATATCTATATAATAAAACAGAAACACAGTGCACGTGGATCCACCTTGATGCACTACGGTGCACCTTGATGCACAACGGTGTACCTGGATGCACTACGGTGTACCTGGATGCACAACGGTGTACCTGGATGCACTACGGTGTACCTGGATGCACTACGGTGCACCTTGATGTACTACGGTGCACCTTGATGTACTACGGTGCACCTTGATGTACTACGGTGTACCTTGATGCACTACGGTGCACCTTGATGTACTACGGTGCACCTTGATGCACTATGGTGCACCTTGATGCACTACTGTGCACCTTGATGCACTACTGTGCACCTTGATGCACTACGGTGCACCTTGATGCACTACGGTGCACCTTTATGTACTACGGTGCACCTTGATGCACTACGGTGCACCTTGATACACTACGGTGCACCTTGATACACTATGGTGCACCTTGATACAGTAAGGTGCACCTTGATGCACTACGGTACACCTTGATACACCTTGGTTCGACATGATACATCAACCCCTCCAAATTATTAAAAAAAAACTATATTGCAGCAGCTTTCCAACGACCAAACTCATCAAAATCGGTTCAAAATTGGCTGAGATGTCGAGGTTTGAAAATGTCATTTTTTATTAATAATTTTCTATCTCGAGAACTAGGCTGCCGATTTTCATGAAATTTTTTAGGGAACGTCAGTCTCGACCGCAGATGAAAAATTTCATAGGCCGCTTTTCCGGGAAAACCCTTGAAAAGGCATTGTATGTAGAAAAGTGGTCAACTTTGTGGGTTTTTCAGGTAATGCTCGGAGTTTTCGAATTTTAGCTTCGGAGTGACAATACCTGGAGAGCTGGTTTCTTCGGTAAAGTCATAGAGATCAGTGAGGAGAATTGGTGACACTAAGTGTACCGAAGGTAGCCGAAGGTGACAGGAAATGTTACCAAAGTAGCCGAAGATGACACGAAGTGTTCCGAAAGTAACTAAAGTTGACGCCAAGTGGTCCGAAGGTAGCCGAAGGTGACGTAACCGAAGAAGACACGAAGGTAGCTGAAGGTGACACGAAGTATTCCAGAAGTTGCCAAAGGTGACACGAAGTATTCCAAAGGTAGCCGAAGATGACGCGAAGTGTTCCGAAAGTAACTTTAGTTGACGCCAAGTGGTCCGAAAGTAGCCGAAGAAGACACGAAGGTAGCTGAAGGTGACACGAAGTGTTGCGAAGGTAGCCGAAGGCGACACGAAGTATTCCAAAGGTAGCCGAAGGTGACACGAAGTATTCCAAAGGTAGCCGAAGGTGACACGAAGTGTTCCGAAGGTGACAAGAAGTGTTCCGAAGGTGACACGAAGGGAGGAACCCAGTGGTGAAAATTTTATTTGAAGAAAAAGATTTTTTTTTACTTTTCACAAGCAAAAGTACAAATTTATGCAAACCAATCTAAGGGATCGTTCATAAATGGTGTCAATGTCAAGCCGAGGGGGGAGGGAGGGGGTCGGAAATATGTGTGACAGAGCGTGAAAACTGAAAGTGTTGAAAAATTATTGCGCCGAAGGTTCTTTCCTTTGTGACGTAATTTTAAGAAAATTTGATCACAAGCTGAGGGGCTGTTCATAAATGACGTCTGTTTTTTTCCCACTTTTCTTACCCTCCCCCCTCCCCCATGTCATAATTCTGTCTGTTTTTCAGAATCCCCCCCCCTCACTCTTGAAACAGACGTCATATTTTCATAATACAAAAGTGGGTTATACGCCAAAGAATGTAACGTTTTTCATGACATCATGCGGTGTATTGTTATACACTTGTATAATAATTACACTACACATCTTCTTTCCATGTTGGCTTGTGGATTATTCATGAGTGTTGCACTAACATTTCAAGAGAAATCCGAGCAAGTCGAACCAACGGTCGTTTCAACTCCTAACAATCGCACGTTACGACATTCACTACCGCAGCAAATGCAAAAATATGTGCCATCGCCAATCGCCACCTATTAATCCAATATTTTATCCCTTGACCACTGGAAAAAGTCACTTATTGAGCAAAATTAATTGTTTTTTGGGTAAAAATCACATGCTTTGGTTGTGTATGTAAACGATTGCGATTGCAGTGATTCAAAACCTAATGTCGCAACACATGGGACTCTTCACTTCATCTTCTAATTTTTTTTTTTTGAAATCAAACGCCACCCTTTTGTCAGTTTTCTCGGAAATCTAGCGATATAATTGATTTTGGAAGCGGACTTAAGGACTGCGTCACACTTTATCTCTAAAGAGGTTTTGTATGCTTCTGAATCCGAAATATTCCTGGCATCAGTACAACCACGGCGAAACCAGGGTAACAGTACTTCTGAAATCAGAACGACCCGGCCGACTACACCTCACTATACCACACTGAAACAAACGACTGCTCGGTCCACAATTTTCTTTATATCACCTCACTGGGCTAAACGAATAACAAAAGACCAACGGAAATTGAAAATTTAGTCTAATTTGTGCTACTAATACCAAATTCTACATTGATGTTACTTTTGAAGTAGTGAAACATTTTCAGGAACCAACCTTCAGTCATTTCAAACATTTCATTTCCGAAAAACTAAGAAAATCTGAAAGAAATCTGAAAACTAAGAAAATTGAAGAGTTAGACGTGGAAGAGGTAGAGAATTGGACTTGGAAGAAGTATGGAATTTTTGGAAGTCTTCAAACATTCCGAAAAACGAAACTAAACCTAAAACCCAAGAAATTCACAAAAATTCCTTATCTACAAGGATAATGGACCTGGACATTCCATAAAAGAAGTAAATCCAAAATGTTCAGGCATTCCTGGCCTCTGATTTTTACATCGTGTGGAAACACCCTCTCTGTTGAAGCTAATTATTCTCAAACATTACCCGGGCGAAGCCCAGGACACAATGCTAGTAGGAAATAGATCTTGGGTAGAAGCAAAATTTTCCTTCCGATTTATTTCCTATACTTTAGTCACCACCAAAGTATGGGAAAGGAAGCACAGTGAATGCAGAAACCAAACGACAATCCTAGATTTTGGTCGAACTATTTGGACATATTTTATAAGCAATTCAGTAAAATCTTTATGCAAAACGACAATCCAATAGAACAACGCGACGGTATAACGAAAGTCATGCTCATCATCAGTTCATTGGCGCGGTCTTGGGAAGGATTTTTACTGACGGATGGAGGACGATGTCACACTCATAGTCACATGTCTCAAAGTCTGTTCTGTTTATGGGAAACGTGAAATAAAATGAGGAAGTTTGTGTGTGCGATAACGGCAAAGCTATTCTTACTTACCGGATCTGAACTCCATCGATTGGGTATTGACGGTCTGTAGTTGTCAGTACAAACAACTTTGCGCATATCTTCGAAACTAGGATCAGATGGTACGACATCATAGTACGGAATCTTGTACTCTTCGGCAATTCCAGATGAGACCGTTCGACGGCACACTTCCCAAAATATAAGACCTAATGCGTAAATGTCAGCGCGACGTAAAGCTTCAAAACACTCCAAATTAATTCTGTGAAAATAACACTTTGAGTGAAAAAAATGTCCCAAAAGAACTAAGAACTCTAACTTACGATTCATCTAAAACCTCTGGTGCCATATATCGTTTGGTTCCAACTTTTGGATTCGTGCCTAAATCTATTTTTCCCGTCGATTGAGTATGCAGCACTGCTAAGCCGAAATCAGCAATGACACATGTGCCATTTATTCGAACTAAAATATTTTTCGATTTTAAGTCTCGATGTGCTATGGCTGGCTTCCCCTCTGTGCCATGAATTTCCGTGTGCAAGTGAACTAAACCATTTGCTATCGACAAGCAAATGTTTACCATATCGTAGTGACTCAAGGCCGTTCGACTCAAATGGTCAAATAACGAGCCCAAGGGATAGAAATGCGTTAACAACCAGAGCTGTGTGCATGAATTCCGTGAGGTCATATCGGATCCAATGTAACCCAAAATATTCTCGTGTCGCAACAAAACTGTGCTGTAGATTTCGGTTTCTCTTTTCCATGATTGTTCGTCACGAGTAAAAAATATTTTCACCGCTACATGTTCTCCATGCCAAACACCCTTCCACACCTCGCCGTATCGTCCTTTTCCTATACATTCAATCAAGGACACTTGTTTTGACAGAGTTCTTTGGATCAGTAACGGTAAACCGCCACCTGATCCTGATGTCACAGAATGTTGAAATACTTCCTAAGAGGTGAGACAAAATCAGTAACGAGTCTCTAATTCGTTAAGGTGCATGCCATACCCTTAAAGTACTATCACCGGCACTAGTCGCTCTGAAGTCATCACTTCCGTAGTACGTGTCCGGGTCTTGTTTGCTTCGTGTAGCTAACAGCCGCTTTTGGTGGTTTCTTCGCATAAAAATGATAACCAAAATTGCTAACCCACCGATGATAAAGACTGGACCGAATATGGCGAATGATAATTTAAGTAAGTAGCCACTTGAGGTGTCGATTTCGTCTGAAAAAGAAATCTATTGCAACTGATGGTCTCAGAACGTCTATTTGCTCAACTCACTTGTATATATAATCGGCGGCAGTTCGGGAAAACTTCCATTATTACAATAGTCGCCGGTACAACATTCTATGTTATATTGTCCGTATGTATGGCGTTTTCGTGGTCCACCGACATTATTATTGTTATTATTCTGATTACAGACCAACAGCAACTGATCGTGCGACACCGTACATCCTCTGGAAACACGTTCCATGCCATACGCATCACGTACTCTTGATTTCCAACACTTTAGCAGAAATTATTGGAATTTAGTTGGAATTTTTCGATTAAATACACTATTCTCACCTGAATCGCATTTTGACACATTTGTAAACCACTCACAGAATTTCGACAATCTGGTGGCTCGCAGGAGTGGCACTTGTATCTAAAATAATAAACGAAAAACAATATTCACATCATGTTTTTCAATTGTCGAAGAATTGCCAAAATCAAATCGCTAAAATCATTTGGACGTTTCTTCACACTTTAGCGATTTTTCTTGGTGCTTCGAATCACCAGAAAAAATCACCAAAGTGAGAAAACACGCCAAGAGAAATCGCCAAAATGTGGAAAAACGCCAAAATGTTCCTTTTGTAATGAAGTTTACAGTTGTTACTTAATTATGGCTTAGAAACACTCGTAGATTGCCTTTAAAAATGAACGATATCAAAGTGAACATGGAATAGAAAACGAAAATGAAAACTCGGTCACAACGTTGAATAAAAGTGAATTTCACAGGGACAACATCCCCAATCTAGCAGTAGCCAACACCTCCTTTAAACACAAATGGACCCATCGGTATACTTACGTAAACGATAGCTTGGGTCATAAATCAATTATTGATAGAACAGGACAGGAGGCAGGAAGTATCGGGTTCCCACACGTGTTTTCAGAGGTTTTGCATTTGACTCAGACCACTACCTTTTCAGTCTTCTGTCAATTCTCTACAAGTTATTCATGAAAATCATCACAAAAAGGATCACAAAAAAGCTCGATTTCTACCAACCAGTTGAACAGGCTGGATTTAGATCCGGATTCAGCACAAATGATTATTTACAGGTGATGAGGACTTTGATGGAGAAATGTAATGAATAAAAGATTGGCAAAGTATTCGAGAAGGCTATCGACTCAATTGAGACATGGTCTATATTGGACTCATTGGACGAATGCAGGATAGACTCGAGGTACTCCAATTTGATCCGATATGTATTAGAGATGAGCGGGTCGACCATTTTTCGAAACCCGACCCGGATCGAACTCGACCCGATAAAATTTTTCGAAACCCGACCCGGACCGAGCCCGACCCGACTAAAATTTTCGAAACCCGAAACCCGAACTGTTTCATAACCCGACCCGGACCGAGCCCGACCCGACAAAATTTTTCGAAACCCGAACTGTTTCAAAGCCCGACCCGGACCGAATCAGACACTCAAATTTTTCGAAACTCACAATCCAAATTACTTCGAAAAAAAAAATTATTTCAAGGCCCGTTGTCTGCATTCTTCACGGACCTTAGACTAAAACAAAATTCGTGTAATGTAAGATGATAAAATTTAGACGAGTTTTGCAAAATATAAAAAGTCAATAAATGATCGGGACCCGAATAAAATGATACAACAACCCGACCCGGACCGAACCCGACCCGATAAAATTTTTCGAAACCTGAAACCGAACTGTTTCCAAACCCGGCCCGGACCGAGCCCGACCCGATTAAAATTTTCGAAACCCGAAACCCATGAACCCGAAAAAAACAATTCGGGTTCGGGTTCGGGTCGGGTTTTTCGAAATTTCGGGCAACCCGCTCATCTCTAATATTTATATAAAAATGCTGCGTCAGGCATAAGACATAACGTATAAGGACCAAAACCATTATGAACTGGAGACCGCCTACAACACGACCTATGGGCAGACCGCCAGAACGATGGACAAACAGTATAAAGCGGACAGCAAACACGAACTGGCAACAAGTGGCAATGGATCGATTGAGATGGAAGGAGTTAGGGGAGGCCTACATCCAGCAGTGGATAACATAAAGGCTGTAAAAGAAGAAGAAGAAGAAGACTACCTTTTGGGTACCCAATTGTCAGTCGGCAAACTCTGTCAGACTAAAAGGAAGGAAGTTGTGGTGCGCAAATTTCGTGTAGGAAAACTCAAGGACGAGGAGGTTTCGACTCGTTTTATGACAAAATTCACAGAAGGTCTTGAGGTGCTTCCTCCAATCTGCGGGGACATTGAGGCTGATGAGGAATGTCTGAGTAGTGTCTCTACCGGAAGTAGAAACAAAAAGACAGGTGGAACGCCGATATCAAACTCCAACACAGCCTGAGAAAATAAAGCTTTGGTTACAGGATAAGACAGATGAAAAGGAAGAAGCTAACAAAGCTTGTAGGCAGGCGGTTAAGGCTCTAGTTAAGGAAGCGAAGGATCAGGCGTGTAAGAAGTTCGAAGAGGAATCGGAGGAAGCAAGTCAAGGAAGAGGTGAAGGATTTCAGTCGGCAATTAAGGATATTAGGCGTGGTGGTGAAAAAGAGGGCTGCGGTAGCATTTTTGGTAGATGGCCAGTTAATAAATAAGAGTGAAGTCCTGAAAACATGGCGGAATTAATTTAGGATCTATTCGCCACTGTCAATCAGGTAGTAAATCCTGATAGAGAAGAGGGTTCTAATTCTGACGGTGAGGAAGAAATGACATATGAGGACGTGTCACGAAGCAAACTGAAGGCAGGAAAATCCGCAGGTGTAGACGAAATTAGGACAGAACTTATTAGGCACAGCGGGCCAGGTGGGCTTCAATGGCTCGGTAGGATTTTTAATTTAGCCATAAAGTCCTCAGTCGTGCCTTCTGACTGGAGCTTTGCTGTTATTGCTTCGATCTTTAAGAAGGGGGACCGTAAAGTTTGTAGCAATTACAGGGGGATTTCGCTTTTGATCGCGGTAACAAAGGTTCATGCGAGTGTTCTTTTAGATCGGGTCAGGGTTATAGTGAAAGCGGTTCTTGACGAGGCTCAGAGTGGTTTCAGACCTCTAAGAAGTTGTCAGGCAAGCAATAGAAAAGCTCTTTGAGAGGAATATTGATTTATACTTGTGCATCATAGACTTAGAAAAGGCATTTGATCGAGTACCGAGGCAGAAGCTGTTCGAGGTGCTTAGCGAGTAAGGAATTGATGGAAGTGTATTGGGCGCTATTAAAAAAAAATTTATTCAGGGAGCAGGGCTGCGGTAAGAATGGATGGTGAAATTAGTGAGACTTTCGAGGTTAATGAGGGCGTTCGTCAGGGTTGTTGTCTCTCTCCTCTTCTGTTCATAATTTTCATGGACAAAATCATCAAGCAGGCCAGTTTGCAGGGGAA
>CM055404.1:52680531-52716760 GCA_029228625.1 Pseudolycoriella hygida | reverse complement strand
AAAAAATTTCGGCGAAAAAAATTTCCGCGGAAATTTCCGGCAAAAAAAATTTCAGCGAAAAAAAATTAAAAATTTAAAAACGAATCGATCGAGCCAAAAATCATAATTTTAGGAGAACATTTGTGTCGAAAATTCGTCAGTTGACTCAGCCCGTAATCAAATTTATACGAAAATTTTCAAATTCGGAGAGGAGTGGCCGACATAAAAGGATAATATCGTCAGCCGGAAAGTATAACTTCGCTAATCAAAACGAAATATTTTGCGGATAGATCGATTAATTTCACTGACCAAAAACATTATATTTGATGACTTAAGCAATAATTTCGCTAGCAAGAGGTATAGTTTCGCTGACAAAAGGCAATAATTTCGCTGATAAAAGCAATAATTTCGCTGACAAAAAGAAATAATTTTGCTGACTGAAGAATAATTTTGCTGACCAAAAAATAATTTTGCTGACCAAAAAATAATTTTGCTGACCAAAAAATAATTTTGCTAACCGTAAAAATAGATGCCCATATTAATCTTCAGGCCAACAATTTTATATGGTAGTGAAAGTTGGGTGGACTGCAGACTAGAGAATTCTGATATGAGGGTTCTTAGGAGAATAGCAAAGGTGAATCGGAAGGAACAGTGGGACAATCATATCACGAACATCAGAGAAGACTTGGGGTTACGTCAGTGGAAGATGCAGCAAGAGTTAGTCGTCTGCGATAACACGGGCACGTTCAGGGGATGGGTAATAGCAGGCTCCCAAAGAGGATATTGAATGCGCAGGTCCCGCGTGTACGCCCTAGGGCAAGGAGAACCTTTATAGACTCAATAAAATCAGATTTAGAAGTAAGGGCGAACAAATTATCTCTTTGACACAGGATAGGAGGGTATGTAGTAGGGTGGTCATTGATCATCGGGGCTGCTAGGAATTTCGTGCCCATACGGCGTGATTAGATGTGAGAGAGAGAGAGAGACATTAGATGTGGAACTTCGCACCAGCGTCATTCACAATATGACATTTCGTATAAGGAAAATGTTCTATTGTGAATCGTGCTGGTGCGAACTTTCCCATTATCATCATCGGGCGTAAAGACTTCACACCGAAAGGCATAAACGGTCTGTAAGTTTGATGATGATGATGATGAACATCTCTTATCATAATGTTTTACTCGTATAATCGTAGAATTCCTGACAATTACAGTTGTTGAAGTAGTCAAAAGAGAAGTCAAAACTGTCGATAAAATGATTTGTAGCGTACATCAAAATGGGGCTGCTATGAAGCGTAGGGGGCCCTGCCCCTTAGACCTCAACGCCGCGGTGAGAACTTAAAACCCTCTGCAGGCTGCCATACACTCACGTATACCAATTTCTCATACATTATCTCCGGTTAAGTAGCGTGACAATCAATGTTGCCAGATAAATATTGGATCGCCGACACAGCTTTCTCACAGGACTTTTGTTGGGAGCGGTTCGTCATATTATGATTTCCGAAAGTTCGGATTTTTAAACCGACGCAGTCCTTAGCTGGCACCTTTCACAAAAAATCCATCCACTACACCCTAGTGGAGGGAAGTGGATGAAAGTCGTTCGAACCGACAAAAACACTTTCAGCTGTTCTGGTAAAGTTATAAAATCTGTATTTCGGTTTGCTTACGGTTTCTTTGACTATAAGAATGGAAAAATGATCGACTGCGTTTTTGAAGCATTTTGAAGAAAGAAATTCTGAAAATGGGGGACCAAATTACGTAAATTGGTGTTCGAGTTCTGGCCACTAACGACTACTGGCTCATTGCAAATCTTCAAAGAAATTTAACTCAGGCGAAGGCGTCGCTACAAAAACTCAATGACCGTGTGTAACGGGTACCACTTATCCCAATCGCAAATAAACAATAAACAAAAAGCTGATAATCGACTCATTGAAATGAAAATACGTAATTGTAAGCATTGTTTTACCTCTTTTTGATTCGCCTGTTCGACTTTGAATGTCTCCTTAATTTTATCGATTGCGTTAGGAATTTTAAAAGTTAAGGGTTTAGCATGAACTACGTTTGGTTTTTATCAAATAAACAAACAGAAACTGTGTAGCATGAAAAACAACTTACCTCGGATGTGATTGATGAATTAAATTCTGTGCTGCCAAAGGTAAATCTCTGCCTATCGACACATGGTCGTGTGATGTATCAAGATCCATATTTTCTTCGTTTTCATCGAGAAGCCGTCCGTTTATTTCGCCTATTTATCAAGATTTTGACTATTAATGAAACTTACAGGTATTTCATTCTATTTATTTTTAAGTACACCAGTCGCTGATAATAATAATTTTTATCTCAACGATCAACAATCTTTCATCGTTTCCAATCATTCAACACTTTAAATCGAAACGTAAAAGTGCTCACACACAACATAAAGCTACGATTATTCAAACGGATTATGTTTACCGTGCACATAATTGATTCAAACAAAATAAATAGAAAAATGAATGAAAAAAATGTTGTAACGATAAGCTACGATTTCAAACCGTAACTCCAGATTTGTTGACTTTTATACAAAGTTGCAAAGAAAGTGATTTTGTTGCGAGATTAACGAACAATAATTTTCACTAAAATTCGATAAAATGACGGTACCTTTGGAGAAATTTATGAAGAAAAGCCATAGAAAATACTTTATTAATATTTTGTCAGCCATGTTTATATAAAAACTCATTCGACATTTGCTTTTCGACGCGTTTTCGACACAGTAATCATAATAATAGAGGATAGGTAGATGTCGCTCGATTCACAAATGGGATTTTCATTTGAAAATGAAGGTGCAGTAATTGATTGGCTAAAATTCATTTATTTTTCATTTCATTTTAATGAATAAATGATACGGTAGCCTTTATCCGACACAGATACGGTCTGATCGTCTAATAGAATCTCTTAAAAATTTGATTTGGTTGAATTTATTTTTCTTGTATATTTCCTCTAGCGACAACATTTAAGTTCATTCGCAATTTTCAATAACAGTCTCAACGTTTCCCACCCAATCATCAAGTATCGATGGAGACATTAACTTTAATGGAAATAGATCGTCATCTTGAATGACTCTTTGTAATCAATTCCAATCGTATAGCTTTACTCTCTGCACAAATCGCGTCCACCAATCTTCCTCCAGTCTCATAGACACTTAGGACCTCAAATAACTTTAGTCTCAGTTACTTTAGGATCTATACAATTTCTGTTCCTCCTGATACAGTTTCCTGATAACGCAACCTAAGACATTAAAGGTCTGAAGCCACCTTGATTTATCCGAGCCATCTTCTTTAACTACACTTATCAGTCACCAGTCTCCAATAATAGACCCCCTAGTCTTGAGATTATGTCGGATATTTCAATCTGTCCGTAAACCAACAATTTTATCCTTTCATCTAAAGTTCTTACTAGCCGAAACCTCCACTTTTTTGACTAGTGTCTTGTAAAACTAAGTGTAATTCTTGCTCGTCTCGCCAGTCTCGAATATTTCGAACATAGAATAAACATTTCAAAATTCGCGCCATTAGGTTGCTTGATCATCGTTTACTTTTTTCACATCAAGTACTTCAGCCACTATCAAAAATTCGCATTAGTACGTTATTACGGTTATTACCTTTTCACATTTACGAAAATGGCAAAATTCAAAATTCTGCATATGCCTCATACGTGCGATATGGGCTATTTGAGAACACTTCAACTTTACACAAACTACTTCGTTCGGGTTACAACATTGGAAAAGTCGTGAAAACATTTTCAATTTTCATATTGAGATTTGTTATAAGAATAAAAACATAATCCTACATTTGCATTGCTTTTTGGACCCGTACGAAGTACAAAGGTCCTATACGTTTACTACAAACAAATTTATTGTAACATGGGGTAGATCGAGGTGAGAGGGGGGTGCGGGTGATGCATTATTATCGTCTAGAGATGACGATTCAGCAATAAAAAAATGTCCGTCTGTCTATCTGTCCGTCCGTCTCCACTTTTTTTTCCAAACGGCTCAACCGATCAGCGTAAACTTTTTTTCCCTGACAGGTACATGCCTCCCATGATTCAAGTTCGAAGATGAGCAAATCGATCAAGTGGTTCCGGAGATATGGTCGAGGAAGTGACCAAAAACATGGTTTTTCGAGGATCGGGGAAGCTTTTTCGCAAATATCTCAGCAATTATAGCAATGAAAGCATTTGATGTCACAAAACTGGGAAAAAAAATTTTGTGACAATCGGTACAGGGGTCTGGGCACTGGGACCAATGGAATGGACGAAATTGAGATTCTTGGCCATATACGAAAACAGTTTTTCGTCTATATTTCCTTAACTATGCAATATGGAGATTTACAGTCAAAGGCAAAGTTGTAGAGAATTAAATTTAAGCAAACACGTCTTTCAGGGTTTTGGGGAAATGTGGTACAATCCTGGTATATGACCACTTCCATAATTGGGCAGGATGACCCAGATCTCCAAAACTATGAGAGTTAGAAAGTTTGTTCCCAAGGCGAAGTTATAGAGAAATAAATGTAAGCGAACACATGTTTCAGGGTTTTGGCGAAATATGACCCAATCCTGGTATATGGCCACTTCCATAATTGGGCAGAATGACCCGAATCTCAAGAACTATGAGAGGTAGAAAGTTGGTCCAAAGGCAAAGTTGTAGAGAATAAAATTTAAGGGAACACGTGTTTCAGGGTTTTAGGGAAAAATGACTTAGTCCTTAGATATAAGCTTTTCTAGATTTGAAAGGTCTGAGACGTACTTCGGTAGGGCCTTTGACATTACCTTGGGTAATTTCTATGGATCTTTGAAATTCTTACAGTTATAAAAGAACAGAAAACGTTGAATTGTTTGCTTATTTGTATATTTAGATACGTTCGAGTCACTTTGCCACATCTATTCTGTTTATATTTAGTTCTTTTTAGTTCTTCGAAAAGGGGTCTTATGCGTTTACCACGACGTTTGTAACCAGTCGAATTTCGACCCGGGAGTAAAGGGGGAGCACCGATCATGGTTCTTAGATGACGGATCAGCAATAAAAAAATGTCCGTCCGTCTGTCCGTCCGTCAACACGATAACTCGAGTAAAACTCAACTGATTTTCAAAAACTTTTTTTTCCCTGAAAGGTAATCGAAAAATCTTTTTTGTAATTGAATCTGGGCTCTGTCGGCCCAAGGGCCACCGAGCTAGGACCGTTTAAGTGATTTTTGGTCTTTTGTACATACATAACTCGAGTAAATCTTTTCTGATTTTCAAAAATTTTGTTTCGTTTGAAAGATCTGGGCATAGCCGAAAATTTAAGAAACTTTTCTGAATTTGAGTCCTTCGACTTAGCTAGGCCACTAAAATCGAGTTTCTAATAGGGCTCTAAGTGTTTTTTGTACATAACTCGGGCAAACCTTTTCTGATTTTCATAAATTTGTTTGAAAGACCTGAGCATAGCCGATAATTTATGGAAGGAACTTTTTTGAATTTGAGTCCTTGGACTTAGCTGGGGCACTAAAAACGAGTCTCTGCTAGGGCTCTATGTGTTTTTTGTACATAACTCGAGTAAATTTTTTACGATTTTCAAAATTTTTTTTTGTTTGAAAGATCTAGGCAATACCGACAATCTATAAAAGAAACTTTTGCCTGTGCTTAGGGCTCAAGTTGGCCATGTCGGCCCTAGCCAAAAAAATTTTTTTTGCTATGTTGCAGAGGAAATTGAAGGAAACATTTTTTTGGAATTGTGTGTCCGAGGCCTCTATTTAGGGCCCTTAGTCGGCACTAAGGTCGACCCTAGCCCAAAAAATGGTTTTTTCTATGTTGTAGAGAAAATTGAGTAAAACATTTTTCTATATTTGGGGGTCAATTTTGTGCTTTCGGAAAGTTTTTTTTTGCACCGTTTCTTCGGACGGGTTTTTCAATATTGCCCATTCGGCAATTTCCAATCCAAGTTAATGTCGACGTGATTACATACACTGAAGAGTTAAGGCAATCTTTACTTTGATACGTTCGAATCTTTTTGCAACATCTATTCTGTTTTCTACATCTAATCTGATACGTACGGGTCCCCTTCATATGTTTGGTAATAAATATAGGCTGTGACTTTAAAACATCGACAAATTTTTGTTATGCAATAATTTAAGTAAAATTGTTTTTTGGACCTATACGTTTACTACAAACAATTTTATTGTAACATAGGGTAGATCGAGGTGGGAGGGGGGGGGGGTTGCATATATTATCGTCTAGAGATGACGAATTAGCAATAAAAAAAATGTCCGTCTGTCCGTCTCCACTTTTTCTTCCAAACGGCTCAACCGATCAGCCTAAACTTTTTTTCCCTGAAAGGTTACATGTCTCCCATGATTCAAGTTCGAAGATGAGCCAGGTAGTTCCGGAGATATGATCGAGGAAGTGGAGGTGGGACATGAAATTTTCGAAGGTCGATGAAACTTTTTCGCAAATATCTCAGCAAGTATAGCACAGAAATTCCTCATTTTGCTGTCAAATGGAAGCATTTGATGTCACAAAACTGGGAAACAGATTTACTGCCAAAGGCAAAATTGTAGAGAATTAAATTTAAGCGAACACGTGATTCAGGATTTTGGGGAAATACGGTCCAATCCTGGGATATGACCACTTCTAGCATTGGAAAGATGAGCCATATCTCTTGAACTATGAGAGGAACAAAGTTGCATCCAAATGCGAGAGAATCGAATTTTAGTGAGCACATGTCTCAGGGTTTCGGGGAAATATGCCCCAATCCTTAGGATATGGCCACTTCTTGAATTTTAGGGATGACTCATATTTCTAAAACTATGGCAGTTAAAAAGTTGGTGGAAAATAAAGGTCTCAGATGTTAAAAGACGTATTTCTGTAGGGCCTTGGATAATTTCTATGGATCTTTCAAATTCTTATAGTTCTAAAAGAACTCAAAACATGAAAGGTGAAAGTGAAGTAAGTGAATACCAATAGTATCTGGAGAACAAACAGGGAAACCTTAAATTACTCCCATTTCGCCACAATTAATTTGGCAATAACAGCAGCGACATTGGGGAAAGTGGTCGAATCCAATTTGGACAACACTGCCGATTTACCGCGGCGCAAAATCAACAGAAGTTGTAATACTGCAACAATTGTACGTTTAAATCGTTTATATATAAGAAATCCCGTCATTTTCTCACGCATTTGGAATGCGTTCGCGGCTAGAAAATCATAACCAACAAATGCAAATATTGTTTGTATGCGTCGAAGTATTACCAGAATTTGGTTTTACACATGAAAATGGGGCATGGTTCAACAGACGGGTTAGAGGAACAGGCATAATCACAAGAACGGGCATCTTAATTAGCTTGCGAGCAGGACACTCATCTCAGTAAACCGTTGCAATTATTTAGCAACAATAGCAGCCATTGTGCGTCAACAATCTATCACACATGTGGTACTACGATACGACACTTCCGTCAGCACGATGCATTAATCTCGAATGAGTAGGAACGGGAGGGAAGAATTAGAGTTGACTGGATGCCAAGGCAATAGAAGAACACACGGGTCAGCTAAGGATGCGCCCGTCACACCCCGAAGGAACACAACAATATCAGGCGACGAGGACAGGTAAACACAATAGAGGACACAGGTAGGTTCTGCCGATGCAGGTAATTACAAAACTATATTGAAATTAATACTCCAAACAATATTTAGTAGTTAGTCCGACTGATGCTCGAGCGACATCGGTTGTTGTTAGTTACTGTTACAGGAATGGAACAGTATATAAGTGTACAGCATATCCAAGTAGCGGTCCAACGCTGACAGTGAAGTATCGGAACGATCCATATCCATAGGAAACTATGAGCAAACTGGTTTCGGGACATAACGGTCTTGAAGAGCTCAGTATTCAGTACTTGCTTCCCACAGGGTCAATCCTCGAAAACGTGAGCGCTAATACTTTAAAAATGCTTGACTGGTTCTAGGGATATCCCACGCTTGAAATGCGCAGTCTGAATCTGAGTCTGATCTCTACTCTACAACCCTTGTAAATTTCCTATTAACTTTAATGTTTATAAGCTAAATGCAGAAAGGGGTCATCCACCAAATCAAAATATCTCAGAAACTATGACACATGGAACTTTCGGTCCAAAGACAAACTTTTTCAGAATGGCGAAGTGAGCAATCTAACCTGGGAGTGGGAGAGGAGAGTAGCCACTTCCAGAATTCCAGAGTCCACTTCTTTCTGAGATATTTTGATTTGGTGGATGACCCCTTTCTGCATTTAGCTATTCATATATCTACCCTACATTCCCTGTTCCATTATTTTTTTGAAAAAATGAGATTAAATTTCATTCCGCTGGACGCTGTTCATGGAATGATAAATAAAAAATTAATTTGAAAAATCCTTGGTGGATAACAAAACTAGAACTTTTCCTTTCACGAAATGTCACGAGAACCTATGTGGATAGCAAAACTAGGGAATATTTCCTTTTACAAAATGTCTCGAAAAGCTAGGAGGTGGATAACAAAACGAGGGAATTTTCCCTTTTACGAAATGTCAGCAAACCTAGGTGGATAACACAACTTGTTCTATCAATTTATTTCGGTCAAAACGAATATGGGTTGAGTTAGCACAACACAAGAAAATGTCGTTGTGATGTCACAACGCTTTTCTTGGGATATTCACAACAGTTGTGGTGAATGTGGAATTTCAGAGTGGTGAATATAATATATAAGAGTGGTGAGTATAGATTGGTTGTGTCACAGGGGCGTGACAGTCTTTTGTTTCGATCTTTGCAAGTAATATTCAGCATGAAGTTAGCTCAGGGGGGTTGCAGTCCTTTGTTCTGAAACGTGCAAATGCTATTCAGAGTGAAGTTAGTTGCGGTTGCGATCGTAGCTAACTTCATTACTAACAAATCCGCTGGTTTTTTGAATTTGTTAATGAAGTCAGCTGATTTTGGTAAATTTGTGAATAAGATCTGGTGATTTGTTGCGATCCCAACTGTAGCTAACTTCACTCTGAATAGCATTTGCACGGTTCAGAACAAAGGAGTGTCATCCCCCTGAGCTAACTGTTGCAGTTGCAGCCGAAGCTAACTTCATTGCAAAAAAATCAGCTGGTTTTTGAACTTTTCAATGAAATCACTTGATTTTGGTAAATTTATTAATGAAATCAGCTGACTTTGTCTGCAATGAAGTTAGCTTCGGTCACAACTGCAGCTAACTTCACGTTGAACACTACTTGCAAAGATCGGAACAAACGACTGTCACGCCCCTGTTGTGACATCACAAATTCAAAATTTACCCCAACAGCGTACTTTTTTTGAAACCCGACCCGAACCCGACCCTATTCTATTTAAATCCCGATAACCCGGTAACCCGAAAAAACTGAAACCTGACCCGACCCGATTCAGTTGTCGAAAACCCGGTAATCTGTATGAAATGAAACCCGGCCCGACCCGAACCCGACCCGATTTGATTTTGAAAAACCCGTAACCCGTCAGTCAGATAAAATTGATTCGGGCTCGGGTCGGATTCATGTTCGGGTCGGGTTTTTTCGTACATTCGGGTAACCAGCTCACCTCTAGATGTCACAACTTAAATTTCGAATTTACGCCGTTTTTAAATTCACCACAACTAAATTTTATTATTCTTATTATTTATTTGACATCATATGTATACGGCCAATTAGCCTTTTAAATCACATAGATCGCGAGCAAAACAACACGTTAACAACATTTTAGTATCGAGTATCAGTTAAATTTACAAAATAAAAGTTAAATGTTAATATAGCCGAAATACAATTAAAACAAATATTTACGATACAAAAATCAAAAATGAAAAGTGAAATGTGTTTCTCACAATTGGTCATTTACTCGTATGACTCTCACAACAAAAATAGGAACAGCAACATTCATTCATTGCTCCTCTCAACCAGCGAGAGTCATGTAGATAGAATCTCTTCTGCACTTGCCCTTAACTTAAACCAGGCCACTAATAGCAATACATGAATTGAATTGGATTACGAACGATAGAAAGAATCTCATCCATTGAAATAGTCCCTGCAAGCCTTCTTAAAGCCAGTTAACGAGTATATCCCCTTCAAACCATGGGAATTATATGTCGATACACCTCCAACAAAGAACGAACGCGATAAAATGTCACTATTGGATTTTGGCATACGCAAGTTAAAGGCTCTTTTATTCAAAGTAGAGGTGAGAAGGTCATGCATGTACCCAGGTTCTTTGATTAGCACCGTCTTATGCAATAGCACGCACGTCAAGTAGTCATAATAGGAAAACAAGTCACACCCGAGCACAACTCCAATATCATCCGAAGTTGATTCATAGCGACTCAGCCCACAAATGAACCGCACGCATGAATGCTTTCAGCAGCGTGTCCTTGGCTGACACTTGTAGTGAGGTACAAGGAGTGATCTCACTAATAGGAGCCTAATATTCCGCGGAAGGTAGTATGCGTGTGGCCACAGACAACGAAAGATTTTTGCTGCGACTGAGCTTGCATGAGAACGCCAATTCATGAAGCTATCAATTCGTACACCAAGGTCTTTCACTGTTTCTTCGTAGTCAATCGATACACCATTAAGCACTAGTGGTGGAATACTAACATCCCAATTCGCCCCGGAGATCTTAATCGCTTGTGACTTGTCGGCATTAAGGAGCAGACCATTTGCCCCAGCCCAAAATGAGATGGCTCTGAGGTCTGCTGATAATTTGGCGATGTACATGTTCACAGAATTTTTCCGGATTTCCATGTACAGCTGCACATCATCCGCAAATAAATGTACACGCGAGTGCTTGATTACCATCGGTAAGTCATTTATGAAAATTGAGAATAACAGCGGTCCCAAAACTGACCCTTGGGGAACTCCAACTGTAACACTCAGCAGATCTGAGCTGAACCCATTAACAACAACCTTTTGCCTTCTTCCCGTCAAGTAGCTTCTGACTAGAGTCAGTGCTGACGAAGAGAACCTAAAATCATTGCACAGCTTTCGAAGCATCCGATTGTGATCCACCGTATCAAATGCTTTAGAAAATTCAAGCAACAGAAGCACCGTTGCCAGACCCTTATCTAGGGTTAACTCGAACGTAATTTGTTATTTTCATCAGAGCTGTGGCTGTGCTATGATTCCTACGGAAACCCGACTGAAAATCATGCAGTAACCCGAATTCGGAAATGAATTCATTAATTTGCTTCTTCATCAATCTTTCAAGTGCTTTAGACGTCGCTGACAATATACTAATCGGTCTGTAGTCACCGATAGCGTGATTACGAGTATTCTTATGAAGTGGTATGACTTTCGACAGCTTCCATACGTCGGGAAAGCGCGACCTAGTTAGGACAGCATTAAATATCCTTGTGACCGCAGGTAAAATGACCGGCAGTAATATCTTTACATCAGAACCAAACCATGGTGCGGAGAATTCCCTCGGACGAACAGGCTTCAGAGGCGTATGATCATCTAGTAACCGAATAATAACAGAATTGAATTCATCTATTGATCTATCAACATCCGTGGTATCATGTGATATCACAACTCATTACATTGTGTTGTGCTAAGTTATCTCACATCAAAACGAAATTACGTTCTGATCAATTCTGGTAGATCGAAAACATTTTTAGTCGGTAATTTAGCATTATTTGTATACCAATTGTATATTTACTCGATCACTCAATTTAACGGCATTTAAACTATTCTTTCTTTCTTCCTGTGAACTTATGAATGTGAAAAAAAAAAAACAAATAAAAACTTTTTTCTATCACAATACAGTATAATTTCAGGTCAGCAATTTTCAAAGTCAAAATATATTGGTTTTTGTTTTAATTCAATAGAATTTTTATTCGATTCGTTACTACTCGGACATCTTACAGGCGATTGCTCCGGACTGTCGTTTATCCAAATTATGCCCTTGGGTTGATCAGTTTCTCGGCTGCTCCCACTATCCCTCGGATTTTTCCGTTTATCTAATTCAACACTATGTAGTCTTGATGCTTTCAGTTTCACTGGCATGGAAACGGACAATGAGTCTCCTCCATCGTCTGACTTCCATTCTTCATTACACAATGGATCCTTTGGTAATTCCTTTTTGGCTACTTTAGCCAGTTCGTCGAACAAATCATCAAGATCTTCATGTTCAGCGGAATTATTGTCGGGCAAATGGACAGACTTTTTTGCCACAGATTTTTCAGTTGGACGACGTTTTAGGGTTTTTCCTGAAGTAATCCTACTAAAGCCATCTCGTATTTTCTTCATATCATCTTTGAAATTTATGTTTCTACTCTTCTGATTCGATCTTTGTTTTGATATTCCATTGTGAAGCCGATTAAGGGTCCGCTTCTGATCGTTTGTCAACTTGATGGGAGACTCGGTCTGCCGTTTCACGTAATCGTGATCTAATTTTATTGAATTTTTCACTCGATCTCGTTCTCTAAAATCCAGTTCCGAAGGTAATAAATTCTGACTCGATGATTTCTTTCCGTTCATAGCCGGAGTTTTCTGAAGCGTGCAAATTTTATCCCTTTTTTCATCCAACTCAACTTGAACTGGAATCCGTGACCCATCACTGAAACTGAATGAATCTGAATCCGATCCAATATCTTTGTCGAATTGGGCTGGAATAACTAAAGAAACGGTCCCATCATAACCAAACTTGCATCTTCTTCCCCTTTGAACTGCTGGCGTGTCCAATACGACGAATGGCAGACCTAATGCTTGTGCAGTTTCTTGTGCTGCTACAATTTTCTTTTCGTTTTTCCGTCTATAGTTGCGGATACGTTCACGCTCCAAATATTTTTGATATTTTATGGGATCGCTACGTTGTTTCGCTCTGTATTTCCTCATTGGTTCGGCATTAGATTTCTAAAAATAGTTGAACCAAGTTTAGCACATCGAATGAAATTGTGACAAATTTTCAGTCTTACAGCTTTAAGACTTTTTTGGCTCTCGTCTAAGTCGTGCGGAA
This sequence comes from Pseudolycoriella hygida, assembly GCA_029228625.1. Taxonomy (NCBI): domain Eukaryota; kingdom Metazoa; phylum Arthropoda; class Insecta; order Diptera; family Sciaridae; genus Pseudolycoriella; species Pseudolycoriella hygida. The sequence continues at coordinate 52,703,805 of CM055404.1, read as the reverse complement.
CAACCGTGAAATGTATGACGCGTTGATGCTTACTTTGACTGTTGGAATCTGATGTCTATAAAGCCGGAAAAGTTAAAAAAAATTGTTTTTAGTTTAGTGTAAAACATGTGGACAATTTTAGCCTAGGGACATTCTCTCGAGATTTATTGGATTTAAATCTTTAGATCGTTTGTGATTTAAGTCCATTGAATCTCATAAATGCGGGGCCAAATACAAGGGGAAAATAAACGTGAAATATCCTGTTAAACATCCTTCCAATCTTTCGAATACAAAATCCTTTTATACCCAAAATATACTATAACATATTACTCGGTTATGTTTGCACGTTTGGATGTTTGGACCTATACGAAGTACGAGGGCTATTGCGTTTACCACTACGTTTGTAACCAGTCGATTTGAAGAGGGAGCATCGATCGTGGACCCTAGATGCCGAATCTGCAAAAAAGAATTTGTCTGTCTGTTCGTCCGTCCGTAAACACAATAACTCGAGTAAATGTTAGTCGATTGTCAAAAATTATTTTGCCGGAAAGGTAGTACCAAAAGTGGGTTTAAGATTGCAGATGGACATTTTTGGTGAAGGACTACTGAGCTAGGGCCGCCTAAGTGGTTTTGAGTCTTTTGTTTGATTGATTGATTGTTTATTATGTCAAATATATGATTAACGCCATAGAGCCTTTTTAGATTACATATACATTCCGCGTTCAAGAAGAAGAAATTAGATACAAAAAAAAAGAACATAAGAAAGAGAAAAAGAAAAAAAATATTACAATTCATTGATCAAAAGATCATTCACAAGAAGCTAAAAAAAAAAAAACAAAAAATATTATAAAGAAAGTAGGAGCCAAGCGTACCAAATAATTCCAACGAACGGATCGCATTCCAAAGGAGCTGTCCCTCGTTGTCTGTAATATGATTAATGTGTACATGATTGGTAGGATGCCAGTAGAAATTTATGTGTATGTCAAGTGGAAAACAAAAAGAAAGGAGAAATAATCACAAAAAGAGATAGAAAGGTAAAGTCGTAATGACAGAGACATGTAGTGATATAGAGGTGTGCAGGTTAATTGCGGCTTCCCAAGCCAAACAATTCCCTGCACGCACGCTTAAAGCCAGTTAACGAGAGCCTGCATTTTACTGCACCAGGCAGTGCGTTATATTTCACCACTCCACGAACAAACATAGAATTATTAACTACGTCCCTGTCATTACTGTAGTGTATGATATATTGATGTTGTATGTGTACGTACGTATACAGCGTACGTGTTAGGGGAGTTGGAATTTGATCGTCAAAGAGTTAACTTCGTTAATAAAGTGTTTAGTCAAAATCAATCATCATAATTCTTTTATTGAGATTTACTTCTCATTTGGACATAACATTTTGTCGACGAGGGTAAAGAAAAGGAAATAAAACAAGTGGAGTCATAGTGGAAAAAAAAATATAATAAAAGGAAAACTGAATTTCAGCGTCAGTGAAAAGACAATAGAGTCCTTTGTGTAGACCACATTGTAGCGCGTGGTCTTGCTCGATCTTCGTAAGTTGAACATATTTTTATTTTTTTATTATGGCTAATTATATTGGTCAACTGGAACCGTTCGTGGCTGGTTCAAATTTTGAATCGTACGAGGATCGAGTGTGCCAATTCCTAAACGCAAATAAAGTCGAAGAGGACAGTATCAAAACGTCCGTATTCATTAGCATCATGGGGCATGAAATATACGACATTCTGAAATCGTTGACCGTACCCGAGAAACCGAGCGCTAAAACGTTCAACGAATTGTTGAAAATTCTTCGCAATCATTTTGCTCCGCGAAAGAACAAAAGAGCCGAACGGTATAAATTCAACAAAGCGGTGCAACAGTCCGGTGAATCGATAAATGAATTTATAGTGCGTTTAAAGTCTCTTGCGCAAACTTGTAAATTCGGTGAATTTAAAACACCAGCGAAAGTCACGGAAAAAGCAAAAAAAGAAACGGAAGCGGTGGTAGACAACGTGTCTAATTATAAAATGCTGATTTTGGATGAGGCATTGACCGATCGTTTTATTGTCGGGTTGAGCAACTCCAAAATTCAACAAAGATTGTTGGACAAAGACGAGTTAACGTTTGAAGAATGTTGTCTATTGGCCACAAACATGGAGTTGGCTGAAAAAGAGTCGCAGGCGATTCAACCGAAGTCATTTGTGAACAAGGTCACTACATTTCAAAGTCAGTCAAAGTCAAAGCTGAACAATCGTAAAGGTCGCTCAAAGTCACGTGGCAGAGAAGTAAAAGATTCGGTGGATAAAGAATGTCGTCGGTGTGGTAGATTGCATAATCCGAATACATGTCCAGCTGTGAATTGGAAGTGTTTTGTCTGCCAAAAGACCGGTCATACATCAAAAATGTGCTACAACAAAGAGTCGAAAGGTAATACAGGCAAGGTGAATAAACAAAAGTCTTCTTACCACCCGTATATACGGTCCTTCGCAGTGGACAAGACGTTGGGGAACGAATTGATCGGAATCAACGTAGTCAAACGTGAGAAATTTCAGTCAGAGCGGTTTTTCGACTGCGAACCTCTTGAATGTCAAGTGAACATCGAAAATCAGAAGGTGTCGATGGAAGTCGACTCGGGTGCTGCAGCCACAGTAATGTGCGAGCAGGAATACCGAGAGAGGTTTGGGGACGCTAAACTGTCTGAAGTGTCGATTAAATTTAGAGTCGTTACAGGAGCGAATATTGAAACATTGGGTCAGATGGAGGTGCGTGTTTTGTTCAACGGAGTTTTGCATTTTTTGAGTCTAATTGTCATTGCTACTGATGGTTATATTCGAGCGTTGCTTGGAAGACCTTGGTTGGATGTGTTACAGCCAAATTGGAGAAATTCAATTCTCTGTCAACAATCGGAAATTAAGTCGGTGAGTACCAAAACAAGCACAAATTTTCTGAATATTCTGAAATCAAAGTTTCCGAACGCTTTCACAAGAAACAACCGTCCAATAAAAGGGTTTAAGGCTGACATTGTCTTGAAGGAAGGGTCAGTGCCTATTTTCCACGCTCCTTATTCAGTGCCATTTAAGTTAAGAGAGCGGTTCGAGAAACAACTTGAATTGGAAGTGTCGGAGTCTATTTTAGAACCCGTAAAGTATTCTCGTTGGGCTTCTCCAGTAGTCTTGGTACCGAAACCGGACGGTGGGTTACGAATGTGTATGGATTGCAAGGTGACCATCAACAAATGCATGGAAACTGAGCATTATCCTAGTCCGTTGATAGAAGAAATTTTCGCTAGTCCAGCAAATTGTAAATATTTTTGCAAAATCGATTTAAAGGGAGCGTACCTACAATTAGAAGTGTCGGAAGAGTCTAGAGAGTTGCTAACGATTAATACTGGCAAGGGATTGTACAGATACAAGCGGATGGCTTTAGGTATCAAGAATGGTCCAAGTATCTTCCAAGGAGTGATGGATCAAATATTGTGTAAGCTAGACCGTGTGTTCTGTTACCAGGATGATATTTTGATCGGAAGTAATAGCAAGGAAAGCTGTCAGGAAATACTTTTCGAAGTAATTCGTCGTTTAGAGAATCATAATGTGCAGATCAATGTAGAAAAGTCTGAATTTTTAGTTCAACAAGTCACATAGTGTCATGTCATGGAATAAGTCCAAATCCGGAAAAGGTGAGAGCAATTGCCGATGCTCCTATTCCTGTGAATGTCAGTCAAGTAAAGGCATATTTAGGTTTGCTTAATTATTACAACAAATTCTTGCCGAATCTGTCATCAGAATTGAAAGATTTGTACCGATTATTGTGTAAGGGTGCGAAATTTCTATGGTCAAAGGAATGTCAAAAGGCTTTCGAGAAAAGCAAGTCGATGATTCTCAAAAATAATTTACTAGAAGTATACGATCCGAATAAACCGATTATTTTGGCAACGGATGCAAGTCCGTACGGTGTAGGAGCGGTTTTATCGCACGTAGTCAGTGGCGTCGAAAGACCTGTTATGTTTATCTCTAGTTCATTGTCACCTGCGGAAAAAAATTACTCTCAGCTGCATAGAGAGGCATTAGCTATTATTTTTGCGTTGAAGAAGGTTCACAATTATTTATATGGTCAGAAATTTGTAATTTGTACTGATAACCAAGCGTTAAAAGAAATTTTGAGTCCAGGGAAAAATACTTCAGCTGTAGCAGCTGCTCGGTTGCAGCGGTGGGCTGTGATTTTGTCAATGTACGATTACGAAATTCGTTACAAGAAGGGTTCTGCAATGGGAAACGCAGACGGGCTGTCGCGTTTACCTCTTAAAGAAGAAACAAGTATTCAGGCATTTCGGATTTCATATTTCGATTCCGATAATAGTCCATTAGACTTCAAAGAAATTGAGCGTCATACAGAAAAGGATGAAACTTTAGTTGCAGTCAGTAAGTATCTGATGCTCGGTTGGCCTGATTTTAAGGAATTGTCTGATAATGTGAAACTGTATTACGGGAAGCGGAAATCCTTATCAATTGAGAATAATTGTGTCTTCTACGGAAGTAGAATAGTAATACCTGAAACACTAAAGAGAGATATACTCAAAATTGTTCACGAAAATCATTTGGGTATTGTAAGAATGAAAATGGTGGCGAGATCGTATGCATGGTGGCCATCAATCGACAAAAATATCGAGTCGTATTGTAACCAATGTTTGGTGTGTCAACAAAGTCAAAACGTTAAGAAGGAAGTTGTAAACACGACATGGTCTACGACGACTTATCCTTTCGAAAGAATTCACATCGATTTTTTTGAATTTCAAAATACAAAATACCTCCTTTTGGTAGATGTTTTTTCGAAATTAGTACACATTGAATGCATGAACATGAACTCTCAAGCAGAGAAAGTCATTTCAGTCTTGCAAAATTTTTTCGCAGTGTTCGGTATTCCGACGCAGGTAGTGTCAGACAATGGTCCTCCGTTTAAAGCAAAGAAACTGGTAGATTTCTTTGAGGCGTTAGGAGTAAAATTTACAAATTCACCCCCATATCACCCTCAGTCAAATGGCTCTGCTGAAAGATATGTCGGCACAGTCAAAAATATTTTCAAAAAATTCGTTCTAGGTGCGGAACGTTCATTGTCAACGCAAGAAAAGATAAACAAATTTTTGATACATCAACGGTCGACTCCCTCAACAGTAACAAAATGTGCTCCTATCGATCTAATTTTTAAGTAAAAACCAAAAACAGTCTTGGATCTGATCAACAATAAAATAAAAAAAAAATCGATTCAAATTTGGATAATGGAAATCAACAAAATGTAAATTTGAACAAATCTAGAATTAAATTGCATGAAAATAGAAACAGTCTTGAGTCTAACTATAATGTCGGTGACAAAGTCATGTATAGAAATCATTTTAAGTGTGCCTTTAATTGGTTGCCAGCAACAGTGGTAGAGGTAGTAAGTGCTCATACTTATTTGATTAACGTGTACAACAACATTCGATTTGTCCATAGAAATCAAATTAAGAAGTCAACTCTGGAAAGTAAATACCATCCAGACATAAGAATTCATAGTGAAAGAGATTTAAAGCAGCCAAAAATTCAAACTCCTATTTCTAGTCCAAACAGTGAAGTAAAATTGTCCAGTCCAGTGTATTACACCCCGTTGTCTAGTCCAAGGTGGGAAACTCCAAAGCCAAGTATTAAATATCAAGATCCACAAGTCAGTGAGCAGATTTCTAGAAGAGTTCAGTTTGAGATACCAAACCAACATGATTCCAGAAGCAGGGCGCAGAGTTTATCAGAGGAGAATTTGAGAGTATCCGAGGAGAATTTGGTCAGGCGTTCGACGAGGGCAAAGACTAAGCCGATTCGATATGGTTCCACGAATTCCACAAATGAACGATTGTTTTTACTTCTCATTTGGACATAACAATTACATGGCAATAATAGGTTAAACGTACGTAAAGATGAACCAAAGATGAGTCTATCATAGACATATCGCGGCTCTTTCGTCAAAATAATTTTATGCAGGAAAGTAGAGGTGAGGTAGTCAAAGTACGTAAATAGGTCTGTTCCAAGAAGATGACTGCTAAAGCCCGAAACGGATTCATATCTGCCAATACCGTATACAAACCGAACACATGCATTGAAGGGTTTCTGGAGAATTTTCTTGGTTGCAGCACTCAACTCCCCAATAACAGGGCAACAGTATGTAAGATGAGGCATTAAGAGAGACTTTACAAGGAGCTTCTTCGTCTCTTGTGGAATAAAGTGAGCATTCGGCCACATATTTCGAAGGCCGGCGAAAATTTTAGAAGAGACAGCTTGTGCATGCTGAACCCACCCCATCTTGTTATCTATTATCAGACCCAAGTCCAAAACACTATCCTCGTACACAATTGTTACTCCATCGAATTCTAACTCTGGGATATCTTTCACCCAGTTGCTGGTTAAGGCAACCACCGCCTTTGTCTTACCCGCATTTAATTTCAGTCTATTATCTTTCGCCCAATTGATCACCTCCATTAGGTCAGAATTCAACAGACGCATATCAGCGGAAATGCTGTTCTCATGAATCGCTTTATACACCTGAAAATCGTCAGCGAAGAGATGACATTTTCAGTGTCCTAACCGCTGAGGTAGATCATTGATAAATAGAGAAAATAGCAGTGGACCCAGTACCGATCCTTGAGGCAGACCACACCTAAGTTCAAGAAATTGGGACTGAAAACCATTGATATTGACACATTGCGAGCGATCCGATAGGTAGCTTAGTAAGAAGCAAGTCATGTGACACTGAGTCAAACGCTTTAGAAAAGTCTAGTAAAAGGAGGATAGTCGCTATACCCTTACTCATATTAAATCTAATGTCACTAGTAACTTCCAGCAGAGCAGACGCAGTACTGTACCCAGGGCGAAACCCGGATTGGAATTCATACAAAAGGCCAGTTTCATTCAGGTGGTCAGTTACCTGCCTCTTCAGCAATTTCTCCAAAACTTTAGATAGCGATGGCAAAGGCCAGTTTCATTCAGGTGGTCAGTTACCTGCCTCTTCAGCAATTTCTCCAAAACTTTAGATAGCCATGGCAGTATACTAATGGGCCGATAATCATCAAGAAAGCGTTTACGAGAATTCTTACGCCTTGGTAACACTTTCGCTGCTTTCCAGTATTTAGGGAAAAGTGACTTGGTCACGATTGAATTAAGTATGTGCCTCACAACTGGCAGAATGACCGGCAGTAGGATCCTGACAAACTGAATCGGAATCTGGTCGAGGCCAACAGAGTTAGACTTGATACTGTTCATCGACATTATAATTTCCGAGTCAGAGAAGCATCGGAAGGAAAAAGAGCAGTCTGGCCTTCGTGGCGCAGTCAAAATTGGGCTATCGGTTACATTAATCAAACGAGGAAATTCTGAATAGTCCGCTTTCTTCACAAAATGGGAATTGAGTTCATCAGCCGTAAACGGTGGAACGTCTTCATCAGAACTCGACACAAATCCCAACTTGCGAAGACTACCCCACAACTGTCTTGACGGAGTAACGCCTCGTAGCTCTCATTTGTTCGAACTCTCTTCCACTCCATATAAGCCAAATCCCTATCCACTAAAGCTTTGTCAACAACAGAATCAAACCACGAGTTCCCAGACCGTTTACGCTGGCATGGTATTAAGGGGGCATGCAACTCCAGTAAACGCAGAAGTTCGTTGCTGAATGACTCAACTAAGGAGTCAACGTTAGCTGTACGTAATAATTTCATCCAGTCTATGTCGGATGCATCAGCCATCAGTCTTTCAGTGTCTATCTTATCAAGTCGCCTATTCAAACGTGGCGGTTTCACAGTCAGCTTTAAGTCACATTCAAACGATAAAAAAATAAGGTCATGCTTCGAAATTCCTGGAAGGTTGATCTGTGAGAACCGTGAGACTTTATCAATGAAGCTTGTGAAGAAATGATCGATTGCAGTGGACGCATTACCAGAGAAGTGAGTTGGTTCCTCAAATACTAGCCGCATGAACAACCCTTCAATCACAGAGACATAACGCATAGTTTTACTCGATTGACCAATCAAGTCTTCATTAAAATCTCCTGCAATAATGATTTCAGGATATTCTACAATGTAACATATGTAAGCATATGGATTTAGCCAGGGTCATAAAACTGGGTCTACACTAGGGCTCAACGTGTTTTCGGACCCACACGGAGGAAGTACAAACGTCCCATACGTTTACTAGAAGACATTTTATTGTAACATGGAGTAGATCGAGACGGGTGTGGGGGACATTTTTCTTGAAAGGTCCATCTTATGTCCCACAGTGGGGAATATGGGTATCTTCGTCCTCATAAACCTAGTACTGTTGAAACATTCTTGACATAATTTCTGAAATTTCGCTGTAATTACTCTCTAGTAATGACAGATCACTGGAAAAATATAAAAAAAATTTGACATTTTGAAAATTCAAGAATCCCACTCCAGTTTTGACGAATTTCGATATATATTGGACGCCAAAAATTATATATGAAATGACCATAAAATTGCACCAAATCACCTTTCCTATCTATTTCTAAAGTCGTTGTCATCTTGATTGTGTAGATAGTAATGCATCTTCATGAGCTAAAGAGAAAAAAACGGTATGAAGAGTTAAGAGCGTGTCAGATATTTTGACAGTTCTATGTTTTGCGATGTTTTTTCATTGCATATTTCTAAGGCAATGGTCATTAATTTTAAATTCCAAAATATCTACTGTTTGCATAACACATCTCTTTATAGATTCTCTTAATCAGAATATATAATTATTGAGTCTTAGTGTCAAAATTTGATCTGAAAAAACATCGCACTCGCCGAGTCTTGGAATTTAAAATTAATGACCATTGCCTTAGAAATATGCAATGAAAAAACATCGCAAAATATAGAACTGTCAAAATATCTGACGCGCTCTTGTTATAACTTATTACATTTTTGAATTCTTACATTTTGATATTCAATACATGGAGAAATTCGTCAAAACTGGAGTGGGATTCTTGAATTTTCAAAATGTCAAATTTTTTTTATATTTTTCCTGTAAACTGTCATTACTATAGAGTAATTACAGCGAAATTTCAGAAATTATGTCAAGAATGTTTCAACAGTACTAGGTTTATGAGGACGAAGATAGCCGTTTTCCCCACTGTGTGTCCCATGATTCAAGTTCAAAGCCACCACAGCGAATGGGGATACAACGATACCGACGACAACGGTGAACGCGTAGTGAAATGGGCCACAAACAATGAACTGCACTTAGTATTTGATCCGAAAGACAAGTGTACGTTTTTCTCAGCTGCACACAGACGTGGATATAACCCTGACCTGTGCTTCGTAAGTACTGACGACGAAGGGATACCGCTGCAAATTACACGGAAAGTTCTCGCCAGTTTTCCTAGAAGTCAGCATAAGCCAATTATCTACGAAATCGGATTGCAAATTCCAACAATAAAATCCATCCCAAGACCACGTTGGAATTTCCGGAAGGCAGATTGGAATCGTTTCAAAAACGAACTCGATGATGCGGTTCGCTTCATCCCACCAGTCGCTAAAAACTACGATCGTTTCAACAAGCTAGTAATCAAAATAGCGAAGAACTGCGTTCCTAGGGGGTACCGAAAAGAGTATATACCATGCTGGATCGAAGACAGCGATCGACTGTATGAAGAGTTCAAAGAAACCGAAGATCCCGAAACTGCTAAAAAGCTTTTCAAATCATTGGATGAAGCGCGATGGATTGAAACCGTCGAGGGAATCGATATGAGGAGATCATCTAGGCAAGGCTGGGCGGTTATTCGAAAACTTGGAGGTGCCACCAAACAGAAGAAGCACACATCAACCATCAACCCGAACCAAATCGCTAATCACATCGTACAAACGTCCAAAGTTCCAAAGTACCAGCAGACAAACCGTTCTCAAAACAAATTAATCGGAAATACCGAAAGCATCGCAAACTTACGCCCAGAAACAGTTATTTGTCGAGGCCAATCAGCGTAAACGAAATAAACGAAGCGTTGTGCGACACAAAAAATGGAAAAGCAGCTGGCTTCGACGCCATGTATCCGGAATTTCTTTCGTATAGTGGATCAAGAACCAGATCATTCCCACATTCTTGCCACGAACTGCATGCCGAAGGCTTTTAAGATAGCGAAAATAATAGCTCTGCTGAAACCGGATAAGCCAGAAAATCTACCGGAGAGTTATCGGCCTATAGCACTGCTGTCAGTCGCGTTCAAATTCTTTGAGCGATTGATATATAACCGCATCAGGCCAGAAATCGATAAAACTGTCCAACCGGAACAAGCTGGATTCAGGGAAGGTCGAAGTTGCTCCGATCAAGTTCTGGCGCTAACAAATTTCATCGAGTCCGGATTCGAACGCGGACTGAAAACCGGAGCTGTTCTAATTGATTTGTCGAGCGCATATGACACAGTTTGGAAAAAAGGACTCATGTTCAAACTGGTGAAAGCGATTCCATGCCTGCAGCTGTGTGACGTGATTTGTAACATTCTGAGCGACCGATATTTTAAGGTCTTACTAGATGATAAGCTCAGCTCGCTCAAAAAACTGAACAACGGTCTTCCTCAGGGATCAGTTTTGGTTTGTGTCTTGTTCAACTTATACATACATGACTTGCCGCCATCCAAATCTAGAAAATTTTTATATGCTGACGACAAGGCATACGCATATCAGCACAAGAAGTTCCGGCAAATCAACAAAGCGCTTACCGAAGACATGGCACAGTATGTTCAATATTGTAAACAATGGCGTCTAGTACCAAACCTGAAGAAAACTGTGGTTTCCTGCTTCCATCTCAACAACCAATGCACGAACAAAAAGCTATGTGTAAAATTCGATGGAATTTTCCTCAAGCATACGTTTGAACCAACATACCTCGGTGTTAAGCTTGACCGATCGCTCACGTACAGGAAACATGTCGAAAAGCTTCAACCGAAATTAAGTGCAAGAAACAATTTGCTGAGAAAGCTAGTCGGTACCACCTGTGGCGCCACTGGCTCATGTTTAAGAACATCTGCCCTCGCATTGGTCTACTCGACAGCGGAATATTGCTGCTCGAGTTGGTTGAACAGTGCACAAACAAAAAAAGTCGACGTTGTGCTGAACGAAACGATGCGATTGATCACTGGTACCGTAGCGTCAACACCAACAGAATGGCTCCCAACCTTGAGCGGCATCGCTCCACCGGCTATAAGAAGGAAAACTGCATTAGTCCGTGAATATAAAAAAGTGATGGAGAACCCAAGCATTCCACTGCATGACGATTTGATCAACCCGCCTACACCGAGATTGGTGTCTCGAAAACCTCCAGTGGTTTATGCAAAGCGTCTCATCGAATCCGATTTCGACCCACAAGCTGCTTGGCGAGACAGTTGGAATGCTTTCGGTGTGGTTAGCCCTTTGTATACTTTCTCCAGCCATACGTCGCGTTCGGTGGAATTCGACTTGCCAAGAAAGGCGTGGAAAAACCTGAACCGACTACGAACTGGGCATGGAAGATGCAACGACTTGATGTACAGGTGGAATTACATTGACGATCCCGCGTGCCAATGCGGATATCCTAGACAGACGACCGACCACCTACTCACCGACTGCCCGACCTTGTCATACACTGGAGATTTGCAAGATATAAACGGTTTAGAACCTAGTGCAATACAATGGCTAAAAGAACTCGAACTTTGAACTCTGTGATATTCTTTGTAGTGATTTTGTTTTTGACGAAAAATGTGATAATTTTGAATGTTTCAGTCCAACATAATTATGTCTGCCTTTTGCACAATCTATGTAATTACTTTTCACTTGAAATTTTTAGACGAAACGAATGTGATTTGATTATAAGAATGCCATACGCTAAATAAATATATAAAGTTCAAAGATGAGCAAAATCGGTCAAGTGGTTCCGGAGATATAATCCAAAAACTAACCAAAAACATGGTTTTTCGAGAGTCGGTGAAACTTTTTCGCAAATACTTCAGCAAGTATAGCACGGCAATTGCTCATTTTAGTGTCAAATTAAAGCATTTTATCTTAAAAAAATGGGAAATTTTTTTTTGTGGAAATTGGATCGGTAGTCTGGGCAGTTGGACCAATGAAATGGGCGAAATTGAGTTTTTTGGCTTTATACGAAGCAGACAGGTTTTCGTCTATATTTGCAATATAGAGATTTAGTGTCAAGGGCAAAGTTGTAGAGAATAAAATTTTAGAGAACACGTGTTTCAGGATTTTGGGGAAATGTGGCCCAATCCTGGGATATGACCACTTCTAGATTTGGGAGGGATGACTCATATCTCTAGAACTATGAGAGCTAGGAATTTGCTTGCAAATGCTTCAGGAGGGCCTATTTTTGGAAATTTAAATTTCCAAAATTTCCAAAAAAATTCCAAAAATTTCGATATCATTTTTTGGAAATTTTGGAAATTTTTGGAAATTTTGGAAATTTAAATTTCCAAAAATAGGCCCTGTGCTTCAGTACTTTATCGAAAAATAACCCCATCCTGGGATATAGCCACTTCTAGAATTGGAAGGAAGGACTCATACGTCTAAAACTATGGCAGTTACAAAGTGGCTACCAAAGGTAAAGTTTTAGAAAATAACATTTTAGAGAACACGTGTTTCAGGCTTTTGGGTAAATATGCCTTAATCCTGGGATATGGCCACTTCTAGATTTGGGAGGGACGACTCATATCTCTGGAACTATAAATACCCTTATTACCCTTATTACCGGATTTAGTCACTTCTAGAATTGGGAGTGATGACTCATATTTCTAAAACCATGGCAGTTAGAAAATTGCATCTAACGGCAAAGTTGGTGAGAATTACATTTTAGAGAAATTTTCCACATCTATTCTAAAGCGTACGGGTCATGAATTTATTGGGAAATTCAGGATGTTTGGAGAAACCATCACTCCTGGAAACAAGGTGAAGTACTTGGGAGTAACGCTCGACAGCAAACTATACTGGATCGAGCATGTGAGAGACAGAGCTAGTAAGGCTCTGACAGCGTTCTGGATATGTAGAAGTGCCTTTGGTAAAAATTGGGGCCTTCCATCCAAGGCCATACTGTGGATTTATGAAGCAGTAGTGAGACCTATGATCACCCACGGCTGTGTTGTTTGGTGGCCTAGGCTCGAAGTAGAGATCGCGAGGAAGGAGTTGAGCGAAATTCAAAGATTGGTATGCATATGCATGACCGGAGCTATGAAAACAACAGCAACGATAGCCATGGAAGCGCTGCTGAATATTGCACCCATCCAAACGATCATCAAGGCGAGAGCATTCACAACTGCGGACAGACTCTTACTTAATGATTTTTGGATGAAGAACTTTAACACGGGTCATGGAAAAATCAGGGTGGCAATAGCCAACCCTATTTTTAACATGCCCAGGGACCGCATAAAACCGGAAATTACCTTTGTGAAGCACTACGAGGCTGTCATACCGGATAGACTAGAATGGCTGAGAGGTTGGCCAGATTGTCTGTCCACGGATGGACTCATTTGCTTCACTGATGGATCAAAAAACTCATGGAGTGGGGGCTGGGGTATTAACCCTGGAACCCATGACAGAAGCTTCCACTTAGGAAATTTCGCCAGCATACTTCAGGCAGAAACGTTCGCAGCGATGGAAGGATTGCGAAGTGCATTGAGACCGGAAACGGTAGGCGAAAGAATCACAATCCTTTCCGATAGCGAAGAAATGATCAGAGCGATAATGTCGCCTGTAATCACATCCAAATTAATGAAGGAGTTCAAAAGCACACTGAACCAGCTGGGCCAGAGTAATCGGGTGACGGTTGCTTGGGTGCCGGGGCACTCTGGAATAGATGGAAGTGAGAGAGCGGATGAACTGGCAAAGCTGGGGGCTACATCTGCTCAATGTGGAGCCGAACCGTTCATTCCTATACCACAGTCAGAATGTGCCAAGGCGGTAAAGGAATGGGTGCGTTCAGAGGGAATAAAGCGTTGGCGTGAATATGGTGGGGCAAGGCACACAAGGCAGTTCCTACCAATGCCCGACTGCAAGTGGACAAATGCACTGCTGAACATGGACCGGAGTCGCATAAGAAAAGTAGTGGAAGCGATTACCGGGCACTGTTGGCTAAGCAGTCATTTGTCAAAGATGGGAATCGTCAGCGATCCTGAATGTACCTGTGGTCTCGGGACCGAAACCGGATATCACGTAATTTGTGAGTGTCCAAAGTTTTCTCAACTGAGACTCAGGACTCTGGGTGGTCATGTGATCAGGCCTCTGGATGTACTAAAGCTAGGACCAAGTTCCTCGCTGGTACTGGTAGGTTCGAAGGATTTACGTGATGAACGGGAAAGGAACAAAGGATTAGTAGATCTGTGTTTCATGACCCGGTAGTGGGTCGTCCCAACCTGATAAATCTAAAAAAAAGCGTACGGGTCCCTTGCATGTGTTTTATTTCATGATACGATTGAAGGAAAGGTGGTCAATATTACACTTCCATAACGGGTAACTTCGACCGGTTACCATATCTGATTATGTATTTCAAGTCTACTGGTGCAAGCGGCGTGCTTATTGGTTTTCACTTTAATTTTACTTTACATATTACGTTAATAAAACTTAGGAAAAAAATGTCATGTTAACGGTCAAAAGTACATCTTTTTTCAAAAATAAAAAATTTCATGAAAGATCAGTCAAAGTTACCACCCGCAAGTCAGTTACTTTTTTTACGGTAATGAAGAAAAAATGTGAGGTTAGGTATGTGAAGACCTGCTTTAAATAATTACAAGCTGAAAATATTTTAAGTCAGATAAGCTAGAATACAAATTTACAAAAAAGATTAAAAAAAACAGTTACCGATCGTTGATTCTAAATGTTACTCACATCACTAATCACCTCAATTTCTTGCGACGATTCACCCGAAACGCCCGAGTCGTAACAGATTATTTCGTTGAAACGTTTCTCTTCATCGTTTTCATATTCACTATCTAAAGCATCCAAAACTATTTCATCCTTCGAAGACGCGTTCACGTCCATTGGATATGCTTTCGAAAATTGGCCGCACAAAGTTTTGTAAGCCTTCAACTTGAGTGATTTTCACTAACTTAAGGATGAGTTTATGAACAATCATTCAGTTATAAACAAACATAACACAATGGAAATCACAATGTTTTTAAGGTTACTCTAATACTTCTATCATGTCACGGTAAACTTCGAATTTCGAAATTAACTGTCGTGTACCTACTACTTTTTTCTTTCATCTAGTACGTCTGTTGTCTGGAACATAAAAATTTCGTTTTTTCTCGTGAACACGTTTACGACCGCTTGCTCCGTTTAAACTCTTTCAGGCATTTTCGAGAATTCGGTTGCTTGCTGCCTTAAAATCTAATTTATAGTTGTTTACTGTAAATTCGATCGAATTTGATCCGCACAAAGAACTAACGGCAACAAAAATGGCTATTTTGTGGTGCTTCCTCGTTATAACTCTTTTAAAGTGTTTCATCGGAGTTTTACTTATATACTCTCGCAAATCTAGGCAAAATTCCAGAGAAATGATAAATTTTATTGTGACACAGGCTTACCAACTTATCTGACATGGCTGTCTTCTTTTTTCGTGTGTTTACGAGATGGAAATGTCAGGCCGGGTCGATTTACCTCATTAAAAGCCTGGATAACGACGATTGCCACCTTATGTGGCCGATTTTGTATGTCAAGAGGGAACGTTATTGGACCCTTACAAAGCTGCCCTAATTTGCATAAGAAACTTAGTGCGAAAGAAATAAAAAGCTTTGTGTGGAATTTTGTATAGATTTTCTTTTCTCTCTTTCGCACGAAGTTTCTTATGCAAATTACGGCAGAAAGGTCCTATACGCTAACTACAAACAATTTTATTGTCACATGGGGTAGATTGAGAGGGAAGGGAAAGCATTTAATGTCGTCTAATGAACGCATTTGATGGTTTTTCGTCTATATTTGCTCAACTATGCATTATGGAGATTTACTGTCAAAGGCAAAGTTGTAGAGAGAAAAATTTTAGAGAACACATGTTTCAGGACTTTAGGAAAAAAAAGCCCAATCATGGGATGTTACCACTTCTAGAATTAGGCGGGATTACACGGCTCACCTTCAAAATCCGAAGGCGACAAAATCCGGACGAAAAATCAGGAAGCGTCAAAATTCGGAAGCATTTAAATCCGCAGTACATTTTCGAAAAATTCAAACATCTTGAGAACGATAAGATATAGAAGATCGGTGTCAAAGGCAAAGTTGTTGGTTTGGGTGTGGCGTATGTCGTAATGCCTGCTGATGTGGCCGCTTATGTTAGGGTGGATCGATCTAGACAATATATTTCCGAAAAATTCAAACATTTCGAGAACTATAAATGATAGAAGATCGGTGTTAGTGGCAAATTTTTTGGTCTATGGAAGTATGGGTCAGAGGCCTTTCCTAAGTGCTCTAGGTCGGTTCTAATATCGGCGGTAGTACAAATAACATTTTTTGAAAATATTTGTGAAAAAAAAATTTTTACTTTTTAGACCCGTACGAAGAACGGAAACTTTTTTTTGTTTGAAAGACCTGGGCATAGCCAACAATTTATGGAAGAAACTTTTTTGAATTTGAGTCCTTGGACTTAGTTTGGGCACTAAAATCGAGTCTCTGCTAGGGCCCTTTCGAGCTCTTTCGAGAAAAGCCGGCCAAGCTACTGATGATAAAGCAAAGAGGAAAAAACAATAAAGAACAGGACCATTCTCCGTTGAAACGATGGTACCATGGTGTGAACAAGCTCATCAGTTTTTTAACGTTTTAAGCAGGAAGATTGCATTGAAAACCCATGAACCAAGATAAGGAATATTTCTTAAACAGCGCCTTAGCATGGTGATTTAGCGGGGAAATGTGGCGGCTGTAATGGGCTGGAAACATTTCGGTCAAGTGGAAATATGGATGAAATTTTTTACATTCTGTGATTTTACTTTGTATATAAATGACACATTGTTAAAATCGTTCAAATGCTGACGCTTCATTGCTGCGCTCTTCCCGCAAACTTTACACTATGACCGGTAAAAGTTTTTTAATTGATCAACTAAATTCCATTCTCGAGCAATTAATTTTGCTCGTACGATTACGGCCTTCGCTTCGTTCGGCCCCCAAACTTACAAATTATATACCTCGTGGGATTACTGCCCTCGCTTCACCCGGCCCGTAAACTTCACACTCGTAAAATTTTTCAAAACAAATTGTATATCTCATGCGATTACAGCCCTCGCTTCGCTCGGCCCGCAAACTTAACACTCACAAAATTTTTATAATCAAATAATTTAACTTGCGCGATTACGAACGGCATAATGCAAAAAATGCTTAACCCCAATGGAATCTTTTGGGGGTCTTCACACTCGTAATACTTTTGTGATTTAGCTATTAAATTGTATTCGTAAACAAATAATGTAACTGGTGAGACTACGGTCCTCGTTTCGCTCTTAGCGCAAACTTTACACTAGCACTGGTAAACGATTTTCAATTGATTAACTCAATTGCCGAACAATCAATTTTACTTACGGCCTTATCTTCGCTTGCCCCTCAAACCTTGCACTATCGCAACAAAAATTCGATAGTTCACCTATCGCACGATAGTTCAACTATCCCACGATAGTTGAACTATCGCACGATAGTTCAACTATCGCACGATAGTTCAACTACCGCACGATAGTTCAACTTAGTTAGATTTTTTCAAACAACTTTCAAAATTACAAAAAAAGACAGTTCAAAAGTTGAATCGACAATTTAAAAGTTAATTCAACTGTTGGAGCGTCAGTACTGCAATTTTGAAAGCTGATTTAACAAATCTAACTAGTCAAAACAACAATACACCAAAAGTGTAGTTCTACTATCGCAACGATAGTTCGCGATAGTTGAACTATCGCCACGATAGCTACAGTAACATCTCTATAGGCAAAAGTCGTCTTCCTGCAATGCTTACGAAGATGTAACACACTGAGGACACAGAGCAACCAGCTAAAAATCAAATTATTTTATTCTATTACTTTTCTACTTTGTGATTATATCGTTCTACTACTTTTTAACTACTCCAGCCGAAATTTAGTTTTTTTGATAACTTCCAGATCCTTGGTCCGGTATAGCCTATCTTCAAACTTAGCCTGAGTAATTTGATTATGCGTCGAATAAAAAACTAATTTTGAAAATTGATTAAGAATTACTCAAGTTATCGTGCGCACAACGAAAAATTGTAAAAGGACATTTTAACGTTTCCCATAACATTTCATTCTTACACATAGAGTGGTGTGGGTTTTTTCGGTATTTTCTGGAGTAAGACACTGGATGACTTTCAGTGAAGTCGAAATTACAATTTGACAGCCGATGATGATTACAAAGATACAACTGCCATTTCGAGACACGCATTGGCTACTGTGATTTTTACATTAAATGCAACTAATGAAACGTTAATCTTTATATCGTATCGCATGATTTAATTTTTAGCTCATATACCGATATAATATACTTAGCAAAATCAGTGTATGTTTTGTATGCGTTAACTTAATAAATAGACGAGACTTGACAAGCCAGTTTTAAATTATGCCATTTATTCACAAATTCCGACCTGTTTCGAGAGTCACACTCTCATCTTTAGGGTATGGTCAAGACATTAGACTATTTATTAATTACATTGGTAAAATTGTGCCGTGTTCTGCGAAATCAATTCTAGTTTTATTATTTGTATGCATGACGCTGCTGTCTGATGCCATACAAAGTATGAAAACCTTGATGACGTCATCAGATGAGAGAATTTCATACATTTTATCCTTCAAAATGTACCTTCTGAGGTTTTTATGCTTTGCACGGCAGTGTGCTTTCATATGATCTTCACATTCAATGTTTTTGTTCGATACAGCAACGTTAATGTTAGACTGGGTCTTAAAAAAGGTAGCAAGTGTCATAATCAAAGCAACAATCGAAAATTGTCAAATTAACAATGACTTGTGTGAAAATTGAGTCTTTTACAGTTCGGAATCCACGCAATTTGTGCGGCGATGTCATATGACACTCTGCAATGCTACGTTCGGAAATTTTATTGTCATACAAACCAATTTTAAAGATGTCCAGAAATGACGAAAATTTTGATTCGTTTTGAAAAGTGCATCGTAAATGGAGTAAAAAAACTCATAGCATGAACCCAAGTTAGTTAGAGCCGACCTTAGGACAGACCTGAGGCCCACTTCAGCCCTAAGCACAGGTCCAAATTTGTTTTTGAACATAATTCGATACTCGGTTACCTGTCAAATAGAAAAATAATCAACAAAATCAGTTAGGATTATTCAATTTATGTAAGCAAACACTTTGGGTCCTAGAAAAAACTCAGTCATCGGAAGGTCTAGGAATGTTTCACATTTTATGGAATAAATTTTTTTGACTAGAGGCTCTTGGACTCAGCCAGGCCCTTGGTACTCCCCAACGTGTTTGATTACATAAATCGTGTAAATCCTAACCGATTTTGTTGATTCTTCTTCTATAGGAGAGGTAACCGAGTTCCGAATTATATTCAAAAAGCAAATGCAAGGGATTGAAAAATCCGTCCGAAGAAACGGTGTAAAAAAGGCCTTGAGAAATTACAACAGTGACCTTAAAATAGACAAAAATGTTCATCTCAATTTTTTCTACATCATAGCAAAAAATCATTTTTTTGTCTAGGGCCGACCTAGGGTCCTCAGGAGAGGTCACGGACAAATACTTCCATAGACAAAAATGTTTCCCTCAATTTGCTCTGCAACATCATCATCATCATCATCAAACTTTATAGACCGTTAGTACCTTCCGGTGTGAGGTCTTTCTGTCGCAACCCCAGATTGGTGAACTATCGTCCTCCATGCCCTCCTATCGCCCGCCAAGGAGATGGTTTGTTCGCCCAGAGAAATCCCCTAACTTCTAAATCTGATTTAATTGAATCGATAAACCTTCTCCTAGGTCTACCCGTTGGCCTAACACCCGGGACTTGTGCATCCAAGATCCTTTTCGGTAGCCTGTTATTACCCATCCTTTGAACGTGCCCGAACCAGCGCAGACGACTGGCTCTTGCCGCCTCTTCCACTGACGAAATCCCTAAATTTTCCCTAATGTCGCCGTTCCTTATATGATTATCCCACTGCTCCCTCCTATTAACCTTCGCTATATTCCTAAGAACCCTCATATCAGAAACCTCAAGGTCATGCACGAGATATCCGCAGTCAACCCAACTCTCACTACCATACAGAATCGTCGGCCGGAATATTGACCTGTGAATAGCTAACTTTGTTCCGCTACTTAATTCCCTTTTGTTGAACACGTGCGACCTCAATTGACTGGCCACCGCGTTTCCCATTTTCCTCCTTTCCTCAAATTCCCTAACTAACTTGCCATCCTCTGAAAAAATGGTTCCTAAGTACTTGAATTCAGAAACCTGCTCCAGCTCCTCCCCATTTAAATTGCAAGCAATCTCCTTCCGAGCTTTGCCGACATGCATAACCTTAGTTTTCCCTACACTTACCTTCATCCCATACTCCTCACATGCAGCATTTAGGCAGTCAATCCCACCCTGCAACTCCGTGGTACTATCTGCCAACAGAATCAAGTCATCCGCGTAGGCCAGGATTCTCATTATTACCTCACCCACCTTGACATTTCCCTGCAAGTTTGCCTGCTTGATGATTTTGTCCATGAAAATTATGAACAGAAGCGGGGAAAGACAACAACCCTGACGAACACCCTCTTTAACCTCGAAAGACTCGCTAATTCCGCCATCTATTCTCACCGCGGCCCTGCTTTCTGAGTAAATACTCTTAATGGCACGCAGTAAACCCCCATTGATACCGTACTCGCTAAGAATCCCGAATAGCTTCTGCCTTGGTACCCAGTCGAATGCCTTCTCCAAGTCGATGAAGCATAAGTATAAGTCCCTGTTCTTTTCATAAAGCTTTTCGATAGTCTGTCTGAGGCAGAAAATCTGATCCTGACATCCCCTCAGAGGCCTGAAACCACCCTGAATCTCATCCAGTACTCCTTCCACTATGTTCCTAACCCGGCCAACAAGTACACCCGTGTACACCTTACCTACCACGCTCAAGAGCGATATCCCCCTGTAGTTACTGCAAACCTTACGGTTGCCCTTCTTATAAATTGGAGCAATAACACCGAAGCTCCAGTCAGCAGGTACTGTTGAAGACCTCATGGCCAAATTGAAAAGCCTACAAAGCCATTGGATCCCACCTGATCCGCTATACTTAATAAATTCCGTCCTAATTTCATCCACCCCTGCGGATTTTCCTTCCCTTAATCTGCCGACCTTCCGGGACACCTCATCCAGTGTAATTTCCTCCTCCACCTCCGAGCTAGGACCTGCCTCCCTCCCATTTTCTTCTACCTGATTGACAGATGTAAATAAATCCTTAAAGTAATGCCGCCAAGTCTTCAAGACTTCACCCCTATCTGTAATTAACTCGCCGTCTTTATCTAAAGATAAATAAGATATCTAAGTACTTTCTGATGTCTTTACAAAATGTCGTTAGTTTTCTTTTGATTTACCAGGTAGGTATGGTCTGTCTCTGGACCGTGAAACACAGATTTGGTGATCGTTTGTTTCTTATCCCTTTCATCCCATCATTCAAATCTTCCGGTCCCTGCTAGGAACCTATGGAAAGAGGCTTCACCCTAAGCTAACTATTTTTTATCTTTCTTTTTAAATATCTTGTACAGTACAGCGCAGCTCTTCGTAAATAATTTATTGCAAACGTCAATGAGTCTGTGTTTCCTCTTGAATCTATTTACAGAGCAAACGCTCCTTTACAACAGAAATAAACGTTTCAATTGTATTCAATTTAACAGTCGTCCTTGAGTTTATATTAATCGACTCTGAAGCCCCAGACTGAGATTACAAATAAAACGTTGGATAAATAAAATCCCACATTCGCTCTTGTCATTCAATAAGTAAACTAATTTAAATAAAACTTTCAAAAGAAACTGTTAGTATCTTTTTGCTGTTAATTTTTTAAAAAAATCTATACGTTTGTTTGGTTAAGGTAAAAGGTAATTTATGCACAAAAGTTGTCGTGTTTGATTAATTTGCGAATGCGATTTATTTCCATCGACACTAACTCATTTTTAACGAGGCTGATGTTGTACAAATATTCCTTGTATATAACAAGTCTTTCATATTTATTTTCGAGCATTTTGTGTACATTTTCAATAAGAAAAATAAGCACTCGAAGTCACAATACGTTTCAACTTATCAGAGCACCGTACTTTACTTTATTACTTTACTACAGCAATGAGTATCTTTACTGAATTAAATCGCAATTTAAAACGCGATCACATGCTTTCTCAGCCATTTCATAAACATCGTCAACTACCTGAAGTTAATATCGTCGCTGTATAATCGCATAATGTTGAACATTATTAACCGCACGAAACTTGCATAGTCTAATCCATCAAAAGATAGCAACTGACTTTATTACAGGTAACCCAATGTGTGTGGAATGTTAAACGTATGTACCTACACTAACAAACATCATAGTTGTTGGTATAATTCTATTACCTTGTTACTTAAATTTTCGAATGATAAGATAAAGAAAAACAATTGCTTTTATATTTATTGATAACGGCAATAATTTACGGCCATGTATACTCATGCATCGAGTGAGAAAATTTAAAAAAATAAATTTGAAACAATGCGAAAAGCAAGAACGATTCCCTTTTATTAAAATATTTTTGATTAATTAGCAACTATTCGGAGAATGATGAGAAGCGTCGAGGGCATCTACCTGAGGTTCTTTGACCTGCCGACATACAGAATATAGTCCATGCGGTGTAGCATATCACGAGATCGTGATCCACAAATACGCATAAACATAAACATAAGACCCGTACGACACGATTCGGCAAATAGCTTCAACGTCTCCAAATCTTTATGAAAAAGGTTTATGGAGAATGTCTGACCAATTAAATCGATGCTTGCCCCCTACTACCAGGCCCGTATTCGGCCTCGAGGTAAACGCATAAGCCACTGATACTTCGTGCTAAAATGACAAAAAAACTAACAACTAAAGTAGATGTACTTACACTTCTCCCAACCACGCACCCTCGCCTACACTAATCCACAACATTAACGCCCACCTAATCTTTCTTTAACTCTATTTTGAACAACATTCAACCCCCTTCTGACATTTTCATTCTGACAGCGGAAAAAAATTTAAGCGAAAAAATATTTCGGCGAAAAAATTTTTTAAGCGAAACAAATTTCCGGCGAAAAAACTTTTCGGCCAAAAAAAATT
>CM055404.1:52661555-52680031 GCA_029228625.1 Pseudolycoriella hygida | reverse complement strand
CTTGGTACCCGGTCGAATGCCTTCTCCAAGTCGATGAAGCATAAGTATAAGTCCCTGTTCTTTTCATAAAGCTTTTGGATAGTCTGTCTGAGGCAGAAAATCTGATCCTGACATCCCCTCAGAGGCCTGAAACCACCCTGAAACTCATCCAGTACACCTTCCACTATGTTCCTAACCCGGTCAACAAGTACACCCGTGTACACCTTACCTACCACGCTCAAGAGCGATATCCCCCTGTAGTTACTGCAAACCTTACGGTTGCCCTTCTTATAAATTGGAGCAATAACACCGAAGCTCCAGTCAGCAGGTACTGTTGAAAACCTCATGGCCAAATTGAAAATCCTACAAAGCCATTGGATCCCACCTGATCCGCTATACTTAATAAATTCCGTCCTAATTTCATCCACCCCTGCGGATTTTCCTTCCCTTAATCTGCCGACCTTTCGGGACACTTCATCCAGTGTAATTTCCTCCTCCACCTCCGAGCTAGGACCTGCCTCCCTCCCATTTTCTTCTACCTGATTGACAGATGTAAATAAACCCTTAAAGTAATGCCGCCAAGTCTTCAAGACTTCACCCCTATCTGTAATTAACTCGCCGTCTTTATCTTAAATACTACTACATCCCTCTTTCACGCCACCGCGCCTAATGTCCTTAATCATCGACCAAAATTTCTTACCCCTGCCTTGTCCTGCCCTTTCCAAATCCTCCCCAAACTTTTTCCCCTCCCGGTCCTTCGCTTCCCTGACTAGATCCTTAACCAGTTGCCTACAAGCCTTATAAGCCTCCCACTTCGCCACCGTCCTGTCCTGTAACCAAACCAAGTATAGTTTCCTTTTCTCCAATACAGCCCCCCTGATATCGGCGTTCCACCAACCCGTCTTTTTGTTTCGACCCCCGCTAGCGACACTGCCCAGACATTCCTCAGCCAGATCCAAGACAAATTCCTTAAAATTCGCCCACTCAGCCTCAATGTCCCCGCAGTCAGCTGGAAGCCCCTCAAATCCTTCGGCGAATCTTGCCATAAAACGAGACCGAACTGCCTCTTCCCTAAATTTGCCCACACGAAATTTGCGACTTACCACCTTCTTCCTTTTAGTCTGACAGAGTTTACCAACCGACAGATGGGTACCCAAAAAGTAGTGGTCAGAACCGAAAGTGAAACCCCTGAAAACACGTGTGTCCCTGACTACCTGTCTCCTGTCCTGTTCTATAACCATGTAATCAATAATGGATTTGTGACCCAAACCCTCATTGACGTACGTATACCGATGGATCCACTTGTGCCTATAGAAAGAGTTGGTTATTGCTAACCCATTGAAATCACAAAAATCTAACAACCGTTTACCATTTGAATTCAGAGTTCCTTCCCCAAATCTACCCACTACACTCCCATAACCTGAGTTGTTCTCTGAGTTGTTGCTCTGCAACATAGCAAAAAAAAAATTTTTGGTTAGGGCCGATCTTAGGACAGACCTGAGGCCTACTTCAGCCCTAAGTACAAGCACCGGGTCCAAATTTGTTTTTGAATATAAGTCGGTACTCGATTGCCTCTGAAATAGAAAAAGAATCAACAAAATCAGTTAGGATTTATCCAACTTATGTAGGCGAACAAGTTAGGCCCTACTAGAAACTCAGTTTTAGGGTGCTGACTGAGTCCAAGGGTATCTAACCAAAAATTTTTCTTCCATAAAACGGGAGACAGTCCTAGACTTTCGATCAAAAAAAAAATTGAAAATCGGAAGAGATTTACTCGAGCTATGTACAAAAAACATGTACAGCGCTCGTTTTTAGTGCCCTAGTGTCTAAGGACCCAATCTCAAAATAAAATTCTTCTGCAAATTGTTGGGCTTTCATAGACCTGTCGATTAAAAAGACAATTATGAAAATCGGAAAAGACTTACTCGTGTAATGTACAAAAAACACTTATTGCCCTAGCAGAGACTCGTTTTTAATGCCCTAGCTAGGTCCAAGTACTCAAATTTACAAAAGTTTCTTGTGCCATGTCCAGATCTTCCAAACAAAAAAAAAATTACGTAAACCGGAAAAAACTCAATCGAGTTATGTACAAAAGACCAAAAACCACTTAAACGACCCTAGCTCGGCGGCTCAGTGCCCAGATTCAATCCCATAAAACATATTTCGATTTCCTTTCGGGGAAAAAAGTTTTTGAAATTCGTTTGAGTTTTACTCAAGTTATCGCGTTGACGGACGGACGGACATTTTTTTTATTGCTGATTCGACATCTAAGGACCATGATCGATGCCCCCCCCTACTCCCCGGTCGCAATTGGGGTTGTTACAAACGTCGTGGTAAACGCATAGGACCCCTTTTGGAAGAACTTCCTTCTTCGTACAGGTCTAACAAATTTGGGCTTGGTGCCTGTAGGGCTCAAGTGGGGCTGAGGTCGGTCGGCCCTAACTAAAGAAAATTTTTTTCTATGTTGCAGAGCAAATTGAGGGAAACATTTTCGTCTATCGAATTATGTGTCCGAAACCTCTACTTAGGGCCCTAGGTCGGTACTAAGGTCGACCCTAGCCCAAAAAATGGTTTTCGGAAAGGTTTTTAGAACCGTACGAAGAATGCAGTGCTTCGAAAAGGGATCTATTGCGTTTACCACGACGCTTGTAACCAGTCGAATTTCAACCCGGGAGTAGGGGGGAGCATCGATCATGGTCCTTAGATGACGAATCAACAATAAAAAACATATGCAGGGTACCCGTACGCATCAGAATAGATGTGGCAAAAGGATTCGAACGTATCTAAGTAAATGTTTCCTTAACTCTTAAGTGTATGAAAAAACGTCGACATGAAATTGGGTTGAAAATTGCCGAAAGGGCAATATTGAAAAACCCGTCCGAAGAAACGGCGCCAAAACATCTTCATTCCTTAAAAAAGCCCAAAATTTAATAAAATTGGAAATCATTTGAAAAAAAAAAATTGCACTAGGCCCGATCCTTGAACCGACCTAGACCACTTATGAGAGGGCCTCTGATCCGTACTTCCACGAACAACAAAGTTCACCTCGTTTTTCTCTGCAACACTGCACCAAACCACCAAATATCGTGTAGCATCGCGTAGCATCGCGTAGCGTGAGTTGAGGACTCTACAGCCGAACCAATCAACAGATTTTGACTAATTTAACTTTCGTCATTTTCTGATGTCCATATCTTTTATTTTAAATCTTAATCTATAAATAATTTGTGTAAATGATGTGGCAAACAGAGTTGAAGTTACGAAAACACTTAAGCGTATGAAATTACAGAGAGGGCAATATTGAATAACCCGACCGAAGAAACGGTGTACAAGGACCCTCCCGAAGGCACAAAATTGATCTCCAAATAAACAAAAATGTTCGCCTCAATTTTCTCTACAACATAGCAAAAAACAATTTTTTTTGTTAAGCGCCGATTTTAGGACCGACCTAGGGCCATAAGGAAATGCCTCTGACACATACTTCCATAGACAAAAAAATGTTTTTTTGGTTAGGGCCAACCTTAGGACCGACCGGAGGCCCACTTGAGTCTCAAGCACAGGCACAAATTTGTTTAATTCAGTACACGGCTACCTCTCAAATAGAAAAAAAATCAACAAAATCGGTTAGGATTTGCCCGATTTATGTAAAGAAAAACACGTTGGGCCTAGTTTCAGGGTCCTGGCTGAGTCCCAGGGCATCTTAGGGGTCGTGCACATATGACGCGTTACCAACGTCGTGGTGGACACATAAGACCTCTTTCCGAAGAGGAAAAATTTTGCCACTATTGGGATTCGAACCCAGAACCTTTATCTTGCCGGGGTGGTGCTCTTACCAATTGAGCTTCCGTGGACATTTCCGCTCAGATCTAATTTTGAACCGTTACAGTTACAAACACACGTATATGTAGCCAAGGGGTCGCGCACATATGACGTCACGTTTGCTATAAAAAATGAGTATCCATAAAACGGCCATAACTTAGTCAAGACAGCAAATTCTGTTTATAGGACTCTGGCTACCCCCTAAAAAAGGGGGTGTATTTGGGGGGGCAGCAGCCGGAGTACTATAAGCAAAATCTCTTACCAGTTTGGAGTTATAGACTTTGTGGATTTTATAGCAAGCGTGACGTCATATGTGTACGACCCCTTATCAAAAAACTTTCTTCCATAAAATGTGAGACCTTTCGATTAAAATTTTTTTTGAAAATCGGAAGAGTTACGTACAATCTGGTCATTTGAAAGAGACCTGGCTAGCAGCACTGAGGTAAATGTATGTAAATCTACCTCAGTATTGCCAGTCAGGTCTCTTTCAAATGACCAGATTGTACAAAAAAATCGTTTTTAGTGCCCTAGCTAAGTCCAAGGACCCAAATCCAAAAAAGTTTCTTCCATAAATTGTCTACTATGCCCAGATCTTTCAAACAAAAAAAATTATGAAAATCGGAAAATATTTACTCGAGTTATGAACAAAAGACCGAAAACCACTTAAACGACCCTAGCTCGGCGGCCCTTGGGACGACAGTGCCTAGATTGAATCCCATAAAAGATTTTTTGATTACCTTTCAGGGAAAAAAAAGTTTTTGAAAATCAGTTGAATTTTACTCGAGTGTTGACGGACGGACGGACGTACGGACATTTTTTTTAAAGTTGATTCGTCATCTTGAGACCATGATCAATGCTCCCCCCTACTCCCGGGTTGAAATTCGACTGGTTACAAACGTCGTGGTAAACGCAACAGACCCCTTTTCGAAGCACTGCGTTCTTCGTACGGGTCTAAAAATGTCCGTCCGTCCGTCAACACTATAACTCGAGTAAATATCCTCGATATCCTCCGATTTTCAAAAACTTTTTTTTTGTTTTAAAGATCTCGGCACGGCCGACCATTTATGGAAGAACTTTTGCCTGTGCTTAGGGCATGTCGGTCCTAAGGTGGGGGCCCTAAACAAAAAAATGTTTTTTGCTATGTTGCAGAGCAAATTGAGGGAAATGTTTTTGTCTATGGAAGTATGTGTCCAAGGCCTCTACTTAGGGCCCTAGGTCAGTACTAACGTCGGCCCTAGCCCAAAAAATAGTTTTTTGCTATGTTGTAGACGAAATTGAGGCGAACATTTTTGTCTATTTGGAGATCAGTTTTCGGGAGAGTTCTTTTGCACCGTTTCTTCGGACGGGTTTTCCAATATCCCTATCGGCAATTTCCAATACAACTTAATGTGGACGTAATTTCAAACACTTAAGAGTTTAGGCAATATTTAATTAAATACGCCCCAGTCTTTTCGTAACATAAACTCTTTTTTGCTGCATCTATTCTGATACGTACGGGTCCCTTCAAATGTTTGCCTGTATTTTCAACCTGATTTCAATGCCGACAGTTAGCAGTATAATCACAGAGGTCTAAGGCGTCACATTTGATTAATAATTTACTCTGAAAGTGAATAAAATTAATTAAATTTGATACAAAAGTTATAATTTCATTTTCATTTATAATACCAAAATGGCCGCCATATAATTTTAGTTTGGTTTTATCATGACAATACTTTTGTTGCACTTTTATTCATATTTTACTTTTGAACTAGATAATGAATTAAATGTGTTAGCTTCGACTTTGTGGTCATCCTAATCCTACTGCCGGCATTGAAAGCGGGTTGAAATAATTACAAAACACAACCATAACAAACTCGTCACTACACGATCACATATTTTGATCATTTACACTATTTTTCTTAATTGTTTCGTCTATTTGGTATACCACTTGATATTACTTACCGCGGGCTACCGAATATCCAAAATTTGCCCACTGACTATTAAAAATATTGAAAATATAAGAGGTTGAATGTTCATTTCCATACAAAAATCGAACATCCATTAACTGACAGCTAACCCACAGGTAGCGCCTATTTTTTGAATTTTTCACTGCACAAATTGCGTATGGATAGTTGATTTGACTTTTCGAAACTTTCGGAAACGCAATTTTCACATTATAAGTCAATTTTCATACAATCCCTGCCAATTATTTTGTGATGAATAAAAAGTGGCTCTGTCACTCTGACACAATTGACATAAGTTTGTCTCTTTCACTCTCATAACCCATCACGTGTGATGGATTCTAAATCCATTTTTAGTTGATTTTATTTTCGCTATATATATATCTTCGACACTTGCTGACGTCCCCTATTTTTTAAAGCACATAGCAGCCACACTTTCTAATCAACGCTTTAGAATAGAAGAACAAAAGTCATCCGCGCCAGCCTCGATCCCATTTTTCGAAAAATGATCTTCGTAAACGTTGATCTAGGCTCGATTATCTACCAGAAAAGCAGATCTATGTACAAGCCGAAAAAAAAGAAATCAATCTGAAATGAGAAGAGCTAGGCCACACGCATGCGCTCGTTGCTGTATACCGTGTGTACGTATGTACAATCGAAAACATACACTGCCATGAATCAGAAATGTGATCATGCTTGAGGAATAAAACAAAGTTCAGAGAAACGGCGAAAGTTAGCGTCGCTCATATGGCATTATGCGTCAAAATAAGTTTTCTCTCAACTCGATTAAAAAGCAAACGCACGCCTTCTTTGGATTCATTACATACCTGAAAAGGCTGTTCATAATGTCTCGCTATTTTGGAGAAATTTCTACTCTTTCCCCTTTTCCCGTCAAGCCAAAAATGGATCAAATTTGACTTACAGTCCCGAAAAGTACTTATAAAAGAATTCAAGTTTTACCTCCATTTTCGCAAACAATTCGTTAAGAATATAATTAATTTAGTCAACACGACCGCTCAATGCTCAAATCGACCATGTTGTTATTTCGGTATTATAAAGCCTAAGAACAGTTGCGATATTGTTATTGAATTGAATAATATCTACAGATTATTGAGAGCAAACTTTGTTGACAATTAATTGTTTAAGAAATGCTTGCCTATGTCTAACGAGGAAGTCAAAGTTAATCAAGCGGATGAACACCATCACAGCTTCGATGCGAACCAATTAGTCAATCCGCGAAGGAAAGTTATTCTGTCACCTACCCAAGTACGAGGTACAGCAACAAAATTGAGAAAACTTGCAATGGAAGAAGATATTAGTATGGCTAGTGAACGGAGAGCTAATTTTTCGGCATTGAACACCTCAAATTCTTGTTCAACGAAAATTCCAGTGAATAATTCGTCAAAACCTGGAGATATCAAGAAATTGGTTATCAAAAATTTCAAAAGTAAGTTCAATGCCATCACAATTGTAAATATTGTTAGCGTAATTTCTCCTCAGCTGCATGATGCGATCAGATTTCATTAGCTTTAACAATAAAATTTGGAATTTCTATTAATTATTGTAGATCGACCTCGAACAACATAACCTCATTTTTTTCATTAACAAATTTGACATTTTCTGTTTTTTATGGTGTTTTTTTTTACGTTGTTTAAAAATAGCCTCAAACAAAATGCTGTTCGAGAACTGAGTCAAACAAATCTTATCTTATCAATCAATGGATGAAAATATTTTTAGGTAAACCAACACTTCCTGACAATTACCAAGAAAATACTTGGGATAAATTACAAGAGGCAGTCATAGCTATTCAAACGTCGAAGTCAATAGCATACTCACTCGAAGAGCTCTATCAAGCTGTAGAAAATATGTGTAGCCATAAAATGGATTCACAGATTTATTCGAAATTAACAGCGCTAACTGAAAGTCACGTAAAATCAAACATTAAACTTTTTTTCGCCGACACCATGGACAAATTGGTAAAATAAACTTTTGTTGATGGTTGGCATTCGAATGAAACTTGATCGAATTGATTTACAGGTTTACTTGAAGAAAATGGATGATTGTTGGTTGGCACACTGTCAACAGATGCTTATGATACGCAGTATTTTTCTATTCCTTGATCGTACTTACGTGCTTCAGAATCCAGCAGTTCATTCGTTATGGTAAGTTTGTTTGCTCGGCTGAAAAAGTTACTTTCAGTATTTTTATAAGTATTTCTAAGTATAAAAAAGACTTTCAGTAAGAATTGCTTAACGAAGGGACTAAGCCGCTACTCTTGCTCTGAGAGTATAAGTTAAAAATTTTTGTATGAATTGTCTAGAGGTGCCCGAGTAAAAAAACCATGCGATTTGAGACTGAAATTGAGACTGTTTTTGTGTATGGCACTGAGTACTGTATTTTCGAACGTTTTAGACTGTTTTGAGACCGTCATCATCATTAAAAATGATGAGTATGCTCATTTTTGCCTCAATTTATAGACAATTTTCTGGTGTTTGAGACTGTTGAGACTGATGAGTATGCTCATTTTGAGACTATTTGAGACTGCTGAGTATACTCATTTTGAGACTATTTAAGACTGTAGAGTATGCTACTTTGAGACTGTTGAGTATGCTCATTTTGAGACTATTTGAGACTTTTGAGTATACTCATTTTGAGACTGTTGAGTATACTCATTTTGAGACTGTTGAGTATGCTCAAATTAAATTATATTTATTGAAGCTTCTGCGATTATTTAGTGTACCAAATATACAAAAAAAGACTTTTGAGTACACTCATTTTGAGACTGTTGAGTATACTCATTCTGAGACTACTTGAAACTGTTGAGTATGCTCATTTTGAGACTATTTGAGACTGTTGAGCAGGGCCTATTTTTGAGAAACAAATTTCGCGAATTTCGCGAAAATTTCCTGAATTTCGCAAAAATTTCCTGAACTTCACAAAAATTTCCTGAATTTCGCGAAAATTTCTTGAATTTCGCGAAAATTTCTCGAATTTCGCGAATTTCATGAAAATTTTGCGAATTTCTTGAAAATTTCTCGTATTTAGATAACTGCATCTTTGCAATGAAACGACCTTTAAAAGTGCAACAGATTATATTTTCACAATATTTGATCCGCCCCCCTGAATTTTGTTCCTTCCCTTCTGATATATATTATTGTTCGGAAGAAAATCTGCCCGTAAGGGATAGGACGCTTTTATACTTTTTTCTTGAATACTGTTGAGCCTTCGACTACCTCTGAATCACAGCAAACTTTCTTCATATTTAATTAAATTCATGAGACAGATTTTGGCGCGCTGTATGGACCCTATCAGTGAATCAGTATTCATTCACATTTTTGTTAGTTACTTTTTTGAGATCCATATCTTTCATTCCAAACCTTGAAAAGCAATTCCTGTTCGTCAGAGATATAAGCAAAAACGTTTCTGCGACCTTCAAAAAACAAGGTTTTGACAACTTATTCGATCGTAACTTCGAAAGTGCTTGACCGATTTTGCCCATCTTCAACCTCAACATTCCTTAGGAAACTACCTTTCAGGCAGACCTGATTAAAGTAGAGGAACGGGATTAAACCTTCCGGGCCCGTGCCTGAAAAGGTGGCCCGGGCGGTCATTTTAGGGGCCGATCCTATGGCTGAAAAAAAGAAAAACGGATTCAAATTTTCAAAACTTCAAACACCTTGATTTAGTAAAAAAGCTAGTTAAGAGACTAAAAACTTTCGCCTACGGCCGGCGGGCGTTAGACAAACACGAAATCAAATTGAAATTCTTACTAATAAATAAGTCCTACAACCAAAAACTTTTGCCTGCGGCAATTAAGTCTTTCTTCGATTTACCTAAAGAACGAGAACAGGCGGTTCAAATTATTGTTGAAAGAATAAAACACCTTTATCTTGATTTCACCGGTGTAAATTTTGTTATTAAAAGAAAAATTCAAATAAAATAAAACGTTAGTATAAGGCCCGCAAAAATAATATGTCAACCCTATTTTCTCAACAAAAAATACAAGAAGGAGTGAATCGAGTTAGAATAACGTACGCCCCAAAAGTCACTAACAAGTTGAAGTCAACATTTAAAAAACAAAAAATGGCACTAGTTTACAGCACTCAAAATAAACTTTGCACAATGTTAGGCACCACGAAGGACAAAATACAAAGATTAGAAAAATCGGGGATTTACGAAATAACGTGTGGGACTTGTGGCGCAAAATATTATGGTCAAACTAGAAGACAAGTCTTAATCAGATACAAAGAGCATTTAGCATCAATTAGACTTAATAAACCTTCTAAAACGTCGGCGGCATCACATTCACTTAATTTACTACATTTTGACTTTAACAAAGAAAATATAAAACTGAAAAAAGTGGTACCCTAGACGCGTATGAGAGCTATTACATCCACAGACATTACAAACGTAACCCGACTATAAAGTTAATGAACACTGACAGAGGTAACATCGAATCATGTTTATTTAATTGTATACACTTACGGAAATATATTTTTGCATCAAATAGAATTTTGTACTTCTGCGCTGCTTTTTAACACTGCAAAAACTGACTTTAAAATCGCTCGCCGTACACACGTCTGTTCTTGTATTGTTGAAATCAAATTGATCTGTGTCTGTGACAACAATTGAAATTGCACATAAATTATTTGAATATTTTACCTTTTATATTTTGAGTTGGTCGCGACCTAACTGTGTTATATATCGAAATCATTAAAGCCAAAACTGCTAAGAGTCGCCCTAAGGGCGCACTCAAAAATAAAACATCAAATATGAAAAAATATTTTATAACAAAATCAAACGATAAAATGACGCCTACACCTTTCGACCTGTCCTTGAAGAACAGGTTTGATGTGCTAAACACGCAAAGCGATAGTGAAAGTTCGAATGTAAATGTGAATGTAAACGTCAAAGCAAATGTAAACAAAGAGAGAATTCCACCGATTACAATTGGATATAGCTACCATGATGCACTCAATGCATTCCTATTAAAACAGAATATGAAATATGAAATTAAATTTGTATCGATTGGGATCAAACTGAACTTATACTCGCTGAAGGAATTCTATTCTGTGTGTAAATCGTTGAAGGAGAACCAAATCACCTTTTTCACCCACCAAACGAATGAACAAAAACAATTAAAATTTGTGTTGAAAGGCCTACACTTAATGGATGTTTCCACTCTAAAATCAATTCTAAAAGATTCAAAATTGGAATGTGAAGATGTGAAAACAATGAAAATAAAAAGAAAGCGCTTCGACTCACAAGTGAATTATTTAGTCTACTTTAAAAAGGGCTCAACCGACCTCGCCAATTTACAAAAAGTCAAAGCAATCAACAACATCATCGTTAAATGGGAATATTTTAAACATCCGGACGGTCCTACGCAATGCCGTCGTTGTCAACTGTTCGGTCACGGTACTAGCCACTGCAATTTGCCTCCCAAATGTGTCAAGTGTAGCGGAAATCATCTCACCAAAGATTGCCCAACAAAAGTCGACGAAAACCACAAACAACATTTAAAATGTGTCAATTGCAGCGGGAACCACTCAGCGAACTACGGAGGCTGCCCGGCCAAATTAAAATATATGGAAATGAGATCAAAAGCTACAGAAAGTAAACGTAAGCGGAAATTCGACATTCAACGGAAAGCAGCCGCGCCAGCTTTCAACAACAACAATTTTCCAACACTCACAACACCAAGTAAAAAGAACGCCTGGTTTAACCAATTTAAGCGTGATACTCCTGCACCTCCAACCAAAAATATTTGCAGAAAAGAAGACGAGCTTCTAAGTGCCAGCGAATTGCTATCAATTACCAAAGAACTTATATTTAAACTACGTTCCTGCCAGTCGGTGCTGGACCAAATTGAAGTTATCACCGAATTAGCAATCAGATATGGATGCAAAAATGTGTAACACCAAAAATTTCTTAGACATCTTCTATTGGAACGCGCAAAGCGTTAAAGGCAAATCTATAGAGTTTTTTCATCTGCTTAACGAAAAAAAGACCGACGTCGCTCTTATCCAAGAAACGTTCCTGAAACCAAAACAAAATTTCTCGCACGGCGATTTCAGTTGCTACCGACTTGACCGAACTGAGCGTAGATGTGGTGGAGTAGCAGTAATGATTAGAAAATCCATCAAGCACCGACAATTACCTACAATCAGCACAGAGATAATTGAAAACATTGGAATTGAAATTGACTGCGAAAACAATCAAACTATAAAACTAATTTCTGTATACTTTCCAGGCACAGACATATCTGCTAACGCGATGACGAAATTTAGCAATGACATTCGACTGCTTACCAACTCAAATCAAAGTTTCTTCTTGTGTGGAGATTTGAATGCTAAACACCGATTCTGGAATTGTGAAAATCGTAACAAAACGGGAAAAGTATTATTTGAAGAAATGGCGAATGGTTTCTTCACGATCAACTTCCCTGCTGACCATACTCATATCCCAGTATGTAAAAGATTCAAACCGTCGACAATCGACCTAGTATTGAGCAATGGACTTCACGCAATATCCACACCAACCGTTGCAGATTGCTCTCTCGATTCGGACCACCTTGGAGTGGAATTCAGAATTTTATGCGCGGAACAAAATTCCGTCCCGACTCACTACGTACCATCGTACAAATACGCAAATTGGAAAAAATTCAAAGAAGTGTTAAACAAGGGCATTGACCTTAGGTATCTAGCACTAGAAAAGATCGAATCCACCGCACAAATAGACAAAATGGTAACGAACTTCACTGAACTCCTCATATCCGCACGGAATGAATCCATCCCGATGATCAAACCCAACTTCCAAAAAAATAAACTAAAGCCGGAAATACTGGAACTAATAGCGAGGAAGACCTGGCTACGACGCTACTGGCGCTTCCACAGATGTAGCTACGCTAAACGCGAATTGAACTCGATAAACCGTAAAATACAATTCTTGATCAACGATGACGAAAACCAGCGCCAATCAAAACGGCTTTCGGAACTTACACCAGCAAACAAAGATGTGTGGAAAGTGGTGAAAGCTACGAAGTCAGTGGTAAACTACACTCCTCCATTAGTCGTCGAAGGAAAGAAATTCAGTTCCAATCACGAGAAATGCGAAGTTATGGCGGAACAATTCCAGAAATCTCACTCCCTTACGATCAATAACCCATCGAAAATGGAGCAAATCGTCAAACAGAGCATTGTAGACATCGAACAATCCCCCATTGGAAGCGTCCCACATGAATCACATACCAGTCCCAGTGAAGTTAAGAAATTGATGAAAAATCTGAAAACCAAAAAATCACCTGGCGAAGATCAAATAAACAACTATCTCCTGAAGCAACTGCCTCTGAAAGCTGTTATTCTGCTCACGTTCATTTTCAACGCTTCGCTTAAACTCCAATATTATCCACAGGCATGGAAAAATGCGATCGTAACAGCCATTCCGAAACCATATAAAGACCACATGAAACCAATCAACTTTAGGCCTATTTCTCTACTAAGTTCAATTAGCAAAATTCTCGAAGGCATTATCTTGAAGAGAATCGGGAAATACGTCTCATCACGGAAAATTGTACCAAACTTCCAATTCGGATTTCGGCCAGTCCACTCATGCGATCAGCAACTGGCAAGAGTCATACAGCACATCAAGGCAGGATTCCAACAGAGCAAATCAACAGCAATGGTAATTTTTGATGGAGAAAAAGCGTTTGATACAGTTTGGCAAGACGGGCTGCTTCACAAAATGCACATACTGAAATTTCCGACGTACTTATTAAAACTTACTAAGTCAATGATAACAGGAAGATCGTACAAAGTCAAAATCGGAAATTCCATCTCTGGTGCAATGCCTATTCCAGCTGGACTTCCACAAGGAACGAAATCATCGCCATCACTGTACAACCTATTTGTTCACGACATTCCGAAAATGACCAACTGTTACATTGCACAGGTTGCGGATGACCTTGCCATATACTGCACGGACATCGACCCAAAAAAAATTCATCAAAACCTCCAGAGAGCCATCAACATGGTCACGAAATTTTGTGATGATTGGAAAATTCAACTCAATTCATCTAAAACTCAAACAATCTTCTTCACTAGGCGAAGAAGCCCAAGATACTTACCAAACCGAAAATTAACTGTCAACCAAGTTCCAATTCCTTGGGCCGAAGCAGTTACATACCTTGGGATGACGCTCGACAGGCGACTTACCTATAAAAGCAGCACGGATAATCTGATAGAGAAAGCACGAAAGAAAATGCGAATTCTCTATAGCTTGCTCAAACGGCGATCGAAACTTAATAAGTTTAACAAGTTGATGATCTTTAGATCGATTTTCCAATCAGCTATCACGTATGCCCGTCCTGCATGGAGGAGTTGTGCTCAAACTCACATTAAAAAGCTACAAATCCAGCAGAACAAGTGCCTGAAAATGATCATGAATCTACCTCCCGACTACTAATGTTTCTCAAAAATAGGCCCTGCTGTTGAGTATACTTATTTTGAGACTATTTAAGACTGTTGAGTAAGTTCATTTTTAGACTATTTGAGACTGTTGAGTATACTCATTTTGAGACTATTTCAGACTGTTGAGTATGTTCATTTTGATACTATGTGTGATTCTTGAGTATGCAAATTTTGAATTGCAGTTTGAGATGCTTTTTTGCCGCCAATGATACTGAAACTTTTTCATTTTGTTCTCAGATGCCGTCATGTACTATTTTCTTCACAATTCGCGATTAATCTGAAATTATATTAGAAAGTTTTTTTTTTTACTTACTTTTTCTGGTCACCCATCTAAGTACTAACCGCGCCGAATGATGCTTAACTTTGCTTGTGGACCGCCAACGACGTAACTCATGTTGCTAAATTGTATATGCGTATTTGTAGTCATATTTTGAACCGTTGTTACGAAAGGATATGAGACTGTTGAGTGTACTCATCTTCGACAAAAATATTTTTCACAATTTTATTGAGGCTTTTGAGACTGTTGAGCATGCTCAATTGTGAAAAATGTTTTTTTTAGCCACTTCCAATCATGTCACCGATCTATATAACTTTGCCAAAGAAACAAACTGTCTAGGTATCTAATTCAGAATATAGCAAAAAATCCAAGATGGCGTCACTATGACAGCTGGCAGCCATTTTCATATTATCTCATAAAATTCTCCTCAACAATCTTTTTCGGAAGAAACCAACTGTTTACGTGCTCTAATCTACGTTTTCAATGATTAAAAATGGAGACGGTAACTCTCATGGAATGGATTTAAATTTTTTGTATCAAATATTTTTGTGGTTTTTACCTTGTTTACTTCAGATTTTGGATATTTCGTAGATTAAGACGAATATTAACGAATGGCATTTGCAACTCTGTGAAATAACTCAGTGAACTTCTTTAAAAACATATCAAGGCATCCGTAACGTATCAGAATAGATTCGGCAAACAGAAATGATGTTACGAAAAGACTCGAACGTATCTAAGTAAATATTGCCTTACGTCCACATTAAATTTATTGGAAATTGCCGATAGGCAATATTGAAAAACCCGTTCGAAGAAACGATGTAAAAAAATTTTCCGAAAGAACAAATAGAGAAAAATGTTCTCCTCAATTTTCTCTACAACAGGGCCCACTTAAGCCCTAAGCACAGGCAAAAGTTTCTTTTGATTTACTCGAGCTATGTACAAAAAACACATAGAGCCCTAGCAGAGACTCGGTTTTAGTGCCCCAGCTAAGTCCAAGGACTCAAATTCAAAAAAGTTTCTTCCATAAATTGTCGGCTATGCCCAGGTCTTTCAAACAAAATAAATTTATGAAAATCGGAAAAGATTTACTCGAGTTATGTACGAAGCACTACTTTCCTCGTACGGGTATAAAAATCTTGTTTGGGATTGAATCTGGGCACTGTCGGCCGTTTAAGTGGTTTTTGGTCTTTTCTGATACGTGCGGGTCCACTGCATATGTTTAGACCCGTACGAAGAACGTAGTGCTTCGAAAAGGGGTCTATTGCGTTTTCCACGACGCTTGTAACCAGTCGAATTTCGACCCGGGAGTAGGGGGGAGCATCGATCATGGTCCTTAGATGACGAATCAACAATAAAAAAAAATGTCCGTCCGTCCGCCAACACAATAACTCGAGTAAAACTCAACCGATCTTCAAAAAAAATTTTTTCCCTGAATAGCAATACAAAAATCTTTTATGCAACGCCGTTGTGAAAAGTGAAGTTTCTCATGCATCGTTTTGGTGACGTTAGAGACGTCGTTTTATAACTGGTTTTACTTTTTCTCACTAGTGACAAAAAGTAACTTTTTATCACTCATTTGGATGATATGAAGTTACTTTTTGTCACTAGTTTGATAAAAAGTAACTTTTTATCACTAATTTGCGTGATAAAAAGTTACTTTTTGTCACGAGTGATGAAAAGTTACTTTTATCACTCATTCAAAAGTTCACATTTCACAAGTTGTTGCATAAAGTCTTGTATGAAACACGTTGCGAAATTTGTTGTTTTTGTCACACGATGTGTTTATCCTACTCGCTTCGCTCGTTTGATAACTTCACATCTAGTGACAAAAACAACTCCATTTCGCAACTAGTTGCACAAATAACTATTATAGGATTGAATCTGGGCACTATCGGCCCAAGGCCCACGGGCCGCCGAGCTAGGGCCATGTAAGTGGTTTTGGTCTTTTGTTCATAACTCGAGTAAATATTTTCCAATGGTCATAAACATTTTTTTGTTTGAAAGATTTGGGCATGGCCAAAAATTTGTAGAAGATTTTGAGCCCTTGGACTTAGCTAGAGCACTAAAAACGAGTCTCTGCTATTGCCCAACGTGTTTTCGTGTACATAAATTGGGCAAATCCTAACCGATTTTGTTGATTCTTTTTCTATTTGAGAGGTAACCGTGTACCGAATTATATTCATAAACAAATTTAGGCCTGTGCTTGAGGCTCAAGTGGGCCTCTGGTCGGTCCTAGGGTCGGCCCTAGCCAAAAAAACAATTTTTTGTCATATTGCAGAGCAAATTGAGGGAAACATTTTTGTCTATGAAAGTATGTGACACAGGCATTTCCTTATGGCCCTAGGTCGGTCCTAAAGTCGGCCCTTAACAAAAAAAATTGTTTTTTGCTATGTTGTAGAGAAAATTGAGGGGAGGGTTCTTTTACACCGTTTCTTCGGACGGGTTTTTAGGTCTTTTTTCTATAGAAAAAATACCCTATTGTGGACACTTCATCCGTCCGTCCGTCCGTCTGTCTGTCCGTCTCTCCGATGTCTGTTCCACTTATGGCGAAAATATTGCAAAGCCAGCTGAGTTGATAGTTCAAAAATTCACTCACCACTACCACTACACGCACAAGTTCATGAGGCGGGCAAACACATAGTGCATAATAGTAGCAGCGATGGCAAATAATTGTTAGTTGGCAGCTGGCAATATGTAGTATGTGGTTGATAGCTTGACGTAAGTTCATAGTTCAAAAATTCACACACCACTGCCACTACATGCACAAGTTCATGAGGCGGGCAATCACATAGTGCATAATAGTAGCAGCGATGGCAAATAATTGTTAGTTGGCAGCTGGCAATATATAGCCTGTAGTTGATAGCTTCACTACATGAGCCATGAAAAAAGTTCTCAGTCCAATAGCCGACGTTCTTGCCAGTCAGATTTGTGACCAATACAATATCATATGTGGCTCAAAGCTACAGTCATATTTAATTCATCGTTGGATGACCGACATGTATCGCTTCAAGTTAGTCCACTGAAATGTATACGAGATGCAAGCGACGTACTCTTACAGCAAGACTGAAAACAATTTCGTAACTGCATGAGCCATGAAAATATATGGTAGCTGAAAATCAATTTGATTATTAACTCACCAACAACTGACAATCGACTAACGAAATTACTCGCTCAGCTCTCATAGTTATATCCGCCAATTTATAATTTTATAATTTATAAGTTACAAAATTACAAAATTACAAAAAAAATTGTAATTATAATTTTTGGACCCGTACGAAGTACAAGAGGTCCTATACGTTTACTACAAACAATTTTATTGTAACATGGGGTAGATCGAGGTGGGAGTGGGGGGGATGCATCTATTATCGTCTAGAGATGATGAATCAGCAATAAAAAAAATGTCCGTCCGTCTGTCCGTCCGTCTCCACTTTTTTTACCAAACGGCTCCACCGATCAGCATAATCTTTTTTTTCCCTGAAAGGTACATGCCTCCTATGATTCAAGTTCGAAGATGAGCAAAATCGAATAAGTGGTTCCGGAGATATGGTCGAGGAAGTGACCAAAAACATGGTTTTTCGAGGGTCGGTGAAACTTTTTCGCAAATATCTCAGCAAGTAAAGCACGGAAATTGCTCAATTTGGTGTCAAATGAAAACATTTGATGCCAAAAAACTGTGGAATTTTTTTTGTTGGAATCGGGTCAAGGATCTGAGCACTGGTAGTCATGGAATGGGCGAAAATAAATTTCTCTGCCCAAAATGATAAGAGATAGTTTTTTTTTCAGTATTTGCTTAAATACGCAATACAGAGATTTACTTTCAAAGGCGAAGTTATAGAGAATTAAATTTAAGCGAACACGTGTTTCAGGGTTTTGGGGAAATGTGACACAATCCTGGTATGTGGCCACTTCCATAATTGGGCAGGATGACCCAGATCTCCTGAACTATGGGAGTTAGAAAGTTAGTTCCAAAGGCGAAGTTATAGAGAATTAAATTTA